>JAKSZT010054487.1:3950181-4444629 GCA_026826555.1 Tolypeutes matacus | reverse complement strand
GAGAGAGAGAGAGAGAGAGAGAGAGAGAGAGAGAGAGAGAGAGAGGTGCACATCACTTACATTTACCTATAGTGGCAGATTTCTTTGTTCTTATTGGTAGAGAATTAGGCTTCAGTGAGAAGTGATCAGAAGTACTGATATTTGCAGGTCATCACTTTGGTCCATTGGTTGAACCCAAGTTTCAATTTTTATGATTTGCCTCTAGTAAGCTGGCTGTATGGTAAAGTAGGAAAACTCCTGGTCTTGAACTTCAAAAATCTGTTTTCATCTTTCATCTAGCTCTATCATTAACAGCTTTCTGACATTGGGCAAATTGCTTAGGCAACCAGAGGTTTGGTTACCTAATCTCTAAACAAAGTTGTTGTGAGAATCAGATGGAATAATGTATGGGAAAGCACATTATAAACTTCACAGCACATCATTAAAGTGAAGTATTATTATTTTGAGAGAGAAATAAAGCAAGACTTTGAATTCAATTCTGTCCAAAAGTCTGAATTAAAAGTCTATCAATTAGATACTTGTTACTTATTTTGGGAAAAGCCAAGATAGCATAGAGCTTGCTAGATGATTCTGAAGAACTATTTAAAAATACTTTAGATTTTTCAACTTTATTAATCAGATTTAATAATTAAAATCACAGGGAATGAGTGGTGACCTTCACAACCTATAATCTATATAAAAGAAAAATATAGTTTAGCATACTATTTCTGAACAACAGCAACAAAGACATACTTATAAAGGCCCTTCTGGACTTTTCTTGCTGTAGAATAGAAATATACTATGGCTTCCTTTTATCACAATCTTTTAAAACTGAAAGAGGCCAACCCAGTTTATTGATTTTTTCCGCTTTCTTAGAAAGATTTTATCTATATAACAACAGAAACAGTAAATATAAAACAAAAATCAAACCTAACCAAACCAAAACAAAAAAGGCTTTCTCTATTTGTAGTAGGTCTTCACTGAAGATTCCAAGGCATTATATTAAAATTATTGGAATGACCCATACTTCAGAAATCAAGTAGCAAGAACTTCATTCCAGTTCCAAAGGTCTTTGTATAATTTTCATTGTGTTATATTGTAACAGTTGGGTATAGGAGGAAGAAATTGGAAGAAACAGCTAATGAAAAATAGAGAGGAATGGATTCAAAATCTTCTGTAGTCTACCCATCCAAATCTCTTAAGTATCCCAAGCAAAAATGAACAACAACAACAAAACAACACTAAAGCGAAAAGCTTTGTTGGAGCTTTGTGTGATGAAAAGAATGGTCAGCCATTGAAGAGAATGAGAATCTGCACATGATTAAGAGCAAATCAATCCATTATTAATTTGCTAAATAGAAGGGCCCAATTATAACATGTATTAAAAACATTAGCATATACCGGCAGTAATAATAACAGACATGAAATTTTAAAATATTATAGTATGTATTTGATCGTGGCATATAAAACAACCCATTTTAAAAGATGAGTCCAGTGTGTGATTTAGCCAGTCCATCAGAAGAGAAACGCGACTGTGTCACAAGTTTTGCACTTCCATGAGCTCTCTTTGGTTTTCATATTCCATCCTGCAACAGATGTATGCTAGGCACTATTCTAGGTGCTTGGGGATAATCAAAGAACACAAGAGACAAAAATCCCTGCCCACCCTTATGGCATTTACAATGTATTGGGTAAGACAGTCACCAACCATGCTGAACAAAAATAATTTATGTCTGATGGAAATAAATGCTAAAGAGAAAAAAAGTAGAGAAAATACTGGAGATGGAAGTATTAGAAGGAAGTGTGTCTTTGCTGGGAGGGTGACCCTTGAATAAATGCCTGAACACATGTGGGGGCTGGATCCAGGAAGCCAGGAAAGGGCCTTCCAGGCAGAGGGAATGGAAACTGCTATGTCTCTGGGAAGCCAGCAGGAAGCTGTGATTGGAGCCATGACAAAGGGTCGGTCATGGAGGGCCTTGAAAGACACGGATTTTGGACACAGGACTGAGATGATCTGGTTTTCCATTTTGAACATAGGACTGAGATGATCTGGTTTTCCATTTTAACAGGATTGACTCAGCTGCTGTGTTGAGAATAGACTGAGGGGGACAAGGACAGAAGAAGAGACACCAGCCAGAGCAGGCTATCAGGCTATTGCAATAATGCTGGCAAAGTTATTGGGTCAGGAGGATGGTGGTGCAGGTGCTGAGATGCAGTTGAACTCTGCATATATTTTAAAGTTAAAACCAACAGAAAATGCTGATGGAAGAGATGTGCATGTGAAAAATAGAGTAGAGTCCAGGACAGAAGCAAGGCTTTTAGCTTGAATAATTGGAAGGATGGATTTGCTGTGAACCGATATGGAAAATATGAAAATGAACAGGTTTGGGGAGGAATTTCAGGATCTTGTGTCAGGGTTGAACTGCTGCTGCTGCTGGTGGCTCTCACCTGGATTCCCCTGGGCATTGCCCTCTGCAGCTACCACCTTGTCAAGGTCATGCTTCCCCTTTATCTAGTGACTACTTGAGGAGGAAGGAGAAACTCCTCACTCCCTTGCCTTACTGGGGGACAGCTGAAGAGCCACTCCTTCCCCAGCACTCCCTGTGAGATTGGCTTAGGCCTCTGTGGCAACTGTCTCACTGCTTCTTCCATGCCTGGCAGTGTTCCTGAGACCACTACTCAACAACTTTCTGAACCCAAATTCCAGAGTCTGTTTCTTGGGGATCCCAACTTAAACAGCTTTTGTGGGTCCCCAAAACAGAAATGATCTCTTGCTCCTTGGTATAGCTGATACCACCCAGGTCCACTCACTGTTTACTTTGCAATCTCCCCTACTAGATTATACTAGATCCCATATTGTGCTATTTTTTTTTTTTTTGTAATTTTGCTCCTAAAAGGTATTCAGTGAATATTTGTCATATGACTAAAAGATAACTGTGATACCACTGACCAGAAACTAAAACTTAAAACCAATGCTTTTAAATCAAATTCAGGTATGCCTATTTTCCTTTGTGATTCACTTATATTGGGCAAAATCATAATACCCAATAGTGATTGCTCTCTAGAAATTTTGGGAGCGTAACGTCTGTTCATGGGATGACTAGTTTGCCACTAATTAGTTTTCTCATTAGGTTTCTGGTCCATTCTGTTCTGCGTTGCACCCAAAATTTAAAAATGGAAAAATCCAGGGACTAGAAGCAATTGTTTTTTCTCCATTGTACCACAGAACATCAGATTTGACTATATCTTTTTGAATTGGCCCCTCTCAGAAGTGAATTAACCAATATATGAAATGTTTGTTCATTTAGACAGCTCATGAGGGAAATAAGAGAGAAACACTTTTCACAAACGTGTTGCTGGGGGGTAGAATGGGCTGCCGGGCAATATCTAATCCTTTCCCAAACTGCCCACGAGGGACAAAACCTTATATTTAGAGAGAAAAATAAACTAGTTTCTTGAGTGCTTCCCATAGGACAGTGATGTTGTGGGGGTCTTCCATTGAATCCTCACTATTGCCCTCCACAGCAGTGGTCCTCAGTCTTGGCTGCTCATGGAATCACCTGGGAAACTTTAAAAACCTGTGACACATAATAGCAGATTTGAATTGCTCAGAGACAGGAAAACAGAAAGAGAAAGGAATGGAAAAAATTGGAACAGTGTGTCAAGGATGTGAATGACAATGCAAAACTCACAAACATATGCATTATCAGTGTCCCAGAAGAAGAGAATGGAAAAGGGGGAGAAAGAAGATTTGAGGAAATAATGACAGAAAACTTCCCAAACCTTATGAAAGATATAAATATCAATATCCAAGAAGGACAATGCACCTTAAGCAGAATAAATCCAAATAGACCTACTCTGAGACACCTGCTATTCAGAATAACAAATATCAGAGACAAAGAGAGGATTCTGAAAGCAGGAAGAGAAAAGCAAAGCATCATGTACAAGGGAAACCCAATAAGATTAAGTGCCAGTCTCTTATCAGAAACTATGGAGGTGAGAAGAAAGTGCTATGATGTATTTAAGGTACTGAAGGAGAAAAACTGCCAGCCAAGATTCTGTATCTGGCAAAACTGTTTAAAAACAAGGGTGAGTTTCAAGTCTTCACAGACAAACAAAAGTAGAGAGAGTATGTTACCAAAAGACCAGAATTACAAGAGGTACTAAAGAGAGTGCTGTAGACTGAAAGGAAAAAACAGGGGTGAGAGACTTAGAGAAGAGTGTAGAAATGAAGTTAATTAGGAAGGGTAAATGAAAGAGTAAAAAGACAGACAATAGTAAGATAATATAATGGAAAGCCAAAGGATAAAATGGACAAAGTAAGTAATGCCTTTGCAGTAATAACACTGAATGTAAATGGCTTAACCTCCCCAATCAAAAGATATAGACCAATAAAAAGGATAAAAAAAATATCTGTATGCTGTCTACAAGAGACTCAGCTCAGACCTAAGGATTAACCAGGTTGAAAGTGAAAGGTTGAAAAAAGATATTCCACACAAATAGTAACCAAAAAGGAGCTGGAGTAGTGATACGAATATCGGACAAAATAGATATTAAATGTAAAACTGTTATAAGGGATGAAGAAGGTCAGTATATATTAATAAAAGGGATAATTCACCAAGAAGAAATAACTATACTAAAATATTTATGCCCCTAACCTGGGTGCCCCAAAATACATGAGGCACACACTGGCAAAACTGAAGGGAGAAATAGATGTCTCTACGATAATAGTTGGAGACTTCAATACACCACTCTCAGTATTGGATAGACCACCTGGACAGAGGGAAAATAAAGAAACAGAGAGCCTGAGTAATATGATAAATCAACTAGATCAAACGGACATTTATAGAGCATTATACCCCAAACAGCAGGATATACATTCTTTCAAGCACTCATGGATCCTTCTCCAGGATAGACCAGATGTTGAGTCACAAGATAGGCCTCAATAAATTTAAAAAGATTGAAATTATACAAAACATTTCCTCTGATCATAAAGGAATGAGATAGAAATCAATAATGGACACAAAAAGGGGAAATTCATAAATACATGGAGATTAAACAACACACTCTTAAATAATCAGTGGGTCAAAGAAGAAATTGCAAGAGAATTCAGTAACTATCTTGAGATGGAGGAAAATGAGAACACAACATATCAAAACCTGTGGGACACCACAAGGCAATGATGAGAGAGAACTTTATAGTCCTCAATGCTTACATTAAAAAGAAGAAAGAGCTAAAATTGAAGATTTAACTGCACACCTGGAGGAACTAGAAAAAGAACAGCAAACTAATCCCAAACCAAGCCAAAGGAAAGAAATAGTAAAGATCAGAGCAGAAATAAATGAAATTGGGAACAAAAAAAACAATAGAGAGAATCAACAAAACCAAAAGTTGGTTCTTTGAGACCATCAACAAAATCTATAAAAACCCGATACCACCCCCACAGACTTTGATCTAATTGGTTTGGTGATTCCAATGTCCAGATAAGGCTGAGAACTGCAGTTCTATTAGGTAAAGTACATTTTTGGCTAAAAACAATTGGATGGAAAGCATTTGGCTAGAAACAATATAGCTCAAAGAAATCTGATGGAAACAAGCTGCCTGATATGATCTGGCCATGACTATGATAATCACCCCCTTGTTTATGACCCTCCAGTCACAATGGCCTTCTGGAATAAACCAAGCTCTTCCTGCCCCATGCAATCTGCCCCAGATCACCTTAGGCATAGCCAGCTCAACCAACTTTCTAGCAACCAAATTGATCTCAGATAAATAATTGCCAGCCAAATCCTGCAAGCCATGGATTAACTGGCACTATTCTGATTAATGAGATGGTGAAGGGCAGTTCATACTGGATAGTATGTTGGCAGATTTAGTAAAAGGTGGGTATGTAATTCAAACCACAATGCAATTACCTTTGAAAGAAATTCTGAAACCTCCTATGTTAACTTGTGATGGCCAGGCTAATGTGTCAACTTGGCCAGGTAATGGTGCCCATTGCTTGTCTGGTCAAGCAAGCACTGGGCTAATTGTAATGCAAGGGAATTTCATGGACTTTAATCATCAGTGAGTTGATTGCAGAGATGGTTGGTTGTATCTACAATCAACTAAGGAGGCTGCCATCAGCAACGAGCTGTTTCATCCAATCTCTTGAAGGCCTTAAAAAGGGGAAGTGATTTCAGTTTTCAGAGAGAGAGAATTCCCATCTCCACTTTAGACAGCCAGCCAGGGAACTCATGAAGGCCCTTCATTGGAGCCCCTGGTTTGTAGGCTGCCTTGTGGAATTTGAACTTGTGCATCCCCATGGTCATGTGAGAGAATTTTATAAAATCTCATACTATCTACAGATATCTCCTGTAAGTTACATTTCCCTAGAGAACCCTGACTAATATAACACCCATTTATTTTTTTCAAAATTAGTAAACTTTATTTCAATGTCAAAAAATAAAATAACAGACAAAAGGCAGCTTAACAAATTATGGAAGCATTACTTTAGAAAATCCTGTCCAGGTGCATTAATTTTATTTATTTATTTATTTATTTATTTATTTTTTTAAAGATTTTATTTATTTATTCATTTATCCCCCCCTTGCTGCTTGTGCTCGCTGGGTCAGCTAACCACGCCGTGCGGGCGGGCTTGCCTTCACCAGGAGGCCCCGGGAACCGAACCCAGGGCCTCCCATATGGTAAACGGGAGCCCTACTGATTGAGCCACAGCCGCTTCCCAATTTTATTTAATCCTAAAAGTAAACTCAGTTGTTTCTCCAGTGTTCAGAAAGATGAATACATGAGCACAGATTGGTTCAATGACATGACCAAGGTCTCCTTGTTAATGAAAAAAATAGGAAAAAAAAAGCTTGATCATATTCACATCTCATAAAACTAAATTCCATATTCTTTTTTAACTTTAGCTCCACCCATTTCTTTTATAAGTCAATCTAAATGAAATGGATAACAACCATACTTCATACATCCCAAGTTAGACTCCTTCATAGCTTTCTCTTTGCCATATGCGAGAGCTTCATTTCTTGCAGGCCTTTCTCATTGGCCCCATTTTCCAGCCTTTTAATCACTTTCAGTGCTTTCCTCCAGAGAGCTCCCCTACTTATACACATTTCATTTAACTTGCAGGGCTTCAGACCTGGACTTTAATTACAAATTTTAAAAATTATGGCAGGAGCAGAAATATAACAACCTCATATTGCTTGGAGTTCTGCAACAGCTTGGATGTTCCCGTTTTCCTAAGCTACCGGGTTATCCTTTTTATCATTGTGATTATTAGTACCAATAACGATGGCTTCCATTTACTATATGACTACTATAAGCCAGGCATGCTAGAGGATTTCATAGAGTTGTATTATTTAATTCTCACAATTCTATGAGTTTAGGCCTAGGTTCACAGTTTTTAACTTGCAGGACCATTACCAAAGCCAGGTCTTTCTGACTCCATAATCTATGCCTTTTTCACCTCATAATCACACTGTCCTTGTGAAATTTCATAATGAGCTTTGAATTGTTTGAAAATTAGAAAATGAAAACAAGGTAGACCAAGAATGATTTTGTACTAGTAATCTTCTACGGCATTTAATGATTTGCAAATACAAAAGGAGATACCGATTTCCTATATTGCAGATGTATATTAGGTTTACACATTACATGAAGATAAAACTCAGCTGTTATGCATTTAGCTTCTGATGCAATCATGACTTTTTGCAACTGTAGTCTTTATGATCAATTAATATATTCTTTTTTCCAACCTTCCCCAGTGGCCATCCTGGCCCTCCCTTGTTTGAGTGCCTCCTTATTCCTTGCCCCCTGCTCACATAAACCTAATAGGGCAACCAGAAAGTCTGAAGGGTAAAACTTGTCCCTTATACCTGGTCTGAATCATCTGGGATGAAATCAAGAATTTGAAAAGGCAGTGCAGGTTGTTGTCTGGCATTTCTTTGTTAATCTGTCTTCAAGATGTCAGTTCTTTCCTCTGCCTAATCACATGATATACCCAGCCTGTTTTGAGAAGACTAAACATTCTGTACAAGAAACAAGAATAGATGTATAAAGCTACCTTGTATACCTAGGTCTCTCCATCCTGGGGTCCCTTAAACACCACACTACCTCCAGTACTTACTTTGATTCCTTAATAATATACAGAAGGTGAAGGGGAGAGACACTGGGCATTTTTATCCCCTTCCTAGCATTCATACTAGACTTTCAATTCAAGATGAGTGGAAAATATTGGATGGGTAAATCCAGAAAAACAGTGAGTCTGTTTTAGCATTTAAATAGGAAAGATGGTAACTTTGCAGTAGGCAGCCTCTAAGATTGTCCCCAATGAACCTCATGCCCTTGAGTAATGCACTCTCTTTGGACATGGCCTGGACTTCATGAATGGAATACGGCAAGAGTTACAGGATTTGATGACTGAGGTTCGGTTATCAAAAGACTGTGGCTTCTCTCCTGGGTGCTCTTTCTTAGACCACTTGCCCTGGAGAAAGTTGGCTGCCATGTCACGCAGCAGCCTGAGGGAGAGATCCATGGGGCCTGGGACTGAGGCTGGTCAACAACCATGCCAGTGAGCTTGAAAGAAGCCAGCCCACTCCACTCCAGGTGTCACTTCAGAGGAGATGGCAGCCGCGGCTGATGGCTTAACTGAAACCTCACCGGAGACCTTGAGACAGAGGTGCCCAGCTCAGCCATGGCCAGATTTCTGTGCAGCAGAAACCAGGAGAAAATAAATATGTATTGGCTGAAGCTGCTGAGTTTGGGGGTGAATTGTTACACAGCAATAGATTATTAATATAATATTAAAGATGCAAAAGCTTCCCCTCTGCTGAGCTCCATTTGCACTCCCTGCCCTTAAAATATTAACACAGTCTCTTGTGGCATTCACCACTTTTTAACCTGTATTATAGATGTTTGTCATTTCTCCAAATACTTTGTAAACTTCTGGAGAACAGGAACTCACTAGTGTTAATTTTGAATCCCTCTGTGTCCCAGAAATGGGCCTTGCACGTTGCAAATGCTGAATAAATATCTGATAAGTAAGTGTATGAATAGATCTTGCCTTTAAGGGCAAAGAAACCATAACAGCTGGAAAACATGTCAGACCAGGCTTTTATTTGACCTGATAATCATTTCCATTGATTCTCCCTGCATCTTAATATATTACTAAGTGACTTTCAAACATAATCTCAGCTTGAGGTTTTTCATTCTTAATGTAGAAGATACATTTAGAGCTTGAGTAAATGACATGGCTTCATTATTTCTTTATGATGTAGAAAATTTATAATGTGCAATTGCAAATCAAAGCATAATCTATTTCTGCTATCAAAAGGACAGTTTACATCAAAATGAGCATCAGCAAGGCACAGAACTGTTACTAATAAGCAGGAAAACAATATTTTTACTTAAAACTTTACTCATATACTCTTGACTCATAAGAGTTTTTTAATCCATAAATGTATTACTTATATATATAATTTTTTAGAAAGTACCAGGGATTGAATCCAGAAGCTTGTACGTGGGAAGCAGGTGCTCAACCACTGAGCTACATCCACTCCCCAATGAGATCTGGCTTTTTCCTTTGTTTATTTATTTATTTTTTTTTTTTAAGCGGTACTGGGGATCAAACCTGGGATTGCACCATGAATGAACAAAAACGGGCCTCCTCATTTTTTTTTTTTTTAGGAGGTAGTAGGGGTTGAACCCAAGACCTCATACATGCAAGTCAGGTGCTCAGCCACTGAGCTACACCCGCTCCCCTTATATTTTAATATAAAACTTAACTATTACAGGAATGAGCAGATTCACTGAGACCGACTTGGAGAAATGGGAACTGTGGTCCTGAAGTTCACTGGCATCATTCATGTATCAGAACGGGTTTCTCCAGTTATTCTGGGAACTGATAGAAATAAGACCAAGTCTTGGAGTACTCAAACAGAACCATGTTGTTTTTTTAAAGGTGTTTATATTAAAGGACGGTTAAAAGATGCTCTTTTGCTGCCATTACAAAAGGAAGTAATAAGGAAAAGAATCTGTAATTAAGTGAAGATTATCATAGGAAATGATCAATATAGCAACTGATTTTTTTTAAAACAGATGCAATATGTTATTTAAAATAGAGTTCAAAGCTCACAGGTTTGATTCCATCTATTTTGAAGTAACTGATTTCTTTATCTTCATTTCTTCTCACAAAAAGAGAGAACAACCAGGACAACATTGTCATCTATAAATACATATGTAGGTATATGTACCTGTATATAAATCTGGACTAAATATCACTAAGTGAGCTGGAAATGCCGATAAAATTATCCAGGGCAAATTTGGTTTTATTTGTCTTTTGATTCCTGCCCTTCAGTATAGACCACTACTGTCAATGACATTGTTATCTGACTCAAACACAAGGTGAGTTCCGTCAGTGACTATAATTACTTTCTCATCAAAACCATATTGGATGGTTTCACAAATTTCTTCTTTGCCTCCTAGGACATCTTAAAGGACAAATGATTCTCATCTGTCCGCCCCTTCCCCCTCAATTGTTCATCAGAGATGGCAGGAAATCATTTGGTTTAGCCACTTCCAGTCAGGTTCTTCAGGAATTGTGGAGACATGGCTGAAATAAAAATGTGAAGGCAGCTCCTGTGTCTTTTCACGTCCTTAACTCAATATGGTTGGTTCTTCCTGAACCAAATTTCTCTGATTCCAATCACCTAAGGAGAAGGTACTCACGACTCTTTGTTTCGATTATTTCAAATATCTTTCTGTAAATGGATTTTTGAAGGCTTAAAAATGTTCCCGTTTCATCTGTGTCATTCTGCCTTATGTGACTTGTTTTAGTTTCCTAGGTTGCTTAAAGCAAATGCCATGAAAGGGTTTAGCTTGAACAATGGCAATTTATTAGCTTACAGTTTGAGGCTGAGAAAATGTCAAATCAAGGCATCATCGAGGTGATGCTTTCTTCCCCAAAAGACCAGCTGCTGGTGATACTTGAGTCCTCTGCCACGTGGCAAGGCACATGGCGGGATCTGCTGGTCTCCCCCATCTCTTTTGTGTTTCATTGCTTTCAGCTCCTTGCTTCTATGGTTTTCTCTCTCTGTGTCTGAATTTCATTCTTTTATACAAGACTCCAGTAAGAGATTTAAGACCCATCCTGAATGAGGTGGGTCATACCTTAATCGAAGTAGCCTCATCAAAAGGCCCTACTTACAGTAGGGTCACACCCACAGGGATGGATTAGATTTAAGAACATGCTTTTCTGGGGTACATACAGCTCCAAACCACCACATGACTGAAGGAAGGGGACAGTGTATATTGAGAACACAAGAGGGCACCTGGTACAAATACTGAATATAAATGAATGTTGTGTCAGGATCCTGTTTGTTAGTCTTGGCTCTGCCATTGTAACTTCAAGGATTTTGCATTTTTAAAAGGAGAGAGGCCATTATTTTTCCCTATAATTACCTGAGAACTATGGACTGGGATCATGGCTTATAGAATCACATCATCAGAGCTGAAAAGGACTTTAGAAATCATGTAATTGCTGCCCTCTGCTCCAGTTTCAAAGACAGATGAATTCCCATTTTCATGGTGGATTAATGAACTCCATTGCTTGGTAGAGAGCTGGTTCAGGACTAGGCCCACAAATCACCCACTGGTCGCTTCTATTTTTTTTCCTCCTTCCCCTCGCTGTATACTAGACAAGGTATGCATAACTTCACCATCAAGTCTAATTTACTCTGCTGCCCCTTTCCAATTGCCAGGCACAGATTGGAAAGTTCTCTAACTTGGAGCTCTACTAAAACTTTCAGCTGCTTCAAAGAGGTTAGAATGTGTTATGATGTTTCCCAGAGTCATCTGTAGACTTGATTTTGGGGAGACTAAGACAACCACACAGACACGCCCATCAGCTGACAGGATGCCATGTTACTGTCTTTCACAGGCAAGTGCAGCCTGTGAATTGGCAGGCAGTTCTGGGCCTCAGGGACAAGAGCTCCCACCGTGATTTCCTATTACTGACACCTGGGTCATTTTACTACCTGGCTGGAAGGAGGTGGAGATACCCTTTATTAAATTCTGTTCCACTCAGCTTGAAAACAGGCATTGATGGTCAGGGGAAGGGAGGAACATGCCGACTGACCCATTTAATGAGGTTGACCTCATTCCCACAGAGACCCACGGGTTTGGGACCTCAGTTATCACTCTACTTTTCCCTTCTGTTGTTCAGGCATCAATGGTGGATAAGTCAAGTGGTCGATTGACCAAGAACCAATAGAAACAATCCATCCACTGAGTATTCTTAGAGTCTCTGCATATGACCCTGAGTCCTTGGATTTAACTGTTTTTGTGTTTTTTTCCCTTGGAAGAATTCAATTTTGAAAACTTACTGATTGCTACTGTGCCAAATGCAAAACTGAGTAATAATAATGATAATAATATAAAACAGCAGCTCACATGTACTGAGCATTTATTATGTACCTGGCTTTGTGTTTATGCTTTACATATATTATGACTTTCAATCACTGGAATATTATGAAGTAGGATCAGTTATTGTCCCCATTTTACATGTCAGGAAAGTAAAGTTAGAGTGATTAGGTTACTTGTCCAATAATCCAGAGCTCATAAGTGGTTGAGTCAGATTTTGAGTCTAAGAAGTCCATTGTGATGTTTTGAAAATGCATATACCCCAGAAAAGTATGTTCTTAAATCTGATCCATTCCTGTGGGTGTGGCCCCTTTCTAAGTAGGATCTTTTGCTGAGTAGGATCTTAAGATGTGACCCACCTCATTCAGAGAGGGTCTTAATCCTCTAACTGGAGTCCTTTATAAAAGAATGAGATTCAGACAAAGAGAGAGAAAGCCATGGAAGCAAGAAGCTGGAAACAACAAAACCTGGAAGAGAAAGGAGAGACCAGTATATGCCACCATGTGCCTTGCTATGTGACAGAGGAGTCTAGAATCACCAGTAGCTGGTCTTCAGGATGAAGGTATTGTCTTGATATTGGTTTGGACATTTTCAAGGCCTCAGAACTTTATGCTTGTAAATTAGTAATTCCCATTGTGAAAGCCAACCCATTTCTGGTATATTGCTTTCAGGAGCCTAGCAAACTAGAACATTCATCTGTCTCCAGAGTCCACCCTCTTAACCACCACATAATGGCCAAGAACCTGGCAGTCTCATTGGAGATGAGACTCAAGACATTTCTAGTCTCACTGGTGATGAAAGGACCTAACATTAGTACAAGGCAAAACTGAATAATTGTTAGTCATAAAAACAATGAAATGTGGGAGCACAAAGGAAGAAATAAATGGTTCTAAATGGAGATGTATAACAGGATAAAGAACATTCCTGATTAGGAATGAACAAAAGATGAACAGAGACACAAAGACGTGGAAGTGCATGTTATGTCTAAGGAATGGCATGCTCACAGTGCCTGAAGCATGTGCTCTGTGGAAGCCAATCATGGGAGAAGAGCCTGGAATACAGTTGGAACAAAGTCATGACTGAGTCTGAGTACAGACTAAGGCACTTGGGCTTTATTCTGTGGGCAACAGGGGTCAATTTTATATCCTACATAGGAGTGCTGTGAGACATCCTGCATTTGGGAAAGTAACTTTGAAGTCAGGGGGTGAAGTAGAGGCAGAGCAGGGAGACTAGTTACAGTTCAGATGACAGGGGTCTAAGTAGGGTAAGAGGACAGGTGGGATAACCATACAATGGAACATTCTTCAGCCATAAAAATGAATACAGTCCAATATTATTATGATCCTACTGATATGAAATAACTAGACTAGGCACATTCCTAGAGTGAGAAATTAGAACATAAGGTACCAGGGGCCAGGGTAGGGGTGGGGAATGGGGAGTTAATGCTTATTTGTTATAGAGTTTCTGTTCAGGGTTATAGAAAAATTTTGGTAATGGATGGTGGCGACGGTAGCACAGCATTGCAAATGTAATTAACACCACTGAATCGTATACTTGCAAGTTATTAAAATGGGAAATCTTAGGTTATATATATGTGACCAGAATAACATTTTTAAAAAAATTAAATTTAATTAATTTTCTTAAAAAAGAGAAATAAGTCAGGAGGTGATGGATGGGAGAGAGCAGACATGGAACTTGAAGGCATTGGTGACAGCTCAAATGGAGCGGGGAGGAAGAGAGGTGAGTTCGAATAAAGCTCTGGTTACCAGCTTGGGAGTGAGAGATGCTGGTGTAGCCTCTGGGCAAGGATGGGAGACCCAGGGAAGAAGAGGCTGTGGGAAGGTGCTTGGGAGCTGAGAATTATAACCCCAGTTATATCTTAAGTTCTTGCACACATATTAGATTCCTGCAAATTACTTATGCAGAAATGTCCAGGGCAGCCCAAGTGGGGGATCAGAGCTGGAGTCATTAGTGGAGAGACGTTTGTCAAGACCATCTCAGTGGGTAGATGGTCAAGGAAGCCGGTAGAGGATGAGAGGATGCAGAAGGCAGAATCTCAAAGACCTTCCCTGAGGTGAGCAGAATGCAAGGACCCATGGCATTGTCTGAAAAGATGTGATGAGAAGGCGGGTGAGCCAGGAGAGGGGAGGAGAGAATTTCAAGAAAGAGAGAGAACTTTTAACCATCTCCATTTCAAAAGGCATTTTCCTGTTGTTGTTGAAGAGAAATTACAGAGAGGAATCAACTAGCCATGGCAAAGAGAAATAAAGCAATTCTCCATCATCTCCCAGCTCCAGTCAGGCCGTTTAACACAATTTGTTTCAAACAGATGAAGATGTGTTTCAGAGTAGCTCGGAGCAGTCAATTAAAGAGATTAAAGGCAGAAAAGCTACTGCAGCAAAAAGTATTTAAGTTTTGGTTTCTTTTGCAGCTGTGCTTTCTCCACTTCTTGGAAATCAGAATTGTCTTACCCTCTGTTCTTTTTGTCTCTTGGAATTGAATGGAAGCTATTTCTTTTTCTCCTACAGGTTTTATTGGTTAGGAGATCCTGGGGTCATAGATTTTTATTATTTTCCGTATTTATATTTGGTCTATCACCTAAGCATAGGAGTGCTTTATTTAGTTTTAATTAATTAGCATCCTCTAAGAACCCATCCCCCTATCTCCAATTTATAGATGAGCAAATCAAAGTTAAAGGTTTGCCTGAAATTAAATACTTACTGTATGTTAGGCAGCCTAAAGAAAATCAAACCTTTTATTCGTGTTCCACTGACCTCTCCAGACATATCCTATTTCAGTATCTAGTCTTGTTGATTTGGGACACATAACCTCAGAGACTTTACAACTGGAAGGTACTGTTGAAACCATCAGGTTCTACTTCTTCCTTTTACACAATGAATGAAGCTCACTGTGATTAAATGAGATCCCTGAAATCTTGGGGTCAGAAATTTCTGGATATCCCCTTTCAAGCACACAGCTTCTCACAGCTGAAGTTTCTTGATACCCACCCCCAGCAGTCTCAGTCCCACTCGCTGAGGTAGAACTTGACTTAGGAAGGAGGGATTTACAAAATCTAGTGGGAAACCCTAGCAGGCAGGGCATATGCACTTGTTGCCAGCCTTGCAATGTTTTTTCTTCTTTTTTTTAAAACAAATCAATTTTATTGATACATATTAATAAAGCATAAATTCATCCAAAGTGTACAATCAATGGTATTTGGTGTAATCACATATTTGTGCATTCATTACTTCAATCATTCTTAGAGCACTCTCATTATTCCAATAATAATAATAAACAAAAAACAAACAAACAAAGCTTATCACCTCTCAATCTCTCTATGCTTCCCTTGGGGTATATAGCTGCTATTTTGTTTCTTTCTCTCTAGTATATTTGTAATTATATTTTGTAAAAACAGTCTAATATATGCAATATCACCCATATTTGTGTTTTATATGAGGTTTTACTATCTGATACAGTCCCATGTTACAGTTTTCAGTTTTCGTTCTAGTAATATACATGACCTTAGACTTTCCCTTTCAACCACTGTTATACCCATACAATAGCACTCCTAGCAATGTTTTTATGACTCAGGTCTTACAAGCTTGAGCCTTATTTAGGGATTGGGCTCCCTGTACTCCTCGTTTTAGTGAGTGAATGTCGGCCTTGCTCCTGTGCTCAGTTTCTCTCTTGGTCCTATATCTAGTGTTTCAGTTCTTTTTGGACACCAGAAAATGCTTTAGCCCTGCTGAGCCCCTCCTGGGTGCTGAAACTCTGTCTCTGAGCTCTAGTCTGTGCCTGAGATCCAGCCCCTTCTGACGGCCAAAAGCTTGGACTCCCAGGTGCTGACCTCTGCCCACCTCTCAGGAGATCCCAGTGTTCTTTTAGGATCAGGTGTCCACATCTTCTGAAGCTCTTCCCCCCCATGCTCTGGACTCCTGGTTCCTCTTGCTGTGTGAGCTCCTTCAGGGCATGCCCCAACCCCACTGTGAAGGGTTATGTCTGGGGGTTTTGCCCCCAAACTCCGAACTTAGTCTTTCTCATCCTGCTGTAGTTCCACAGGCCACCCCTGAGATGTTACACTGAATTAGCAACCCCTAGCTTCAAGACCAGCACTCTTTTCACTGAATCATGCTTTCTCTTTCATTTCCTGTAGGGCCCAGGTCTGCTGCTCCTCAGCAGTGTACCTTTGGGCCAATTCTTCTACTTCTCAGGGCATCACTTTCATAGTATAAAAACTTGAGATGATAATTGTCTTAGTTGGTCACAGGGCTGCCAATGCAAAGTGCCAGAAATGTCTTGGCTTTTATAATGGGAAAATGATTAGGGTAAAAGCTTACAGTTCTGAGGCTATGAAATGTCCAAATCAAGGCATTGTCAGAGATGCTTTCGCACCAAAGTCAGCTTCTGGTGATCCTGGCATCCTATCGCATGGCGAGGCAAGATGGCAGTCAATCTCTGCCAGGTCCCTGCCTTCCTCTCCAGAAACTACAATCTTCTGGAGCTCAGCTGTGGGGCAATCAGGCATATGGCCTGTCTCTTCAGCCTTGAGCTACTCTGTGGGCCCAGACTCTTGTGGACTTTGTGCTTCAGCTTTAGCTGCTAGTGCTCCTTGAGTCCTCTCTAACACATGGCTGGATCAAAATGGCAGCTCTTTTTTTTCTGTGTGTTTCTTTCTCTGCGTGTCCATTTACATCAGACCCAGCAAGAAGATGGAAACCTAGCCTGGTTCACATCTCACTGATATAGTCCAATCAAAAGCTCTAAAGAAGTCTAATGAAGTGATCTAATCAAAGGCCCCTTAACTGAATTTAATGCAATCAGAGGGCTCCACACCCACAGCCACAGGAATGTGTTAGTTTAAGAATATAATCTTTTTCTGGGATTCACAAAACTCAAACTGTCACAACTTCCAAGGGTTGCTAGGAGGAATAATTGAGATTAAAATGTTTTGCAGCACATACTTCACCCTAGAAAAAATGTTTTTCCCTACCCAAGGCTCTTGTTTTTTGCCTCATCTTTTTTTCTACTAATTATCTGCTACATTTTCCCCTGCTCTAAACAATTGCTGTATACTGCAAGTGTGCAGAAGGATTGGAGCAGAAATATCAATCACACTCTGTTTGAGCTTACTACCCAAGTAACTACTCATTCAGATGACTTCATGCATTAAGATGCTCATCTGGATAAGCAGTGGAAAAGCTTTTGAGGTCCACGTGGGCATCAAATAAATACATCACAGAATAGAATGGGCTGGCCCTAGTTTCTAGGTCCCCTCCTTAACTGAGGCCTTTCTTAGCCTTTCATGAAAGAGTAAGCAGGATGTGACTCCTTTATGAAAATGTAAAAGCATAGATAAAACCAAAATAAGCCCCAAAAGCCCATATGAAACTAAATCCAATGTCATCTCTTGCCTGAAATCTCCAGCAATGAGCCACAGCCTGTGCTGAGCTCACTCTCTTCAGATGCAGGCAGCTTCTTCGGAACCTGCTGGTACCTGGCCCTTTGTGGATGTGGTCTTACCTCATCCTCATGATAAACCCAGGTGGGGAGGAGGGGCATTTTAAAACTCACTGTACTCAGTGAGAAGCCCAGTCTCTAAAAGGCACAGACACTTCACCAGGTGACACGGGAAGGAAGTGGTATGGCTAGATTTCCAGTCCAGGTGTATTTGTCCTGAAAGCCCATCCGTGAGTCGGCCTCTCAGTTCACTGGGCCCACCAGACCCCTACGGGGTCCAACACATGGAGACTCATCTTTGCCGGAGATGGGAACTCCAGGTGACAATGAAGCTCTTCTAAGTCAGGGATTCTCAAGTGAACTCATTGCCCACAGTGACTCCATATTTGCATTCCTGGAGGTTCTTTCCCTCAGTCCATGGAGCAGGGATTTATGAGAATGCGTGTCCAAAGCTCAGCTTGAGTCCTAATGCTTTTCCCTTTCACTAGGGACTCCTTTGCTCCCAACGGGATGTGAACAGCTTTTTAAAAGCCTGTGTCTGCTCGGCATGAGACTGACTACATGTGGTCCTTTTGACCATGTGTCTCGTGGGTGTGGGGTAGGGACCCCACAGTGCCTACCCTAGTGGCCCAAGCTCCCTGAAGCTGGGAGATTCTCCAGTCTGGATTCTGTAGCTGCCTCCAAACCTCAGAGGACCTTCGGTGAGCAATGAGGAAGGCTTGTAGGGCAGAGAAGCCAAAAGGATAACTGGTTTATACTTTGTCGACTCCAGGGTATTGGGCAAAGGAAACAAGTATAAAAAAGATGTAAAATCCTTTTCTTTTAAGAACTCCTTTAAGCTATTTGAATACTTCCAACAATGTAAAATATTGAATATTTTGGTCGATGATGCCTTTTGCATTTTCTGATACTCTGAAGAAATAAAAGGAATTAATATTCAGGGTCTACATCCATCCATCCATCCATCCATCCATCCATCCTCTCATTTATTCTTTCAATAGATGTTGAGTGATTCATATATGTCAGATACCATGTTATACACTTATGCTCCCCATTTCTCCTTTACAACAATGGGTACATGTTAATTGTTCCCAATTTACCATTGGGGAAAATGAGGTTCAAAGCATGAACTAATGTGCCCCAAACTATGGAACTCATAAGAGCTAGAGCGGGGATTAAAAGCTTGTTGGGTTGACTTCTACCCACAGGTTACTTGGCTGGAGAGCAGAAAGTAGTTAAGATTTTGATTCAAGGGTCAGGGCAGACCTGGGTCTCTTTCTAAGTTTGGATATTTATGAGCTGTGGGACTGTGGGCAAGATATTTTACCTTTCTGAAGTTCAGTTTCATCTGCAAAATGGGGTGCTACCAATACTTGCTTCTAGTACAGCTTCTGCTCGAGGCAATGCTCAAGGCGATTGAGATTTTATTCTTTTTTTCTGATACTGAATCAAGAGGTTGTATGAAAAGATACAATTAGGGAGGCACTTCGGTTTTAGTCACTGCGGCTCTGTAGGTAAATCGAAGTTAAACTTTCCCGTTAATATCCCTGCCTTTCTTGATTATAGTACCACTTAAATAAATTTAAAAAGTCTTATTACTGTAAAATCACTTTTATCCAAAGGTCACAACTCCAACCAGAAGCCATACACCCAGGGGGTGAGAAGGAAAAAAGGTAGAGGGTCAATTGTTCAACTGCAAATTGATTAAGACTGTAAAATCCACATGCATTCAATGATGGCTCAATAGCACCTGGCCTTGAGGATACTGTTTGCTACGGGATGGAGGTGCTGGCCAGTTCTCATGCAAACTGGAAGGGTTAACTTAGAAGGAAGGAAGTTGCAGAGATATCACAAAGGCCTATTTTCATTTTACAGGTTGTCTCTGAGCACACTGCATATGTGGTGAAATTACAATTGTAAAATTACTCTCTTCTTTTGAGTAAAGCATAATTTCTTGGACTAAGAGTATTCTTCAGAACCAACCACCTTCTCCAGATTCCCTGGAGATATATAGATATGTTGTTACTTGCCTCCGAAATAACAAGGGTGAGAAATTAAAGGTATTTAGGAATTGAAGGAGGGTAATATCTGTTGATTACATGGAATTCTTTACTAGCAAATCAGGGCATGCCAAGCCCTTCTCAAGGTCAAATCTCATGCAAGTCATAAGTCATAACGTTAATCTATCTTAATGTGCTGCTGTATACTTGATAGAATTGTGGAAGCAAAGAGGTGATGATCTGCTCTCCTCACCTTGCAAAAGGTGTTGGGATAAATATAAATATCTGTTAGTTCAAAAGATGTATAAAGTTTTATGAATGTGAGAATCTCTGCTTTTGGAAATTGCTTGTAATTCCTAGCATTCAAATTATTAAACACTCCTTGAGTGAAATAATTTTGCATTGCAAAATGTTTTAGGATGAACTTTGTTATAGTTTTAACCCCAATAAAGTTCATCAGTTTTTTTTAAAAAAAAAGGTGATGGGAGTTTCTAAAGTTTCCGGGAAGCAAACAATAAAAGCCAGCCTGATGACAGCTGCAATCACAAGTGTAATTTAAGCTTTTTCAAGGAACGAACCTCAATGTGGGTTTGGCTTTACTGTCTGTTGCTATTAGATTTTCTTGTCGTTTCTTCTGACCCTCTCTCAGCTTGCTCTTCTAGGCTGACAGGCTTAATTCTTTGAAACCTCTGTCTAACATGACCATTACAATATTGATGGCTTGACTTCAAAAGAGGATGAGAAGGTTTCTTCTCTCGTGCAAAAAAGTGTTAAGAGAACTGGAAGATCACTGGTATCTCAGGCTAACTGCTCTTCCTTCTTCTCATGAAGCTCAGAGACTCTTTAAGAGAAATGTCTAAATCATCCAGTGTATTAAGCCATCAAATCTTGCACAAATTGTAACAGACATTTTTTATTGTTGTTGTGGAGAGACAGGGATTTTGTGAAAATGTCAAATCGCATGAAGCTGCAGCACAACACAACCTCAAAGACGTAAATCTCCGCTTGACACTATGTGAGGCAGGAAGGCAAGTATGCGTTAAGATACGCAGCGAGTAAAGTCGCCTCCAAACACAGTTTAAACCTCTGTCATGATTGGCAGATGGATGCCTTGGCAAGAATTATTGTGCTTCTTTCTGACCTTAGATATCACTTTTCTTTTTGTCTTCTACAAAGCTGCCAGCAAGACAGGCAGTAAACAAGAGCTGTATGTATTAAGAGCTTTTGGTCAAAGTCAAAGTATTGAAAAAATGGGACGTGCTTGGACTGAGCAGCTTCAGTGATGTGAACTGTTGTACTCATTATGCCATTGATCAGAGAAATTAAAATAACAACAATTGGATTAAAAAACCAAATGGGTACAAGGGGATTTCCATGGTTAGCATGGAAATGGATATTCATTAACTCCATCTTTCTTCAGACTGGAAGCTCACCCCCAAACACACAAGACCAAAGTGGGATTCTCCAGGCAGAGGCATTCAACAAGGTTTGCTGCTGGTTATGGTTACTGAATGTGACTCAAAGCAGGTTAAGTTTTGGGGATCCTAAACATGGTATGATGGGGATGTGCTCTAAGAATTCTTGTCACAAAACTTAGTGATTCTGCATGCCATGAAATACTTTCTCTCTGTCTCCCCCCTCTCTCATCTATCTATTTATCTATCTATCTACCTATCTATCTAGCTATCTGTCATCTATCTACTTGTCTATCAATCTTGTCTACCACGTATTTGTATATATCTACCCATCTTACTATTATCTATCTATAGTTTTCTATTGCTATCATCTATATATATGTATCTATCAATCACCATTATCTATATTATCTATCAATCTATCTACCTATCTATTGACCTATCATCTATCAATATTATCTATCATCACACACATGCATACATTGTGTAACCTTCCTAATATTAGCATATACCAAAAAAAAAAAAAAAAAACAACCAGTGTTGGTATTTTGAAGTAATATAAAGATGTAATATAAGGATGTTATTTTTTTTAAAAAAAGATTTTAAGGTAATAAAAATCAAAATATATTCCTGTGCACTCTTTCCAAAACTGCCTCGGGACTGCACTACATCTTCTGTCTCTCCAAGGCTGTAGAGGGCTGGTCAAGGACAGAAGAGAGAGGACTAAGGGGCTGGATGATGGTGCCAAGTTGGAAGAGTATAGCCTGGTGCCCCTGGGCATTATATGAACTTCTGAAGTGGGAAACTTGTCAGGTCTTAGCAGTGAACACCATAAAGCTTTTCACTGGGGAAAGCCAAAGTCATAGTTTCTAACTGAAATGAAGGTATTCACTAAATGGAAAGAAAAAGAGGAAGAGAAAAGAAAGCTGGGGTAAGGCAAGTTAGAAGCCCTGACAGCCTAGTTTTTGAGCCCTCAGAAGACAGATAATGCTAAATCATTTCTAAAAGTGAGTTCGTTATCTCTGGCCTTACTTACCTAGGACTCTCAATACAGACTTGACTGATTAACAAATGCTAATGAGATCCAAGGAATTGCAACCTTTTAATTACTTAATTACTGGCCATAAGCCCATGGCAGACTGCCAAAAGGCTCATGCTTGTCTGCAATCAGATTTTTGTTCTAAGTTATGTCTATTTTTTATTTGCCCTTCACTTAAAGGCAGAGTTTGAAATAAGTTACTTCTAATTTGCTTATCTTACTTAAATGATAGATTTCTCCCAAATAGCCCAGCCATCAAGTGAGAAAATGCAAAAAGTTAAAACTATTTACTCAAGTAATAGGTGAGAGATATAATTTTTGACCCCAAAGACAAAATATGAAAACTTACTAGAAATTGCAGTTCAAAAAAGATATCCACAGAAATTTTTAAATGCTCAAAACTGACACATAAAGTTTCTAAAAATCAACAAAATTGAAGATAACTTGATAAATTTGAATAGATACATGTTTTCATTTACCAGGCTACTTAAGCAAATACCACAAAATTGTTTGGCTTAAACAATGGGATTTTATTAGCTTAAGGTTGTGAGGCCTGGAAAATGCCCAAATCAAGGCATCATCAGGGTGGTGTGTTCTACCAAGACTGTGACATTCTGGGGCTGGCTACTGGCAACCCTTGATCTTTAGCTTGTCCCATGGCAAGGCACATGGCAGCATCTCCTGGTCTCTTTCTTCTCTTATGGGTTCCAATTCATCTTCTTGCTTCCTGTGGCTTTTGCTTTCTCTGTCTGAAGTTCATTCCCTTATGGACGCAAGTAATAGGATTAAGACCCATCCTGACTGAAGATGAAGTTGCCTCATCAAAATAGCTTACTTACACTGGGTTCACACCTACAGGAATGGAATAACTTTAAGAACATGTTTCTCTAGGGTACGTCCAGCTTCAAACTACCACACTACACCTTCTGGACCTCCAAAAGACATGTTCTTTCCATATGCAAAATACATTCATTCCATCACAATATCCCAAAAGCCTTAAGTCATTTCAGTAACAATACTAAGTATAAAATCTCATCAAAATCAATGTGTTCTGTCCTGGGGCACAATTCCCTTTGTCCATGGACTGGGGAAACCTAGAGTACAAATTATTTGCTTCCAATATCCAATGGAAGGACAGGCATAGGATAAATATTTCCATTCCTATAGAGAGAAACTGGAAGGAAAACAAGGGTCATGGGGCCCCCAAAAATTCAGAAATAAAAAAAGGAAAAATTTTTTAATTTAAGCCATCTAGTCTGTGGTACTTTGTTATAGCAGCTCTAGCAAACTAATACATACCCTCATGAAGAAATGATGTGAAATATATTTTTTAAGGGGTACCTTATGATATCAGGTGCTTCAGGGGACAGGGAGGCTGGGATTACTGGAGTAACCAGCAATCCAGCACCTTGATATCCAAGAGGTTGTTCAACTATACAAATGAGAGTGTTTTAGAAGGAGAGCCATGCCTCAGCTCTTCCCTTGCCCTTCTGGGTTCTGATTTGTGATACTCCTGAGCTTGGGCTAACATGGCAGTGGTCTCTGTTCCCTGCAGCCTGACTCTGGTTTGTGTGTCTGAGCTCCCTCCCACTTGCTGCATTTTCCCTTGCCAAGTTCTCCCTTTATCTGGCTCCTGCTTGCTACCCTTGCTTGAAGATTTATTTTGAAGGTCATTGTCCTGAATGCTACCTCACCTCTGCTTTACCCCACCAAAAGAAAAATACAGGAAGGACCTACTCTCTTGTCGCACGACACACAAAAGTCTGAATTTTCACAGTGAAGTCATCACTGTATGTTTGATTAAAACCAGCACTTTTAATCATAGTAAATTCCTGTAACCATTGTGAACATGAGCTGCAGGCACCAACACTCAGAAGATGGGATCACGGCTGGGTCAGTTCTGACGTTCAAGGATCTGGGATGGTGTCCTGGGGTAGATCTCCCCACTTCCTAAGAAGGGTAGTCTTAGGACTACTTGTACCACAAGAGTGACAGGGTTCCTCTTTTGAGCCCACATTGGCAAATAGGAAACAATCCTATCCTTAGAGCTGCTTCAACCATGAGTTGCTTAAAGCAATATTACCAAGATCTACTTGCCCTCTTAGGAGCAGGAGACCACATTCTGAGTGATGGGCCTGAGCTGGTGAAGAGGGTTTCAGAGCAAACAGCTGGGGGATGTGCAGGCGACTCCACATCTGCTCTTCTGGTTGGGGTGGTGGTGTCCTCCTGTAGCAGTTCTCAAAGTGCAGCCTGGGAACCCCTGGGGTGCTTGGGACCCTTCCAGGAGGCTTTGAGGTAAAATCTGATTTCATAATAATACTAAGACATTTTGTAACCTCCTTATGAATTTGCCAGAGGAGTATTCTGGAGGCTACATGATGATACTACAACAAATTGTGTATAGGAAGAAGCTATGAGGGTCTTCTATTAGCCAGGCATTAAAGAGATTTGCAAAAACATGAAAGAATATTGGTCTTCTCATTATTTTTTTTTTTACATGTAAATTTTTTTCTTTGGTTCATAGTAATGCATTCATACAGTTTTGAACAATAAAATTATTTTGCATATAACAGGTTAATTTGTTAACATGCGATGTTAATTTTATTATTGTTAATTTTAAATTCATTAATGAAAACATATTTAAAGTTTTTTTCTTAGTTTTAATGTCTAGGATGGTAGCTATTGATAGGTATAAACAATAAAACAAAACCTTTTTGAGAGATCCTGATAACAAAAAGTTTGGGAACTGCTGGAGTAGGGAGAGATTCATGGATTGTGGAGTCTGACAGATCCAGGCTTGAGCCCTAACTCTTCATCTGAATGCTGTGGACTATGGAAATTTTCCTACTTTTTTTGACCTTTGGTTTAGTCATCCTTGGAATGAGGAAATGTGGTGTATTGTTTATTTTATTTTAAGGAGATACTGGGGATTGAACTCTGGACCTCATATATGAGAAGCAGTTCAGCCACTGAGCTACACCTGCTCCCTGATATATTGCTTTTAATCTTAATCCACCTCTCTGTGGGTGTGCAGCCGTCTGTAAATAAGACCCTTTGAAGATATATTATCAGTTAAGGTGGGCTCCTTTGTGAATGGTCTCTTGTAAGATCCTTTTTCAGTCTGGCAAAGCTGAATAAGGGTGGGCTTTATTCTGTATTACTGGAAGTCTTTTAAAGAGAGGACTTCAGATACAGTCAGGGAAGCCAGAAGATGAAGAAGCCCGAACCCAGAGGAGGAGCCCAAGGGCATCAGCACAGGACTGAGGCAAAGACACAAGCCAAGGAACCCAAGGATTGTGGCAAGTCAGCACCAGAATGCTATAGATTCTACAGACCTTGCAGATGTCTTGATTTGAGACTCCTGGCTTCTAAATAAATACTTGTGGTTTATGTCAGCCCACTGTGTGGTATCTGTCATAGCAGCTCTGGGAAGCTAAGACAGGGTAGACCTAATTCCCGGTGGGCCACCTTGAAGATGAGTCGAACTGAGGTTTGGAAAGAGGAGGCAGTGAGCATGTACTCAGGGAAGGAGCATGAGTGAAGGGCAGCCCCACCCCCCCTGCCCCAGACAGGTGGGTTAACTAGTGGGCTGCTTTCTTAGCCTGCAGCAAGAATGGCTCCCAGGAGGCTGACTTGGGTGCATTCTTCCTTCAAGGACTGATTCACTCATGTGGGCCTTTCTTCCTTTCCTATTTATTTGTCCCCTCCTGCAGATCCCCGATAACCACAATGCCTCCTGCTCATGGTGTGCCTTGGGATGCCAGATGGGTAGGAGATGGGCCATTTCATTCACAAAGGGAGCCACCCTCAGGATGGCCACAATAGAATGCCAGCTCAGCAGGGCTGTTCCTCTCAGGCTACAGGTGAGGCAAGTGAAGCACAAAGCATTTGACCCCAAAGCTACAATTTGGAAGGGGGTCAGTAGAGCGAATCCACACTTCCTGTGCTGCTGCCCTTGGCTATTCAATCAAGATAGCATGCTTTCCTTAGAACAGATGCTTGGAATAGACCTAATCCAATACTGTATCCACACGTAAATGCAAGTGCAACTGTGTGCCTGTGACTTGAGTGCTAGGGCTGTAAGGTGCAGTTGATTCATCCTCCACCTGTTGTCACACAACAGTGTAGCTCAGAGGCAGATGAGCCTGTGAATACAAAGTCAAATAGGAAACACAATGCAGGACAACTGTTGAGAGCAATTTGTAAATAGGCCAAAGTTTATGTCATTAAGCAGACCATTGCTCACCCAGCTTATTGTTTGACTTGCAGTAGGAATGGAGACCTCTTAGGATATGGATTAGACTTAAGTATTTGGAAACATGGGAACCAATCTGACTCAGTTGCTGTTTTAGTTTCCTAGGCTGCTCAAGCAAATACCATGCAATGGGTTAGCTTAAACAATGAGAGTTTAGTGGCTCGAGGTTTTGAGGGTAGGAGAAGTCCAAATCAAATCAGTCTTCCTGAAGACAATGCTTCTGGGGCTGGCTGCCAGTGATCCTTGGTCCAGGGCTCCTCTGTCACATGGCAATGCACATAGTGGCCTCTCCTGGGCTCTCCCTTCTCTTCCAGGTTCCACTGATGTTCAGTTTCTGGCTGCTGCCTCTGTGGCTTTCTCTTCTGCTTGAATTTCATTCTGATTATAAAGGATTCCAGTAAGAGGATTAAAACCCATCCTGATTGAGGTGGGCCACACTTTAACTGGAGTAACCTCCTCAAAAGGTCCTACTTACAAAGGATTCACATCCATAAGAATGGATTAAGTTTAAGGACATGTATTTCTTGGGTTCATGGCTCCAAAGAACCACAGTGTTCAGCAATGCACATGGTGGCCTCTCCTGGCCTCTTCCTTCTCTTTCAGGTTCTGTTGGCCATCAGCTCTTGCTTCCTGTGGTTTTTGCTCGCTCTCTCTGAATTTCATCTGCTTATAAAGGACTCCAGTAATAGGATTAAGACCCATTCTGATTTAGTTGGGCTACACCTTAACTGAAGTAACATCTTGAAGAAATCTTATTTTAATGGGCCCGCCCACACCCACAGGAATGGATTTAGCTTAAGGACATGTTTTTCTAGGGTATATAGCTCCAAGCCAGCACAGCTATCAGTTCTCATGTTGTCTTACTGCAGTCCCTCTGCCTCAGCCCTGCTCTGACTCCCTCATTATGACCAACACTGTTCTGCCTCTTGAGGCTGTGACCTCAAAGAGAAAAGGATACTACTGGGAGACTGTCTGCCTTAGGATTCTTGTATCATGAAAGCAACATTTCCAAAGTATGGTCTAGTGAGTATATGCCTTCTTGGGAACCACCTCAGACATATGGTATCAGCATAATGTAGGGTGGAGAGGATGAAGGGGGATGTCTTTTTATAAGGTCTCAAGATGTTCTTATGTAACTCAAGTTTAAGAGTCATTGCATAATCATTATTACATATTTTTATATTGTGACCTTGAGATAGGAGGATTTTTAATAAAACACTTTCCTGAGCCTGTGGGTGGGGTCTTATTTGAGTGTTTTCAGAGAAGATTCCAGAAGGGCATATTGCTGATAATTGGGATCAGGCAGGACTAGGGGTGTAGTGTGTTGCAATTTAGTTGTGGACAGGGCACAGGAAAATGGAATTGGGGAGACAGGGGAACCAACGTCTCAATTATATTTTTGGCATTTCTGTGGGAGAGGCAAGATTTCAGTGGATTACGTTTCTGGATGGGAAATAAGATGGTGGCAGTTGTGTCCTATGAATCTCAGGAGTGGGAAGGAAATTTGAACCAGCCCATCATAGGCTGGAGAATTTTAGGTCTAGTAGCATTCTTTGCTCCTCCTGTTGGTTTCCTCAGGATCAGAAACCTGTAATTTGGAAAGCTGCCTTACATATTGGCTGCATTCTCTGAACCATTTTCTCTTCTTTTTCCTTTAACATTTATATAGATGTTTTTTAGAATTCTAGCCTGTCTGAACTGTGTTAAGAAGGACAGATGGTACAGATGAATTCATATCTGTCCTTAAATATGAGTTTTTATGGAAGAGTAACATACTTAGCATCTTGGGGCCAAAGGGAAAACCCCAAGGAGATTCACTGAATCTCTGCATATTACTCTGTACCCACTGTTGAATGCTTTCCCCTCTGCTCGCCCAGCCTTCCCACCCAGGAAGAAGGCTGGATCCTTCTGCCCATGCATGACTCTCATCTGTCATGCTCTTCTCCCACCTCCTTCCCCACCTTCATGGCTTGATTGGCAAGGGCACACATGGTGTGAACAGTTTTCTTGTCAAGGTCAACTGGACCATGTATTTGGATTTCCATTTATGTCCCTATTCTAAGATCTGAAGGTCTCTAGTGCACGTCTACATATTTTATGGGTGGGAGTGGGAACAGGAACATGTTTTTTTAAATGATGGAAATAGCAAGAGCCGCTTAAGAAAATTAGGTAAAAATCAGGATTACCGGAACTTTCCTGATCACAATGTGCTATCATTAGGAAGACGTTAACTCATAAGCTTATTGTTTAGCTATTGCCTTGTTCTAGAAAAAGCGGCTATAAGTGCCACTTGTTCTTTAGGCTGAACTATTGGTTCTTTCTTCCTCCTCTCATGCCAGACATCCATCTTATTTACACGTAGGCAGTAACGAGTATAGAACATGTTCGGTCTAGAGTCTGAAGTGGCTATGCCATTCTCTAAGGGAACAAATATGGTGGAAAGTGTAAACTCCCTGATGGGAAGCCAGTGGCAAAAGACAGATTCCAATCCCACTCTGAACAAATATCTTTCCTTGAGGTAAGCCAAAAGACAACTCAATAGTATGCACATTCTAGAAAATCTTTGTTGATGGTAGAGGAATAGGACAGTGTTTTGTGTACTAAAACAGTGCCATGATGAATAAAAAATTTTGAATTTGAAATTTTACAAAACTCCTCAGGCATGCAAACTTTTGTAGGAAACAGTTTCTATAAAGCCCCAAACACATCAAAATGTTATTTTTCTTTCCTTTCATGATATTTGAAGGCAATGAAGAACCTAAAGTTCTCTAGTGAAAGGGTCACCCTTGCCTAGAGCAGTGAAACATTTGTCTAAGGCCACAGACCCAACAAATGCCCAAGCAATGATTAATGCCCAACCCCTCTCTGCTGTTTATTCTTTCACCACATGATGCTGTCTCAAAGTTTTTTTATTCCAACCAACAAAAACAAATTTATTCTGATGTATTTTAAAATAGCGTGCTATTTTAGACTGGTATGGAAATTAATTTATTTAAAGACATAGAATGATATCTGCAGAATAACAGAGCTGGGCCAATAGCTCAACTATCTCTAGACAAGGACCTGCAGTCATTGATAAGCTTTCACTGAATCTTCAATTTGGATGGGTGGGGCAGGGTTAGAGTCTAGCAGGCCCCTGAGATTTGTCACCACCTGACCACATCACCTTAGAAATGAGTCTACTGTGGAGTGTGGTGGTTGGCCAAGTCTGTGAGCAGGGAATGGGGTCAGGACCACTGCTGGGGGCCCTTTTGGCAGCTTTGTCCATTTTGGAGGGAGAATAAGGTTTTGATATGGGAGAGGAAAGTTTATCCCTTGTAACAGTTTGAAGCTGGGTGGACCCCAGATGATAATTCTTAGGCTAATCCATTCCTGTGAGTGAAAACCTATTGCAGGTGGGACTTTTTGATTAAATTGCCTCAGTGAAGGGCCTTTGATTAGACTGTATGACCCAAGATGGGTCTTAATCCTCTTACTGGAGTCCTTTATAAATGGTGGGGTAACAAGCTGCAAACCCAGACAAAAAGCTGTAGAGACAGAGAGAAGCTTCCAAAAGGGGAGGAACTTGGGAGATTAAAAAAAGCCATAAATGAAGCAGCTAGAAGCTGAAGGCAACGTGGCCTGGAGATGAAGGCAAAGACCAGCAGAGCCGCCATTGTGCCCTGCCACATGGCAGGAGTCCAGGATTGTAGGCAGCTGACCTTTGGGGAGGGAGCTTCACCTGATACCTTGATTTGGACACTTTCACAGCCTCAGAACTGTAAGTTTTTTTTTTTTTTTTTTTTTTTAAAATTTTTTTTTTTTGTTTTCTTTTTTTGTTTTTTTATTTATTTATTTATTTATTTATTTATTTATTTTTTTATTATGGGTAAAAATCAAAATTCTCAAAATACATACAAACATTTGCAAAATGATATATAAATATATATGCATATATGTGTATTTGCTTACAAAAATGTTGTTTATATATATATATATATATACACATATATTTTAAGAGGTGCTTAGATTACCCAAAATATTACACGGAACCCACTGGGATTCCCATGTTGCCCACCTCCCACACCTCCCATCACATCCCACACAAACATCTCCCACAGTGTGGCCCACCACCCTCAGTGAACTTAATAAGTCCCTATAGTGAAAACCAACCCATTTCTGGCATATTGCATTGGCAGCCTTTAGCAAACAGAAACATCCCTCTTATCCTTTCAAAGTGCCCATATTCCTAGTGGGGATGCTGGAGTTCTTTTCTATAAATAAAAATGAATTTTCTATCTGTGCCCACATCACTTGAAAAAGACTAGAAAGGTTTTCACCAAAATTGGGGCATAGATTGGGTTGACCTGATTTCAAATAATGCTGCAGCGCATACATGGGCATTCCCCAAAGAGGAAATCTCCTTGAGCAGCTCAACTAGAGGCCCCTCAGAGTGGCATGCACCCTTGGGATGGTACACATGGGATGCATATCCATGGTGCTCCCATTTCTCTTGAGCCAATGTCAGGGACCCACTAACCCTACAAAGAAGCAGCTAACATCCATACCCACTATCAGTGTCAGAGGGCCTGAGGCTAGCTGTTAAAGACATGCAGCTCTGAGCTAAATTACTAATCAAAGCATACTGAGTCTCTGCAAAAGACTAGCTGATGGTGACAATGGGACCTGGAAAAAATACCAGGGCTTGGGAGTGGCTTGCACTTGTGCATGTGTGTGAGCACATGGGTGTGTGTGTGCGTGCATGTGTATAAGCATGTGAGTGTGAGCATGCATGTGTGTGAGCATGTGTGTATGCATGCATTTGTGTGTGTGTGAGTGTGTGCGAGGATGCCTGTGTTTGGGGGGAGTGGAGTGGTGGGAAGGAGGTCTGGGAAGAAGGGAGCAATCACACTTCATTAACTGCATAGCTCTGATGGTTGCAAAATCACACTCCATTAACTGCACGGTATGGCTCACTCATTGTCACCTCTTTGTTCAGATCACAAGTTTCCAAACCCAGCCTTACAATAGTTGACGGCTTACCTTTGGCGTACTGCACACAGATGTGTAGCCTTTTTTTAAAATACAGAAGTTGTGAATTTACAAAACAATCACACACACATGTAGGATTCCCATACAACAACTCTTCACCAACACACCACATCGTTGTGGAACATTTGTTACAGATTGTGAGATAATATTATCAGACCATTACCACTAACCATGGTCCACAGCACACACTTGACGTACCTCTTCCATATCCCATCCCCACCAGTAACAAGATGTGCAGCCTTGAACACAGATATAAGAAGGGCTCTGGTTTCCCCCTGGCATTGTTTTCTGAAAACCTTGTCATTGAGATTACACAACAACATTGAGATTACACAAAAAGAATTACTGTCACCAGAGAAAGTTTAAATAAGACTAACATTATGGCAAACGTTATGCCTGGTGAAGAATTCAAATAAATATCACAACAACTCACCTATTTTTCTCCCTTGAAATAAGGAGAGTAACTGAGCTCAAAAATTTAATTTTATTCTGTGTCATCTAGAATATTGCCTTGTTTCTCACTTTATATGTGCAGACGTAGGGTAAGGTGAGCCAATCACAGGGAAATGATGGAAAGATATCAGTCTTTGAGCAAAGAGATGGAATTTGAAAATTAATCTAAACTTCCTTTATTTTCTACCTTATTATGGGTGGCAATACACCAAGTAGTGCCCTGAAAATGAAAGGGTGAATATGGTTATTGTCAGATGGTGGAAAATACAGAGATTTCCCAGTAGATTTTATGCCTTACTTGTAAATGACATGAATAACATTTCAGCCCACTAGAAGAGTTAGAAAATCCAAAAATATAAATAAGTTTGTTGAAGTATAGTTTAATTATTGAAGTACTATTGTTAAACTTCACTAATCTATTTTAAGAAAACATGGCTGGAATGAAGATATGGACATGTATATTTTTCCCCAAAGAAATCAAAGCATTTTCAGCTCTGTTTTATGTTCCTATCCTAAAGTCAATATCCAAGAGTAAGGAATGAAAGGAAATAGAACATAGAAATGCTGACTTTAAGTTCAACTGTGAAATAGGGGAAAACTTTCTTTAGGGCCTTTCTGCTCCAATGTTCTTGTTCTCTCCCCACCCCTCTGGGATTCCAGGTGACATTACTCTCTTTCTTTCAAGCAACTGAGGCTCTCAAACTGACCCCTTCTTTGCCCCAAATTTTCCACTCCATTGATTTCATCCCTTGCAATAGACCTTGCCCTTGACCTTCATCCCATCAGAACTCTTGCTTGTATCTGCCTAGTCCATCTCATAAACAATAAAAAGGAGGTAGAGATTTGCTGCTGCTGATTTTCCCTAGCCAAACAGCAGGTGCATTTCAAAAAAGGCCTTGAATCCCTTGGTATTGAGTAATATAGACATTTTCAGCACTTTATGAGTATGCATGGGAGAATATTTTGTGCTAGGGCAGTTTTTTCCACTGTTTCTTAAGTTGAACTTTCTAGACGATTATTTTGTCATGTTTTCCACTTAGAACTAAGGTAGTCAGGAAGGACACAGTCTATTACAACACTCTTTTACCTTGGTCTTACATCTGTCCATCCTGTTTTTGATTCCCTATAACCTATCAAATGAATTCCAAATTCCTTATTCTGACCTTCTAGATTTCCTGTGATCTGGATATGTCTTTCTAGTGTCTTGTTTTATGGCATCCCAGCATGTATCTATGCTCCAGTGGACATCACTCCACTCACGGATTGTCAGACAGCACCTGCACTTTTCCATTTCACGGCCATGCCCCTCCTTTGTCCTGGACTATTTCTCCCTCCATTCTATTCTTGAAAACTACCCATTCATATTTCAAAATGGAGTTCACGTGGAAATCCATGGAACCTTTGCTTGCTGACCATGAGCTCCTATCACCCTTGCTCACTCTTCCTCAGAGGTTTTCAATGGAAAGAGGTGCTGGTCCTAAAGTTTGAAGGGCCTTTTCAAACTACTCCTAACCTCCCTGTGCCATGCTCCAAATCATTTCATAAAGCTCCTTGGGCACTTTTGATATCTTCACTATCTATACTTTTTTTTTTTTTAACAAATCAATTTTATTGATACATATTAATAAAGCATAAATCCATCTAGAGTGTACAATCAATGGTATTCAATGTAATCACATACTTGTGCATTCATCACTTCAGTCATTCTTAGAACACTTTCATTATTCCAACAATAATAATAATAAACAAAAAACAAACAAAACTCATTACCTCTCAATCTCTCTATGCTTCCCCTGCCATACATAGCTGCTATTCTGTTTCCCTCTCTTTAGTATATTTGTATTTATATTTTGTAAAAACAGTTTTATGTATGCAATATCAGCCATATTCATATTTTACATGAGGTTTCATTATGTTATACAGTCCCATGTTACATTTTGTAGCTTTCCTTCTTGTATTGTAAATGTCCTTAGGCTTTCCCATTCAACCACTGTCATACCCATATAATAGCTCTGCTAGTCACAAATAGCATGATGTGCTCTCACCATTTCCATTAATTTCCAAAGATTTACAAACAAACTTTTAACCAGTTTTACACAGATTAACCATCAGTTTTCCATTCTCTACCTCATTCTGGTGACCTATATTCTAATTATTAATTCCATGAGTTTATATAATATATTTGGTTCATAAAAGTGCAATAATACAGAATTTGTCCTTTTGTGTCTGGCTTGCTTCACTTAACATAATGCCCTCCAGGTTCATCCATGTTGTCATATGCTTTATGACTTCATTTTTTCTTACCACTGTAGAATATTCCATTATGTGTATACACCACAGTTTGTTTATCTATTCATCAGTTGATGGACACCTGGGTTGTTTCCAGCTTTTGGCTATCATAAATAATGTTGCTAAGAACATTGATGTGCAGATGTCTGTTTGTGTCACTGCTCTCAGTTCTTCTGGGTATATACCTAGCAATGGTATTGCTGGGTCCCATGGCAATGTTATATTCAACTTACTTAGGAACTGCCAAACAGTCCTCCACAGTGGCTGTACCATTCTACATTTCCACCAACAGTGAATAAGCATTTCTGTCTCTCCACATCCTCTCCAATATTTATAGTTTTCCGACTTTTTAATAGTAGCCAGTCTAATAGGTGTGAAATGATAACTTGTAGTTTTGATTTGCATTTCCCTAATTGCTAGTGATGTTGAATCTTTTCTCATGTGTTTCTTCACCATTTGTATTTATTTGGACAATTGTCTTTTCAAGTCTTTAGCCCATTTTTTAACTGGATAGTTTGTTTTTTTTATTGTTGAATTGCATGATCTCTTTATATATCATGGATATTAATCCCTTATCAGATATGTGATTACCAAATTAATTTCTCCCATTGAGTCAGCTGCCTTCTCATCCTTTTGACAAAGTCCTTTGAGGTATAAAAGTGTTTAATTTTGAGAGGTCCCATTTATCTATTTTTTCGTTTGTTGCTCATACTTTAGGTGTTAGGTTTAAGAAAGTACTGCCTACCACAAGATCTTGAAGACATTTTCCTGCATTTTCTTCCAGGAATTTTATGGTTGTTGTTCTTATATTTAGGTCTGTGATCCACTTTGAGTTAATTTTTGTATAAGGTGTGAGATAGGGGTCTTCTTTCTTTCTTTTGGATATGGCTATACAGTTCTCCCAGTACCATTTGTTAAATAGACTGTTCTGGCCCAGTTGGGTGAGCTTAAAAGCCTTGTCAAAAATCACTTGACTGTAGATGTGAGGGTCTATTTCTGAGTTCTCAATTTGCTTCCATTGATCAATGTTTCTGTCTTTATGCCAGTACCACTGTGGCTTTAAAGTCAGGAAGTGAGAGTCCTCCAACTTTGTTCTTTTTTAAGGTATTTTTGGCTATTTGGGGCCACTTACCCTTTGATTTGATTATTGGCTTTTAGATTTTTGCAAAAAAGGCTGTTGGGATTTCTATTAGGATTATGTTGAATCTGTAAATCAGTTTGGGTAGAATTGACATCTTAATGATATTTAATCTTCCAGTCCATGAACTTGGAATGCCCTTCCATTTAAGTCTCCTTCCATTTCTTTTAGCAATGTTTTGTAGTTTTCTGAATACAGGTCCTTTAAGTCCTTAATTAAGTTTATTCCTAAATATTTGAATGTTTTAGTCACTATTATGAATGGAATTTTTTTCTGATTTCCTCTTCAGATTGCATGTCAGTAATGTATAGAAAAGCTATTGATTTTTGCATATTAATCTTATATCCCACCACTTTGCTGAACTCATCTTTTAATCCTAGTAGCTTTGTTGTGGATTTTATACCACTGCTTTGATTTATACATGAGGGCTCATTTTCTGAGTATTCACTATCCAAGTCATTATATCACTTCACGGAGATGTAAAATATGACAGACAAATCAATCACTTGGACAGTTTTTTCCTCACTCATGCTTCCCTGGCTCATGCCAACATCCACCTTGGTCCTACCTGTTTTGATCTGTCTTTTGCTGATATGGGGATGGCAGTTCAATGAAAAAGGATTGCAAAATGAAGTTGAAACTCTTGCAAAAGATGGAGGATTTCATGAAGTTTATGAAACTTATGCCGAGGAACTCTAATTTCCAGCACAATAAATGAGTGTGGGCCTATGAAGAATAAATAATTGAAAAAGAGAAAATCAAAAATAAATGACAATGATATGACCGTTGTGCCTAGTGTGAACTGATTAAGAGAGGCTTCTGGTAAAGCTGAAGAAGCTTATGAAGCTTTTTTGCTTTGTTTTTCAAAGGTTTTTGTTTTGAAAATTCTCTGTGAAAATCAAACATGAACTGAAAGGCATTATATCACGCTATGATATAATTTGTTGGTAAGATTATGTTCAGTCTCTCCATCAATACAGGGAATTCTTTCTTCTAAGAATTAGTGTATGGTCATAAGTGTTAACTATATTTCATTAAATATCATAAAACAAATCTATTTTTGTGATACTGAGTTTTATTTTATTTTTTTTAAAGACCCAATCAGTTTTTTAAATCTCTACCACTTCAATATGGAATTCTGGGCCTTATGAATGAATATTATTCAAACTTGCTCTCTTCTGGTATCAATTTTCCTCAAATAGTAAGGACTTCCTAAACTTAGTTTACAGATGTCTGCATGCTTTACCAAGTGCTTAAGACTTTGTATGTATGAACCCTGTCTTCATTCTTATATTCGAGGGAAGTTGAATGAAGGGGACGTTAGTTAAAAGTAACAGTTAATGTAAAAACTAGTTTGGTTTTCTTTTGCTTAGCAGGGCTCTGAGAACTGGAATCTCTTGGGCCTCAGAATAGCAATCTGGTTCACTAATGTTGATTGCCAAACTGAAGGGTTATTTTGTCCTCTTCTCATGTCCATTCTTGCATTTGTTCTACGTTCCCAGTTAAACTCTTTGTGGTGAGGGTAAGCTTTCTTTTTTAATCCTTAGTGTGCCCAGAAATGCATCATTTTGCATGGAGGAGGAACTCGCATTGGGGACAAACTCCTATGACCTCTTAGGGGAGCTGAAGGGAATTACACAGGTAAAGCTTATAGGCATAATCTCAAGATTTTGAGAAAGAGAGAAAAGTATAACTTGTATTTATTTACCTGGAAAAAGGAGGCATCTACTATATTTTAGGGTTACTGCTTCAAGATGGTTCAATCTCTTTAAATGGTAACTTTATTATTACCAACCTAACTTCCATGCTTTGCATATACAGTTGAATTTAATTGCCAGTTTGCCAGTTTCCAATCAAGCTTCTATTGCTAGTTATAGTGTCATTTACAATTGGGTTGATTACTGGGACAGCAGAGCAGACCAAGTTGCACTGAGGTTTCTACATACCATAAAGCAAAACATTTTCTTTATATTTTAATTAAGAAAATTTTCAAACAAAACAGAAGTGCAAAGACTAGTACAATACATCACCATATACCCATCACTCAGATTCAAATATTAATAATGTGCACGGATGCTTCATCTATTTTCCTCCTTCCCTTCCTTCCTCCTTCCCTTGCTCCTTCTTTCCATCCTTATTTCCATTTTTTTCTTTCTTATGGAAGAATTATACATTCCAGTACATATCACGCCATCCTTATGTATCTCAGAACAGAAACAGACCCAGTTATACTTTAGAAAACCCATGATTCAGAATTGTCTGCTTGCTCCCTTGTGGTGTTATTTAACTTGACTGTATTTTTTTTCTTTTTGGGAGAAGGGATGGTGATGTGTCCATTCTAGTACACCATATTAGGAGGCATACAATGCCTGTTGTCCCACTTTCCATGATGCTAAGATTAATCTGATGGAGGCAGTCTGACCTCTTCTTTGTGAAGTCTCCTGTCAACCTTACACCAAAGGCCTTCATCCATTAACGATTTTGACTCAATTTATTATTTCCAGTAGTTTCCAAATAGTGATTTTCCTAATTCTGTCATTCTTTCCACACATAGCAGCTCAAGTTCCTTTGTAAGCAAGAACTTTCCCTAATCAACTAGGGCTATTCGGTTACCCTGAAATGCAGTTCTTTTGGGAAAGGCAAGATAAATGCTTAGTTCTTTATTTTTAATTGCTAAGTTTCAGGGCAAGAAGTTGGCATTTTAGTTATTTCAATAAGTTTGTTTTTCCCCATTGGGCTTTCTCTCTTTTATTTCTTTTAATAGTAATTCAAACATTTAAAAATATATTTGAAGTTTCAGTCAATTGCATTAATTATTTTTTTTAATTAAAATTGTCTCATCTTTCACTTATGCAGCTCTACTTTTCTTCAAAATATATTTCTCTGAGCTAGTATAACCAAAATACTGTTTAAAGACATTTGAAATAAACCTTTTTTGTGTTTATTTTTTAGAGATGTATATATATATTTACTTGTTTTCATTTTTTGAATGGGTAAAACATATATTTCTAAAGTAAAATCTATATGACAAGGTCTATTTAGAGAAGTACTGCTTCCACTCCTGTCTCCTAACACCCTATTTTTCCCATTTTCATTAATTTTGGTTTGTCCTTCTAGTGTTCCCTTTTGTAAAATTAAGAATGTGGATGCATGTATTTTCCTTATGTGAAAGGCTACATCCTATAAAGACTTCTTTCAGCATACAGTTGGTAACACTATATCCTGGAAATTGCTCCAATTAGAACACTGATTTCTTCTTTTCATTTCTTTTTAAAGCTGCATGATATTCTATTGTGTGGCTATGCCATAATTTATTCAAACCAATTCCCTACTGATGGACATTTGGACTGATTTCAATTTTGGTTAATATAAACAATGAGGCAAAGAATAAAATTGTGTAAATATTGCTTCATATTTTGGAGCTGGATCTTTAGGACCTTCTTAGAAGTGGAGTTGCTGGATCACAGGATAAATGCTTATGTAACTTTGTTAGAGATGGCTACATGCTGCTCTACAGAGTTGTGCAGTCATGTTACCCATCAGTGCACAGCGCCTCTTGTTTCTCCACAGCCTCAATACAGAACTTTGGCAAACTTTTGGATTTTTACTATGATAGGTGAAAAATGCCAGCTCAGTGTAGATTTAATTTGCTTTCCTCTAAGGGAGGCAAATCACCTTTCCATATATTTGATATGCCAACAGAGAATGTGTTCAAACTTTTGGATTTCTTATGGTAAGCCATTTAATCAAACTCCCCACGTAACTTGCCTATTTATTTTTAGGTTCGTGAGGACGACTTTTGAATTTCTGTTTTCTTCAGTGATCGTGGGAGCTTCTCTCAGACAACTTAATCTCGCAGTGTGTTTAGCAATGCACAATAAGCAAACTCATTGTCATGGCCACGGCCTGCCCTGGGAAGCAATCAGCTGCAGGTGGGTCAGGTGCAAAGGGGAAAGCAGCAGGGAGAAAGTGAAACAACCTACCATAAATCAACATTTGAGAAAGGGATTCAAACACTAGTAGCCAGGTACACAGGAGTGAGCTTTAGCAGACCAGAATTCTAGGCCCCTTCCCCACAGCCTTAACTCATTCAAGCACAGGTTCTAATGGAAGGAGAAAGTTCCAAAGACGCAATTTCACTGGTGGTTGCAATATCTGAGTCTCCTCAATGTTAGGAAAGAAATCAATTGATGCAAACTATAATGCATGTTGATGGAACAAATAGACAGTACTGACAGTGCTTGCTTTGTAAAAAAAAAAAAATCCTGTTTCCGAATCCTCCCATGTGAGAGCAAGTTATGCAGGACAAAGACTGTTGTTTCTTTTTGATATTAAAATTGTATTCATTATTAAAGTTTCACATTGCTAATCATAAACTTTAAATTGAAACTGACAAATTATACCATTAGCCTGTCTAAGTTCCTTAGTTTTTCCATGTGATTCACAAAAACATCACTAGAAACCTAGGGCTAAGAAGTTGACTAGAGGAAGAATGGGTGTTCTTTTTGTTTTTAAAAATAAACGGCCAGAAGCTTCTTCCACAGGCTCACAAATGAATTGCTAAATTTATCTCTCAACTTTACAACCAACCTTACTGAAAATCAAGGTAACCACAGGCCAGCTTCCATTTGTCAAAATTATGCTCTTTCCCTTAGCATTGTTCCCTGGGAGCAAGAATCACTTCAGAAGCACTAGTACAACTTGTACATACAATTAGAACATAGAAACCAGCCCTGAGCAGGGACTTTGACCATGAGAACTGGGTCAGAGAGAAGGAAAAATCTTAGATATATGGATTCTAGTAGGAACCTGAGGCCATGGTTGGGTTTCTAAGTAACTGGAAATATCAGTAACTAGGCAGAGGTGAGAGCAGGTTGCCAGGGACTTAAATATAGACCTACAATTTCACTTTTTATTTTTTTTTATTTTTTTTTATTTATTTATTTATTTTTATTATGGGTAAAAATCAAAATTCTCACAATACATACAAACATTTGTAAAATGATATATAAATATATATGCACATATGTGTATTTGCTTACAAAAATGTTATTTTTATATATATATATACATATATTTTAAGAGGTGCTTAGATTACCTAAAATATTATACGGAACCCACTGGGATTCCCATGTTGCCCACCTCCCACACCTCCCACCACATCCAACACAAACATCTCCCATAGTGTGGCCCACCAACCTCAATGAACTTACACATCCTGGAGCCTTGCCACCAACCATAGACCACAGTTCACACTGTAGACCACACTCTCTCCCACTCAGTTCTGAGTGGTGTGTGCTGATTTAAAATGGCCTACATCCATTGCCACAACAGTACTCAGGACAACCTCCAACTCCCAAAGAAGCCCCTGTATTTCAACTGCTCATCTGTAGTTGTAATTGCTACAATTTCACTTTATTTCAACAGATATTTAATAAGCACTGGAACTAGAAGAGCCTGGCAAACTAGAGGCACTCAATAAATATTTGTGAAATGAATAAACAATTGTGAAACCCCAGAGAAAAATCTACAGGAGATAAAAATCTGAATTTATTTTTCTCACAGGTGTGGAATTTCCATAATCCTTCTTCACTGTCAGTTGACGTATTTCCATTTTCATTTGAAATTTCATATTAAAATGGACTTCTTTCAATATATGTCCTGATGAATTCTTTAAGACAAACAGTATACATTAGCCACTATGTAATTTTCATCCTACATTGCACTTCATTTTAAAGGGTCAAATTTATAATAATCGTGGGTCTCCTGAACATTATATAAATTCTGAGTAGATTACAGTGACTTAGAGTGACTTACTAACTAGCAAATAAAAATTGCTATTGAAGAAGAAGCTTTTTGAGAACGTATCAATAAGAATAGGAGATATAGCTTATCCTTAAAGGAAATTATCTTATTGGGATATTGGAATTTCTAAAGCAACATATTGGTATTAAATGTCATTCTTCTAAATCTAAATGAAAACAAGGTAAATATTTACGATGCCTTTATTGTAAGCCCTTATTAGTAGGGAGATTGATATTCTAAATGGCAGACCCTCTTTCCAGCAAAAAAATAATAATCACTTAACTTGAAAATTATTTTAAAAACCAACCTTCTAAATTCTGAAAATTGTCCTAAGAACACACAGCAAATAGAGAAGCATTGATTCAAGAAAATCTACTAAAGCTCTGTAAGAATAGCAAGACCCTGTTACATTTCAGTCATTCTCCCCAGCTCAGTGTGATGAAATCTCTACTCTAGATGAGTGCAGACAAAAAGATGAGGCTCCCTCTCCCCCTATCTCTCAATATAGAGTTATAGTTTCACTCCTGGAGGGGCAGGCCACTGCTGCTGGCATTTTTCATTACTCCCCAGGTTCATGCTTTAGAAGCTCTATCCAGGTGGGTGCAGCCAAGAAGATGGGGCTCCCTTCCCCTACCAGCCTCAACTTGTAGAGTGGAAGCACTAATCCAAGCATGGCAGGATGAGAACACTGGGTCCTGCTTGCCCGTGCCCCAGCTCACTAATGTGGCAGAGATTTCACACTGGGGGTATACAATCAAGAACACCAGGGGTTACTACACCCACCCAGAGTCCCAACAGTAGAACAGAGGCATTTTTCTCAGAGAAGCAGGTTGCTGGCCTTGGCTCCGGCTCCAGCTCCAGCTCCATTACACAGAGGTTATGCCAGGGGAGAGGCAGGCATTAAGAACAGAGGATTCTGCAGCTAAAGGGGACTAACTTTATTTGGAAAGGAACATGTAAAAGTTCATGCCCAAGGGCATTGACAAAACAATGGGAATTTGGGAGGTATTCCTTTAAGAATGTGCTCCATAATACTTATAACAACAAGCAAAATGGTAGACCAGCTAAAATTTTAACAGAGTTAAATCAGGTAAAGACATAGCAGAGAGGAGCCCTCTTGAGATCTGAACAGCCTAAAAACTGGCAACTCCTTGCTCCTGCAAAGGGGTACAAATTTAATAGTATCAGACTGTGGGGGAGATTTATACTCCAGACTCTTGTCAAAAACAATACAGCAATCAGCTAGCAATTAGTGGAGGGTAACAGCCAGGTGTGATACCAATAGATGCAAACCAGCCTGAAGCTTAATGGGGAGATCAGGGAAAGAGACTAAGAGAGGCCACTAAAACCACACTTATCTCATATAGACTTCACTTAACTAGTCCACCTAACTCACTAAACAGATAAAAGGGCAAATAATAACACACCAAGCCCTGAGAGTGGGGGTTGAGATCAGTATCTAGAGTTACTGCAATATATTATCTAAAATATCCAGGGGGTCGGCTGTGGCTCAACTGGTTGGGCGTCCGTCTCCCATATGAAGGGACCCGGGTTCGATCCCCAGGACCTCCCGGTAAAAAATAAAATAAAATAAAATAAAATATCCAATTTTCAATAAAAAATTATGAGTCATGCAAAGAAACAGGAAAGTATGACATACACAGGGAAAAAATGGTAGGCAACAAAAACTACCTTTAGGGGACCCAGGTATTGGACTTAGCAGACACTGATTTTAAATAGCTATTAAAACCATGTTCACTCAACATAAGGTCTTCAAGATTCATCCACGTTATTCCATGTGTTAGCACTTTGTTCCTTCTTACAGCTGAGTAATATTCCATTGTATGTATGTACCACATTTTGCTTATCCATTCGTCTGTTGATGGGCACCGGGGCTGATTCCAACTTTTGGCAATGGTGAACAATGCCGCTATGAACATTGGTGTGCATATATCTGTTGGTGTCTTTGCTTTCAGTTCTTCTGGGTATATACACAGCAGTGGAATTGCTGGATCATACGGAAGATCTATTGTTAGTTTTCTGAGGAACCGCCAAACTGTCCTCCACAGTGGCTGGACCATCCCACAGTCCCACCAGCAGTGGATGAGGGTTCCTATTCCTCCACATCCTCTCCAACATTTAGTGTCTCCTGTTTTTTTAATAGCTACCATTCTGATGGGTGTAAGATGGTATCTCATTGTAGTTTGGATTTGCATTTCCCTGATAGCAAGCAATGTTGAGCATTTTTTCATGTGCTTTTTAGCCATTTGTATTTCTTCCTTGGACAAGTGTCTTTTCAGGTCACTTGTGGGAGGTGGGCAACATGGGAATCCCAGTGGGTTCCGTGTAATATTTTGGGTATCTAAGCACCTCTTAAAATATATTTATATATATACATAAATAACTTTTTTGTAAGCAAATGCACATATATGCATATATATTTATATATCATTTTGCAAATGTTGGTATGTATTGTGAAAATTTTGATTTTTACCCACAATAAAACAAAAGTGAAAAAAAAGTGAAAACAAACAAACAAAAAAGAAAACCATGTTCAAAGAACTAAGGGAAACTATGTTAAAAGAATTAAAGGAAGGTATGATGACAATGTTTTATAAATTGAAATTGATGAAGAGATAGAAATTATGAAAAAGAACCAAATAGAAACTCTGGAGATGAAAAGTATGATAATCAAACTGAAAAATTCACTAGAAGGTTCAATAGTAGATTTAAACTGGCAGAAGAAAGGAATTGTAAACTTGAAGATAGACCAATAGCGATTATGCGATATGGAGAACAAAGGGAAAAAGGAATGAAGAAAAATAAACAGAACTTCATAGAAATGTGGGATACTGCTATGTACACCAACATATGCATAAAAGGAATACCAGAAGGAGAGGAGAGAGAAAGATGAAGAAAAAATATTTGAAGATATAATGGTTTAAAATTTCCAAAATTTGATGAGAAACATTAATTTACACATTTAGGGTAAATGAATACCAAATAGGGTAACTACACTAGAGACCCACACTAAGACAGATGCATCATAGTAAAAATGAAAGATAAACAGAAAATCTTGAAAGCAGCAACAGAAAAACAACTCCTCTCATACAAGGAAACGGAAATAAGATTAACACTGATTGCCCATCCCAAACAATAGAGGCCAGAGGGCAGTGGGATAACATATTAAAAGAACTGAAAGAAAAAGTAATGATAAAGAGATTTTTTTTTCTTCTTTCATCTCTTAACTGATTTCAAAGTAGGGAGAGTAAATAGGCATTAAATAAGCCCCTTTATATAAACAATGTTTTATTTAACCCAGAAAGATGTAAATTAGGTGTTAGGAATGAAAAATAAAATAGTCATCATTTGTATTTGAATGGGGTAGAGGATGTATTTTCTCATCTGAATTCACAAACACAGGAGGTCATGGTAATTTGATGTTAACAGGGTTGAGGTAGTCCTTCTCAGATGCTGCTAACTATACTTAAAGCATGAGTTAAAAGGAAATGAGTTACAGCAAGAAGCTAAAGTATTCTGAGGAAAAACTTGTATTAGAGAAAAGAAGACTGCAAAATGCCAAATTAAGACCAAGCTATGACGTCTCCACGACTTCATATGGTATTTTATGCTACACATAATATTATTAACTGCAGGAGTTGTAAGTGGTATTTGTTATATGACAAAATGTGTTAGATCTGGACTTTTTAGGAGGGAGGGACTAAGATATATAATGCACTTTATAGAGAAGTTTCTTCCTAGAAAAGAAACAAAAGCTTGCTTAAAAGCAAAATAAAATAAACTTGTTAGAAGAGAGAAGTCTATCAATTTAAAACCAGATGCTGATTTTGTACTTCCACTTTCCTTTGTGCAATACAGAAATTCAGAGGTTTTCATCTTTATCCAGTTGCGTACTTCTCTCTTCTTTGCTACTATATTCCATGATATATTAAAGCAAAATGCCATAGAGGCAACATAATGGGAATTACTGTCATTTTCATTTCAGCAATACTGGGCAGAACTTTTAACAGGACAGAAACTTCTTATTGAATCAGCAATTAGGAAAGTGGGGGTGCAAACTGCAAAGATGCCAATCTGCCTGGTCATTATTTGAGTGAATGCCGTTTGGTTCAGCTATATCCAGACCATTCAATGGGAATTTGAGAAAAAGGTTTTAATCAGTGCTCTGTGAGTTGTGCTAATTAGCTACCGGAGACAAGAGGCACGATAAACGATCCTAGCCAGAAGTCCCCTTGCAGGGCCTGTCAGGTGTCCTCTCGTCATGCGTGCATGCAACTCAAGGAATCAGGTACCCTGTGGCAGGCTCAGCGGAGACTGCACGATGAGGGGTGATGCGTTTCCCTGGTCCCAGCCAGGGGTCCCTATGGATTTGAATGTTGCTCTATTTGACATCACGGACATTTTGGCGCACACAGATGATTATTTGCTCTTTCCTAGTCCTGTAAAATGGATAAGCATTTGGATGTCTTGACATTTCATTAGGCATGGTGTATTCCATTTCAAACAGCAGCTGCTCTGTTTTCAGACTCTTTTTAATTATGCTTTGGATAAAAGGGTTTGAAAGGAAGTTTTAAAAACCATGCATATGAAATAGCTATGCAATTAATGGAGGGGATAAATAAAAGCATCAAATACATTTCTCTTTTATCACATTTGCCTCTAGTTCTTTTGTGGTTGTTTTTGTCGATATAAGAAATGTCTATCTTCTTGGTTCTCTCTAATAGTGTAAGCATAATGTGCATGTATGAATGAGGTTATGCACCTTCTAAAAAGTGGAACTCTAAAGTTATACACTTCAAAAGTGTTGTTTTTTTGGACCAATTTTCTTGGATTGCTGTTCTGTCACTCTCCTCGGTGATGCTACCTTGATTGAAATTCTCTGGAATTGGTTTATTTTCATTCACGTATGCAGCAAATACTTACTGTGTTCTTACTATGTTCTAAGCATTCAGTAGAAGCAAGGGAGAGGAAGATAAATAAAACATGACTCTTGACTGCAAGAAACATACAGCTTAGGGAAGAAGTGAGCTGTAAGGTAGTGGGTATGCTCCAAGTTCTATTAGGGTCAGGGAAGGCTTCACAGCAAGGTGGTACTATGTTTGTTTTTTTTTTTTTCAAGATTTATTTATTTATCCCCCTGCCCCACCGTTGTTTTGTGCTCGCTATTTCCTCTCTGTGTGTTCTTCTGTGCTTGTCTTTTCTTTAGGCGGCACCGGGAACTGATCCTGGGACCTTCCAGAGTAGAGAGAGGCTGCTCAATCTCTTGCACCACCTCAGCTGTGCAGGCCAGGTTTCTGCTTGGGTCAGCTTGTGGCATAGGCTGGCTTGCTTTTCGCCAGGAGGCCCCAGGAATCAAACCCTGGACCTCCTATATGGTAGACGGGAGTCCAACCACTTGAGTCACATCCGCTTCCCAAGGTGGTACTATCTTAACAAACTCCTGAAGAAGATTTGGCCAGACCAAAACAGGAAGTAGGATGAGGGAGTCAGGGTGGAGGCCTCATGCAAAAGTGAAAAAATCTGTATTAGCCTGGAATAGGAAGGCCTATTTGCTGACCTTCAAGTGGAGCTGTGTTTCTCCAGTATAGTGTGATGGGAAATGCAGAAAGATGTGGCCAGAGGGATGGAGCTTTGGATAGAAGGGCTAACACCTATCTCTCTATAATTACAATTTCTAGTTGACCCTGGAGCCTCTTGCCAAGTTCGAGCCTCCTTCTATTACCAGACTTAATTCTGTGATAGTTTTTGACACATTCCAAATATCAAATTTACTCTCAAAGGAAAAGGATATACTATTATTGTATTAAGGAGTGATGACAAGTCTCAAAGAGGAATCACTTATATATATTTTAGCAATAACAAGAGCCTACTGAAGTCACCCACAGAATCTGCATTGGAGATTAATGAAAATCATGTGGAATTTATAAGTTGGGTATATTTGCCAAACAATCAGACTTATTACCTTATAAACACATCAGGTGCACTACTATATGCCTTCAGAGGCACCTTGTAGTCGCTTTGATTTGTTTCCTTGACAGCCTATATTTACTGTCATTATGCCCTAATTCCCTGTTTACTAATTGGTAGATGAATGTCTCCAATGTGTTTTGCAGTCTCACTATTTTCGGGGATCTTTCTCATCTAACAGAATAAACTTAACTCCTTTAGCTGTTCAATGGTTCAGTTAAAAACAAACAAAACAAAAAAGCACGGAACGCTCACTTGGAATCACCATTTCTTACCCTATCTTTTGGCTATTCTTTTCTCCTCTGGTAAAAATATTTCAGCAGTTCTGAAAGTAAGTTACAGAGCTACTGTTTATAGAATTTTCTGTTCAGATCCTGCAGCCATTCTTACTCTAACCATGATCTGACAAGTTAAATGCTGTCAATAAAATAATACAAGATGAATAACACACTTGATATCTTAAACCTTTTTCCCAATGTACATTTACAGTTCCTTCAGAAAAGTGGGAAAATATTTTCCCTCAATGGATTTTGCTCATACTGTTTTCTGCCTGAAGGAAGACTGGCCCCAACTCGCTCCCCCAAATGGATCCCACAACTTCCTGCCACGAACCCATTCATCATTTCCAGGCTTGGAGAAAAATTAGCCATTCCTGAAACATGCCCTGTGCTTTGACGTTGCTGTTTCCTCCTTTTGCAAAGTTCTTCCTTCTGATATGATCATACTGTCTGCACTCATACTTGGCATGTCCAAAATTGTGGCCAAAGATAGTGTGCAAGGACACTTGGGGATTTGGGCTCAGAATTCTCATCTGACTCCTTTTGGTAGTTTGAGGCTTTCATGGTCCCCAGAAAATCATGTCCTTAGAGTGAATCCATTATTGTGGGTGTGAACCTATTATGGGTAGGACCTTTTGATTAGGTTACTTTGGTTAAGGGTGCAACTTAAGGTGGGTCATAATCCTCTTTATGGATTATGGAGAGAGAGATAGAGAGAAAAAAGCCACAGAAGCTGAAAGAGAAAGACAAGACCAGAAAGACAATCAGAGGAAGCAAGAAGTGAGGGCAATGAAACCAGGAAGAGAAGAAGAGGGAGACGAGCAGATGCCACCAGGTGCCTTGCCATGTGACAGAGGAGTCCAGGATTGCCAGAAGCTGGTCTTCGGGGAGAAAGCATCTCCTGATGATGCCTTGATTTGGACATTTTTCTGAGCTTCGAAACAATATGCTTACAAACTCATAAATCCCCATTGTAGAATGTAGAACCCAATCCATTTCCGGTATATGGCATTCCAGTAGCCTGGCAGACTGAAACACTCCTCCTCTCACTAATTATATAGAAAAAATATAAGAAAGAATGGGAGAGAACGTCTGAGTAAATATGGTTTGCAATATGTTGAATAGGACACACATGTGGTCTCTGGAGCCAGATGGCTCAGATTTAAGTCCTGTTTCTGAACATTTTCACTCTCGTGATCTTAGATCAGTTGTTTATCATGTTTGCACCTTTGTTTCCTCTTAAGTGAAACTGGGACAATAAAGGACCTATAAAATCTCCCCACCAGACCCATACGTAAAACTGGAATAATAATGGATCTTTATAAGTCACTGGGAGGGTTGAATGAAATTAATACATTAATATTTAGAACAGTGCCTGGCACATGGGACTTATTTGAAAAATGTTAACTATTTAATACTTATCATTTTAGCAAATTCCAAATTATAGTGCTGATTCACCTAAAAATCAGTCATAGCCAAAGACCAAAAACCCCAACTAAAAATCTTTCTCTTGCAAATGCTCAGAAGGCCTAAACGAACAGTGTCCCAGCAGCCACCCTGTGTATGTGATTGCACAATTCACTCTCCTGCTCCTTGTCCCTCTTCCAGACCCTTCTGCAGTTCCTGTAGCTGTTTACTGTCTTCACTGAGCATCAATGTGCCTGAGACCTGAGATATGTGAATAGCCAATTAGATATATCAAAGCCTGGGAGGAGTAATTGCTCGTTCATCCTGTTTTAGTTTACACATTTATTTACTCAAGCAGCATTTTCCCTGGTCTATACCTCTGGCTTCTCCCCAGGTTTTACCCTATCCACTAGAATATTTTGGGAATTAATGAGACCATGTACCCTCTCCCCAGAATATAAGCTGATAAAGCTTGGTATCAGTTGGACACCCACCTAATCTTCTGTAACTAGGTTTTTTTTTTCAAATTCATTTCCCACCTTTAGGATGGTCTAAGGAGTCAGTGGAATCAAAACCTAATTGAAATCTTCCAGAATCGAAACTCTGACCTTCCCTTTCCCCTCCGTTAATGGCCCCACTGCAGCACTCTTGGCCACGTCAAGAATCACCTGATTATCTTTATTGCTATCAACTCTGAAACAAACCAGCTCAACCATATCAGCCAAACTGTATCAGCCCTCAGTGACTCAGTATCATATTTTATTCTATCTTCTCAAACCCTAGTAGCTAGCATTTTATTCTTTGGAATAAATTCATGACTGCTGTTAAAAAGTGGTCCTCTGAAAATAAAAGCTACCACATTGTGTAATAGTGTCATGTTCAAAGTGATCCGGTTCCAGGTCAGTGACCACTTCCATTCATTATCTTGGATTCCTATTGGTACAGAAATAAGGACAAGTCATAGTTTGAGTTCTTTTACTAAAATATCAAACCTCAGCATCAGACAAATAATTATGGTATTTCTTTGCCACTTAGGATGAGAAAAGTTGACAAAGACATCTGCAATTATAATGTCATAAATATTTAAAGAATAATGCTCCCATTTAATAGTAGTATTTAGATTGTGTTTAATCTAAATTTGTGTTTACTATAGAGAATGTTTAATTTTTTGAGAAGCTTTATAATAGAAACACGGTAAAATTGGTAGATGAGGCATAGAACCTCTTTCCCAGCTCTAACCTTGATTTTACCTTCCCCCTTAATACTGTGGTTGAACCTTCTGGCTCTCCATTCCCGGTTTGGAAAATGGGAATAATAATATACATTTTACCTGTGGGGACAGAATGACGTATAACAGTGGTGGAAGTGTTTACATTATGACATATATCCTCTACTTATTAATTTGAAAATCTATTAAATACCCACCAAAGAAGTCATGTTTAGAAACTCAGACACATTATTCTTGATTCCAAATTATTTTCCATTGCCTTGGCAACAAAAACAAAATATTTCCCAGTTTAAAGGAAAAAACAAAGGAAATAATTTAAAATCAATATTAAAGTGCTAAAATGTGAAAGCTGAGATCTGAAATACGTCATATTCTGAGTAATTTTAATTTTTCCTTTTGTAATGAAAATAATCACTTCTCAATATTTATGATGAATCTGGATTTTTAAATATGTCTTTAGTGCTAACTACATATACTGTATGTATTGCAAAATCTCCTGTATTTGATGTATTATTGGATTGTGTTGTATTGAACTACACATCGGCATTAATTTGTTTTTCTATGTGAAATCGTTTTCAAAAATAATCATTAATCTTCCAGACAAAATGAATAGAGTATTAGTAAAACATTTTATAGACTGAAATAAACATGTTTTACTTATTATGAATTTCAGATTTAGAGATGACCTAGTTTGATTCATTTATCTTCAATATTCTGTTGAAGGTTTACTATGTGAATAAATAGCAGGCACTTAACATAGAGCAGTTGATAGAGGTTCCAAAGACACAGCAGAGAAATCAATAGCAGAAAGGCCTAAAAGCATAGCAAGTGAGTAGCTAGAGACCTGGATTCTCCTGTCGGTGACAGGGAAGTGAACAAATCTCAGTTTCTTTGTTTGTATGTGGCTATAAACATCCAAGAAATCCCACAAGAAGTCATTTACTAGCTCTCTGGATAAATAGAATACATTAAAAGTTACTGGGAATGAATGGAATGAGAAAAATACAGCAGCTGAAATTTCAAATAAGTTGTGTGTTTTTTGTTGCTCTCTGGATGTTTGCATAAGAAGAACGTCACAGAACTCAGACTTAAATTTCCTCAGGGGTTTGTGTCATCTTTCAACATTTAGAATGAGCACATTTTTTTCTTGGTAATTTTGATTATTATAAGGATGGCTTGTACTCTGTAATTTCTGGTTAATTTTGTGTGTCAACTTGGACAGGTGATGGTGTCTAGTTGTTTAGTCGAGCAAGCACTGGCCTGATAGTTACTGTGAGGATGTTTCCTGGATTTAAATGATCAGCAAGTTGATTGCATCTATGGCTTATTACAGCTTCACTCAACAACGAAGACAATCTTCAACAGTGACAGATGTCTCGCCCAATCAGTAGAAAGCCTTAAACGGAGAACTGATGATTTCTGTGGTCAAAAAGAAGAGTTTCCTCCTCTACCTCAGCTTAGACTGGGAATTCATCAAAATCTTTAATGCATTTCCATCTTGGAGACTGCTCTATGGAATTTGGATTTGGTAATCACCATGGGTATATGTGAGGCAATTAAAAAAAAATTTTTTTTTAATTTATTGAAGTATATCACTCATACATAAGCATACATAAACAATAAGTGTATAGCAGTAGTTGTGAAGTTACAAAACAAACATACATAACATCATACAGGGCTCTCATACCTCACCCTTCCACCAATACCTTGCATTGTTGTGAAACATTTTTTAACTAATGATTAAAGAGCATCCTCAAAATATTACTACTAACTAAAGTATCTTACATTTGGTGTATTTTTCTCCCAACCCACCCTATTAACAATATTACTTTTATACCATTTATATATGAACATACATAAACAATAAATGTATAGTAAAAGTTGTGAACTTACAAAGCAAACATGCATAACATCATACAGGGATTCCATACATCAACCCACCACTAACACCTTGCATTGTTGTGAGACATTTTTACAAATGATGAAAGAATATCATACAAATCTTATTACTAACTATAATCCTTATCTTACATTTGGTGTATTTTCCCCCAACCCACCCTATTATTATTTTTTAAATATATTTTTATGACAGAAGTTGCAAACTTACAAAACAATCATGCACATGTGCAGAATTCCCAAACAACACCCCTCTATCAACACACCACACCATGGTGGAACATTTGTTACAGATTATGAGGTAATATCATCAAACTATTACCAGGTCTATAGTGTACATTTGGCACATTTTTTTCCATACTCCCCCCTTATCAACACAGTACATCTTTGGCATAGATGCATGAATATTACACTATAACTGTTAGCCACAGTCCATAGGTCACTCCAGTTGTATTTTTCCCATGGTTCTCCACATTCCCACCACCCTGCAATAGTGATGTACATCTGCTCTATCTCACAATTGATACTCTTGCATCTATACCATCAACCACAATTCTCATCCACATCTGGGTTTGCTGTGTTATTCAGTCCCTAGATTATTCTCTAACTTTCTGTCAATTGGCATTTACATCCCTAGACTACCATTTTCAGCCACATTCTGATTTATAAGCCAGCTGTTATTCACTATAATGTGTTACCATCAACTCTACACATTTCCACACTTTTAAGTAAAGTTAATTAAAACTTCTACATACATTAAGCATTAGTAGTCCATCTCAGTTTTCCTCTTATGTCCTTTAAGAATCCACCACCTACCACCAGGTCTTGAAGAAATTTTCCAACATTTTCTTCTAGAAGTTTTATGGTTCTTGCTTTTATATTTCGGTTTTTGATCCATTTTGAGTTAATTTTTATAAGGTGTGAGATAGGGGTCCTCTTTCCTCTTTTTGGCTATGGATATCCAGTTCTCTTACCATCATTGTTGAATGGACTGTTCTGCCCAAGCTGGGTGAGTTAGACAGTCTTGTGAAAAATCACTTGACCCTGGATGTGAGGGTCTGTTTCTCAACCATCAATTCAGTTCCATTGGTCTATTGTCTGTCTTTATGCCAGTACCATGCTGTTTTTACCACTGTAGCTAGGTAATATGATTTAAAGTCTTGAAATAAGTGAACTCTAACTTTGCTTTTCCTTTTAAAGATGTTTTTGGCTATTTGGGACCCTTGCCATTTCAAATAAAATTGATAATCATGTTTTCCATTTACTTAAAAAATGCTGGTGGAATTTTTATTGGGATTGCTTTGAATCTGTATATCAAGTTGGGTATAATTGACATCTTAATGATAGTCAGTCTTCCAATCCGTGAACATAGAATGTTCTTCCAATTATTTAGGTCTTTTTTTATTTCTTTTTAACATTGAGTTGTAGTTTTTTTAATACAAGTGTTTTAAAATGTTGGTTAAGTTTATTCCTAAATATTTGATTCTTTTAGTTGCTGTTGTAAATGGAATTTTTTCCCTCTATTTCCTCCTCAGAGTGCACATTACTAGTGTCTTTTAATGTCTATTTCATCTAATATAAGTATAGCTATTCCAGCTTTTTTTGTTGTTGTTGCTACTGCATGCATGGAATATAATTTTCTAGCCTCTCACTTTCAAACTATTGGTATCTTTGGGTCTAAGGTGAGTCTCTTGCATTCAGCATATAGGTGGCTCATATTTTCTTATCCATTCTGCCAGTCTGTGTCTTTTGATTGGGTTGTTTAATCCATTAACATTCAATATTATTACTGTAAAGGCAGTTCTTATTTCACCCATTTTGACCTTTTGGTTTTATCTGCTATATTTTATTTTCACCACTCTTTTGAAACTTTTAGTTACTTTTACTGATATAATCTTTGTTTCTAGATTCTCTTCCAAGCCTCTCCTGGTTTTTCTTTTCAGACTGTAGCACACTCTTTAGAATTTCCTGCAAAGTAGGTCTCTTGGTTACAAAGTCTCTCAGTTTCTGTTTATCTGGGAATATTCTAAACTCATCCTGATTTTTGAAAGACAGTCTTGCTGGATATAAGATTTTTGACTGGAAGTTTTTCTCTTGCAGTATCTTAAATATATCATGCCACTGTCTTCTTGTATCCATGATTTCTGATGAGAAATCGGCACTTAATCTTATTGGGTATCCCTTATATGCTATGCATTGTTTTTCTCTTGCTGCTCTCAGAATTCTCTGTCTTTGGCATTTGACATTCTGATTAGTATGTGTCTCGGAGTTGGTCTATTTGGAATTATTTGGATGGCAGTATGTTGTGCTTCTTGGACATGGATATCCATGTCCTTCAATAGGGTTGGAAAATTTTCTACCATTATTTCTTCAAATATTCCTTCTGCCCCTTTTTCCCCTCTCTTCTCCTTCTAGCACACCCATGACACATATGTTTGCATGTCTCTTGCTGTCATTTAGTTCCCTTAGTCCTTGTTCAATTTTTTCCATTCTTTTCTTCATCTATTCCTTTGTACATTTGCTTTCAGAGGCCATTTCTTCAAGCTCACCAATCCTTTCTTCTGCCTCTTCAAATCTGTTATTATATGATTCCAGTGTATTTTTAATTTCATTTATGGCACCTTTCATTCCCATAAAATCTGGTATTTTTCTATGTATGCTTTCAAATTCTTCTTTGTGCTCATCCAATGTCTTCTTAATATCCTTAATCTCTTTAACTATCTCATTGAATTTATTAAGAAGATTTGTTTGAACATCTATGATTAGTTGTCTCAGTTCCTTTTTGTCATCTGGAGGCTTATCTTGTTTCTTTAACTGGACCATATTTTCCTGTTTCTTGGTGTGGATTGTAATTTTTTGTTGGTGTCTTGGCATCTGGCTTACAAGATATATTTATTCTGGGTGCAGTTCCTCTCTTTAGTTTAGGGCTTTCTTGCCCTTTCTCCCTTGCTGATTGTATAGTAGGAACCAAGGATGTAGTTGGTGCTGTAAGTTGTGGAGCCTCAAGCTGCCCATATTGCCCAAGAGACTGATGAAGTTTCTCCCAACTTTCTCCTTTGCCAGAAGTAAGGACAAGGCCACACCTTATGTAATAATCCAAGTCGTGCAGGCTTAGACTCTAGCTGCCCAGAGAGACTGATGAAGCTTCACATCCCTTTCTCCCCTGCCTGGGGTGGGCTTGGGCCTGCAGGAGTGGGCAGCAATATATGTCATGATGATCCAAAATGACTGCAGTTGCCTTAGCAGACTTTCGACTGTTCAGTCTGTGCCAACTGAATGTACCTGCAATTACCCAGAGAGGCTGGTGCAGGGCCTGCCAGCTTCCTCCCTGCTAGAGGTGGGACTGAAGCCTAGGCTAGGGCTGCTGATCTAGGTGAAAGAAGCCAGTCCCTACTGTCAACTGTGATTCTCAGTCAACCAGGCTTCCCCGCATGCCAGGGGTGGAGTCAAAATGGCGGCTAACAGCCGCTTCCCAACTTGGACAGGTTCAAACTTTAGTTGTTCTTAGGGTTATACTTTAGCCAGCCAAATTTACTAATCAGTAGCTGAAGTAGGTAGCCAACTGTCTCTCCCTCCTCTGTTTTTGGGAAATGGAACTTCCACTTCCAGCCACAGAATAGCTCATGAATAGGCTTTTGCTCTCAGCGTAGGATGATCACCAGCCTCTGTAGTGTGGCCTGTATTTTCCTGGAGAGGCTGGCACAGGTGCCCCCAGCTTTCCCCCTGCTGGAGGTAAGGCTGGAGCTTAGGCTAGAGCTACAACCTGATTTGGATGGAAAGAAGCCATTCCCAATCAGCAGTGTGATTTTCAGTCAGCCCTGTTTCCCTTCATGCTGGGGGTGGAGTTAAAATGGTGGCTACTGGCCTCTTTCTGACTTGGACAGATTCAAACTTTAGCTATTCTGAGGATTATACTTTAGCCCACTGAATTTACTAATCAGTAGCTGAAGTTGGTGCCCAACTGTCTCTTCCTCCCCTGGTTTTGGGAAGTGGAGCTTCCAGTTCCACCTGTGGAATAGTTCCCGAGGTGGCTTCCACCAGTGGAGGATGGACACTGGCCTCCATGGCATCGAGTGCTCTACTTATGAATCTTCTCTTCAGATGGGTAGCCCTCTCTTTCAATTCTTTCAAGGATGTTGCAGGATGCTTTTCTGGTCTCCTGGAGCCCCCAAACAGATGCTTTAGATAGCTCTGGGTGATTGCTAACTGCCCTGAAGCAGGACCTGACTCTACTCTGGGAGCTCCTTACTCTGTCACCATCTTGCTAGTTGCCATGTGAGCCAATTTTTATAATAAATCTCTTAATTTATGTGTGTGTGTGTGTATGTATATACGTGTAAACATCCTACACATCCCATCAGTTCTGTATCTCTGGACTAATACAATATGTTAGCACAGACATTTCACAAACTTTTCTTATTCCTCTTTACACTAAACTCTTATTGAAAGGAGGGATGGGATAGGAGGAAGGGGGTCAAATCACCTTCAAATTAGCCTTTTGATTATATCAGTTTCTTGGTTTTATTTCCCAAGGTGCTACAACATGACCCCCATAATTTAGGTGTGTGCATAAATTTGATTAATCCTCAAGGAGGCTTGGATGTGTTTGGGAGACACAGCTGCTGCCAGATTTCCTCAGCCGAGGAGAACCAACAGAGCTACAAGGCAGGAGGACAAACATTTTTGCTGGGAAATATGGCTGTGTATTTAATTCTGTTCATTACAACAACATCAGGAACCTTCAAGAATGTTTTCTGAGTCTACATTTGGTACCCAGACTTGAGCTCCATACCTTCCATGCATTACTCCATAACAAATGTTCAAAATAGCCCTGAGATAGCCCCCATTTTTAGAGGTGAATGAATGGACTCCCTGAGAGGTGAAGCAATCTGCCCCGTTTCTAGAGCTTGGCACCTACCTGCCTCACTTTGGAGCCCCAGGTGGATTCTCCAGGGACCTCCTCTGGTACCGAGTGTGGGGACCTCATGGGAGGTGCATGAGGTCTGACCCTGGGTAGAGGCAACGGAGCTTGTCAGGGCAAACAAGGGTGAGTCCCCATGTAGCCCAGAAGAAGTACACAGCTGCCCAAATCAACTGAATCTCATTTGACATGCAAATCCAAATGAGGTCACTAGTGCCTGGGAATCTGTTACATTGCCCCAGAGCACATTTATAATCATCACCTCTCCTATTGGTGCTTTCAGAATTACGTCGGAAGCAGTAGGTAGCATGGGACAAGGCCACAGCAAGCACTCTGTAAAGAGTCATAGAAAGAATGGCACCAGAGGAAATCTGTTTTCTGGATTCTGAAAATGAAAAGGGAGCATTTCCTTGACATCCGATGGATATATAGTCCTGAAAACAGTAGTTCTTTTCTTTTTTTTTCTTTTCTTGGTACTATCAGAAAGGGGAAAAATAACAAGAACCTGACAGCATTTAATGAACATGAAATAATGAGATGCCCCTTGAGATCATTAAATTGCTATTTTACATTCAGAGAAGTTGACAGTCAGAGAGAGGGGAGGAGGGTGAGTGTAAAATTTGACCCAAAACTGTAATCCCAATCCTTTAACTGACACCGGCAACATACTATCTTGCTTAATGAAGAATCTCCACTACTCTGCTCATGGAATAGCAGGGTTACTTGTAGGGGTTCACCTGGGATAAGAGATTTATTTATACTGCTAGGCAAACTGGGGTGGATGATTACATAGTTAACTGTAGAATTTAAAATTTTTTTTCACATAAAGGGTATTATTTCTTCAACATGATACATTCAGCAATACTGTTTCCAAGTGATAGTCATGGAGTTGTATAACTTTGTAGCTAGAAGGGAGTATAGTAGCCTTTTGCTCAAGCCTTTATTTTAATAGATGAGGAAAGTGGGTCTCACTCAATCACTTAGCTGGTTAGTGGTAGAGTCCAGACTTGAATCCATCACCCCCAGTCCTTTTTCTTTCCATTTTCTACTCTCTCTCTCTCCGTTTCTTTAAAGTTTTATTGTGAACTCCATTTTCTATTCTCTCACTCTCAATCTCTTTAAATAAAGTTTTATTGAGAACTATATCACATATAAGTGAATATGTGCAATGTCTATGTAGAGTTCGAAGAAAAATAATAAAGTATGCTTCAATATAAGCAATCCAACTTGACCAGTTTCTATGAAGTCCCTTCTTCCCTCCACTCTATCCCACAGGCAACCACTTTCCTGAATTTCCTGTTAATCTTTCTCTTGTTATTCTCCATAGCAGGCTACTTCTCTTGATTTGTAATATTTCTTTTCTTATGAGAGCCAAATGCACAGATGTTCCCCAAAGCACAATGGATATTTTATAGCTTTAATATAAGATCAGAAATTTAAAGCCATAAAATAACCAATTAGGTTTCCAGATCAATCTTGCACTTGCACCCCATTAGGCAAAAGAGAATTCTCTTTGGCTCTTAGATGACACCGCCACTTCTGACCATTAAGAATTGACTTTTTGGCATTTCCACATCCTTTCATAAGAATAATGAGTTCCTTTGGGGGAATCTCTGTTTTTCTAAATTCATTGCACTGCTTCCTTTCTTACTCATTTTAATGTACTATTGTTTCAAAACCAGAAGAAGAAGAACAACAACAACAAAAACACACACACAAAAAAAAACCACACACACACACACACACACAAACACCAGACCTCTTCCCTTTCCAAGTGCTAACACTGCTTACAGGGACAAACAAAACCATCTAAACTCAAACATTGTCAGTTTTAATTTCTATTCCCTCATGAAGACCAAATCTGATGGGTGCCATGGCAACGTGTTGCCTCGGGCACGGAATAGGTATTGCTCTCACAAGATCTCCCTCACAAATTCTCTTCATAAGTGTTAGGAGAGGTGTGATCTTCTCCTGGAACACACTAAATTAAAAAAAAAGGCTGAAGAAAATCTAATTAGTGTTTCCAGAAGTGCCTTTTTGGTACCCAGTAAGATCAGATTACTGTTTCATATTATTTTCCTGTATCCACGAGTTGCAGGTGCAGCATCTAGATGTCCTGACAGTTGTCAAATAAGTAGAGAATCATGGCAACATCAGGGGACACAGGTAATCAACTCATGGGGTCATGGTTTTTGTCTTGTCATTTAATACTTCAAGGGTTGGTTCCCTCCCTCCCTCCCTCCCTTCCTTCCTTCCTTTCTTCCAGGAAAAAGCAGTGATGTTATGTCTAATTATTTTCCCCTGTTTATTTGATAGTGCAATCTTGGCGATCAAGTTGATGTCTTGGTTTATAAATGGTCTATTTCTTTCATAATCTGTACCAACATATAAGAGCTAAATATTCTCTGAGGAGGACAGGAACCCTTCTTAAGTACCTGCCATATGCCAGATATACTACAGGTCTTTGGACTCTCACACTGTCCCACAAATTCCTCCAGATGCTCCGTGTGGTAGAGGTTACCCTCCACACTCCGATGAAGAAACAGATTTGGAAAGGTGGAGAAATTTGCCACAGGTCAAAACTATGGAGTGGTGGGGTCAAGATTCACAGCTAAATCTTTTTAACTCTGAACTTTCTTTCCTCTCCTCCAGGAAGCAGCCTGCATACCTATGGCCTTCTCTGGGTGGGGGGTAAAGGGTGGGCAAGCACCATTGACCTTATGCCATTGCCTTTAGGACTTGCAAATACTCTGTCATATTGTAGTTTTGAGAGGTAATCTGTGCCTGTAATCCTGTATTTGTGTTTGTGTATGAAAGAGAGAGAGAGAGAGAGAGAGAGAGAGAGAGAGAGAGACTGTACGCATGAGAGAGATGTGGGTAAGAGACAAGGAAATGGAAAGAAATATTATCACTTTTGATGAGTCATTATTATATTAATGGCATGCACTTAGCCTGAACTATATCTAATAAGAAAGATACGATTCTCTCCAATTTTAGAAATCCTATACTTTCCTAGGGCTGTGGCAATATCTCAGTGCTTGTGACATGAACGCTAATAAGCTTGTGGGTAAAAGGTCAGTTTCAATACATAATAGTGTGGAGGTGATGTGCAGAGATACTTTAAATAAAATGCACATTTTTTTTTTTGAGGCTTCAGAACCCTCTGGGATGAGTCTGGGTTTGGGAGAAACAAGAATACAACAAAGGCAATCAGCATTGGCTCTGGGGAATATAGATGACTTAAGGCAAATGGAGAACTCTCAGGGGACAGAGAGTTAATATTTGACCTCAACGTTAGGTAAAATGAGTTTAAATTTGTACACGTCTATTTAAAAGATAAATAAAATGTGAATTATGAAGCCTCATTTCTTAGCATATTTGGAAATATGTTGAGGTACTCGTTATCTTACCTGTTGGTGACAGGAAAGAAGGAAGAGGAAAGAAAACATAGTGTTTAGATTCTTTACCTTGTTTATCCTATTTAATTCAAACACATCACTGTGATTTAGACTCAATTCTTTTACAGACAAGAAAACTAAGGCTCTGTGTGATTAAGTAACCCACTCAAGACTACAGTGTGTGAAAACATACAAGACTATTCATGGTGGAATTTCTCCATATGGCAGTCATCTATCCAGAGGAATGGAGTCCAAAACTCAGAGTTGTGGCTCCATCCCCTCCTGTTAATGGGTTGTAGGACTTTGGTTATTCTCATTGGACTAGGGTAGCAGAGCAGGAACTAGGTAAGAGAAAGACCTTGTGTTTTCTGTACTTCCCACTTTGGCCCTTTTAACGATTTCCTCATCACAATCTATACATGTGTTGATGTCTTTATCCTACAATATATGTTCTCAGCTCCTTCACTCCCTTTTGGTCTAGGAATTCTACCCTGGCTGCCGCTATTTCTTCTCTAATTTGCAGTCTTCACTTCATTTCATTTCACTTCGGTTGTTTTTTTCCTAAACTTTGCACTATCTTCTAACATGTGCCATCGTGTCATGTCATAATTGTCAGTGGTAACAGAATTATTTTAGGTCCCACCTTCACTGGGTCCCTCCCATGGGCATTTCTTTTGAAACTCCCCTACATTGGCTACCACACTACTGTGCTCTCCTGATATACCCACCTCTTCCTGATTTCCTTCTCCTTCTCCTTCACTGGCTGTTCTTCCACTCCAAACCTATAAATGGTGGTGTCCCCAGGTTTCTGTGTTTGCTCTTGTTCTCCTCTAAGAAGCTTTCTCTCACTGACTTCTCTTTTCACTGCTTCCAGTAGCACCTCAACTCAAGCAAAAGTGCTTCACAGAGCCTTTCCCATCTCTTCCAGGTGGGATGGTCTGTGGCCACTTTGTTCTTTGCATGTCCGTCATACTCTGAGTCTGTTCCTATCCCAGAGTTCATAACAGCCACTGCACTACCTTGTTCATATGTGGCTCACCATTACTAGGTTGTAAGCTCTTTAGGGGTACATGTCTTAGGCAGATTCATTTTTCAAATGTCCAAATCAGTGCCTGCCATGGTATAAATAAATATTTACTGAATAAATGAATGTAATAATTAATGAAGAATTCCTTCAGGTCTTAATTAAGACACTGGAGTCTATATTTGGGACACCTGTTGCTGGACCTTAAGAACAGAGAGTGACTTGAGGACTCCTGAGCTTCAAGGTCAAATTCACATTTCTCCTTCTGGCCTTTGGAAAACCTCTGTCATCAGTTCCTCACCTTCCCCTCCTGTTGGCTGCAGATGGCAATGCTAAACTACTCACCCTAGTGATGTCCCCATTTCTCTGCCTCCCTGACTTTGAGTAGTCCATCTGCTCTCCCTCTCACACATTTTTTACATTTGAAGTCATTTCACTCGTTCTTCAAGGTCTGATACTCCCTCTTCCATGAAACCCCTTGGCATCCTTGAACTTGAAATAAATCTCTCCTTCTGTGTTCACAAAATCCCGGAAAAAAGGGAATTTACTTCATATGGTTTTTGTAATGTCCTCACTTTTCTATGTTGATTTTTTAAATCTGTGAAATAGTGTTTTTCATTCACTATTCAATCATTTCTTTGAAAGGCCTTTGTTAAAAATATCTGCCTCCTATTTGCATCCTAGGGGATTTATTTTAAATTATTTTTTAAAATTTCAACCCAGTGTTTTAGATAATGAAAAGTTATAAGTACCTGCTGCCATCAAAACATTCAAATGGAAACACCCGCTTTCCAGCCCTACAGTTGAGAACACTTCCTGCCCTGTAGAATGTCTAAGGGTTTGAATTGGTAATATTATGGATATTTTAAAAGTTTGGGAGCACTGGAGTCTCATTAGCCTCCCAGCCTTCCAGAACTTTTCTACAGTTGTGTTACAAGCAGTGGGAGCAGGCTCACAAAAAAAGTGCTGACAAAATCTTAGGCAGGCAGCACTCAGCAGGCCTGTCCTTCTGTAATCAGGCCTCATTGTGAGCTTTGAGGAGTGAATCTCTATGCGATTTTATACTAACAAATGTTTACATATAAATTAAGCTTGTTGCTTCTCTTTTCCGCCTGCTTCCATCTGGCTTTAAGTGTGTACAAGGCTCTCTATCTCTCTCTCTATTGCACATATATACCCTCCTACATTTGAGCAGTACATTTTTTAAAACCCTTTCTTAAATCATTCAACAGGAAATGAACCCAGTTCTTTATTCCTGCTGAGTCACCAAGAAAATATTTAGCTTACGTGTTTGAGGAATGCTTTAAAACTCAGCCTAACTCCAATCTGCTGAATAAATGCAAACTATTTCTAGACCGGAGTACACACTCGATGATGATAAAAAATTCACCTATAGAGGACAGGTTTCAAAGTGAAAATTATTTAAGTGATTGTGGGAACTTCCCTCATTCAATCACCCAAACAGAATTGGGTCAGAAAATCTTCATGATGTAACTGCCTGTGGCTTCTAGAATAAAAGCTCTATGAGGAAATTATCATAGTAAGCTGTTTTTGAATTTTTTATTAAGTTGACCTCGCCATTCTTTCCTTTTGTCTCTGTTCAGCAAACATCTTGATTACTACCCACAATAATTATTTTTGGTGTTTAAAAATAATAATGATGGTAAGCTGAGGTTCAGGCAAAGCGAACAGTTTGGGGACTTGTTAACGTCAGTAAATAAAAAATCACCAAGCCCCAGGATGTGTTTATTGTTTATCAATTGCAATGAATGTGCCACATTAATGAAGGATGTTTATGTGGGAGGGTGTGGGAAGTGTGGGGAGTGGGGCATATGGGAATCCCTACATTTTTTTGTGTAACATTTATGTAATCTAAGTATCTTTAAAAAATATATATTATTAAAAAAAAAATAGAAAATCAACTTGGGCTTCTATTTCCATGAAGCTGCAAAGAGCTGAAACACTACAGAGTTTCAGAGGTTGAGAGCTGGGAGTCAGGCAAAAAAATCCAGGAGAGAGACAAAAGAACAGCCAGGGTTAAGGCATAGTTATTGCAGACAGTAGTCATTATGCTGGTCTATTCCAAAGAAGGTTGTAGCAACCTTTCCAGGATTGAGTCTGCCTCTGAGTCTCTTTTCTCCACATACATTACACATCTAATTAATCACATGGTCTACCCAACCACGTGCATAACCCAGTTGATCATTCTATGCCTGAATCTGTAAGTGTGTTCAGTCACCTCTCAGAGGAAGGAAAGGAAAGAGAGAAAGAAAAATGAGGGAGAGAGGGAGGAAGAGTGGGAGAGAGAGGGAAAGAGAAAGAGGAGAGAGAGAGAGAGGGGAGAGAGAGAGAGAGAGAGAGAGAGAGAGAAATACTGAGTGGAAAAATACCAAGATTTGAGCTTGATTATTGGAGATAATTAAGTAGAACCTAAAAATAGTCAGGGCCCTTATTTCATATTATGTTCAAAATGATTCAAATTCAAAACTATTCACAGCTGTGCTGGGGGCTGATATACCATACAGAGATGATTTCAAGCACTTGAATCAATGATAAGCAAATGAAGCTTCTCTCTTTTCTTCTAAGTATAACTTGGGGTGGTACCAAGACTTGGTGACTATTGAATGTAAAATAAAGAAATCAGTGATATCATTGCTTCCAAAGACATCCATCATTTATTCTGCCAATACTTTTAAGTAGACTGGAGCAATCTGGTCAACACACCACATAAGCTTTGTAATTATCTCTTTACAAAGTGTTGGCAAAGAGTCTTTAAAGTATGTATTGACTAAGCAGACCATCGGTTTACTATTTTATTGATTTATTTATTGATGACCTCAAGTACTGAACACTGCAAAACTACAAGCTCAGAAATAATTATGTGCTGTAAATAACATCAACACTCCCACTGCTTTGAGCTGATGAGCTTCACTACCACTGCTGGACAGATACAGGCATGGACCAAACCAATGACCATCCCTTCTGGTTTTGTCCAGGTTGTTATTTTTCCTTACAGAACATTCATCTTCCTGTCACTTCATCGTGCATAAACGTTAGGCATCATCGGTGATGCAGCTCAAAGATCACTCTTTTCTTGAAAACTTATTTCTAGATTCTCTCAACATTCCCTCATGCCCCCCAACATGTCCTACATCCCCTATACCCTTTTCCCAAAAGAAGCCAATCTGACACTTTAAAATGATCACTCATAGGACATAGTACATTGAGTTAGAATACTTTTCCATGGCTTTTCCCCCCTTAGAGTGAATTCTTTGAGAGCAGGTACTGTGCCATTCCTTTTGTTTTTATCAGTCGTGCCTACCACAGGGCTTGCCACAGAGCAGGCACTCAATCTTCCTTATTTCAACAAATGTTCCAGGATTTCTGGTTTGGTGCCAAGTGTGGTGGTTCAATGCAATGGGAGGGCTGATGTGGAATCACCATCTTATTTCCCTTGAAGCCTCTACTAAATTGATAAGCACCAGGGACAGGAGACCATGCTACCTTGTCTTCTATCCCCCTTAGGGCTTATCACTAAATGAGATTGGATGAATTTAATGTATTCAGAAAATGAAAGTTAAAATAAATCACTACTGCCCAGTGTATTGGCCACTGTTTCATAAATTTTGTATGGTTTGGTTCTTTACAATTTTTCTTTGGTCAGGTTTTGTTAGGTATCTTGAGGAATACAGGTTACAAATTTGGTTCAAAGCAAAAGTCTGATGAAGTTGCTCTTAAAATTTTGTTTCATCAACACTAAAGTGCTACTGCTTAATAGAATTAATAAAGCTAATAAATAAAGGTGGATACAATGAAGTGAAAAGGAAAAAAATTAGGAAATTTCATGGAAGTATGCCCTTCCTATTCCAATGGGACATGGTTAAGAACTCTTTCCCAAATCTCAAGAGATTTGACTGATTAGGAAAATAAAAGACACTTGTTAAGCAGCCATCGCCCAGACTTTAGCTACCCCCATTTTCTTCTCTGGGGAAGTCACAAACATACTAAAGGCCATCCTCTGACTTTCTGCCACCTCTACCTCCTTTTCCATTGTGTGCCATTCCAAATCTGGGGAAGATGTGAAGTCTAATGAAAAGTCCCAGCCAGACTTTAAGCCCAGAAACCAGGAACAAATAGCCTCAGATGCTTATCAGAAAAGGAATTCTCAGCGGCAAGGTACCCTCCCCCCAAGGTGGATAAAAACTACACTCAAACAGTATAGCTTTGTCTTTCTTCTCTGGTGCAAAGTGGAGCATGTGGAGCTGACATCTACTGACCTCAACCTGGAGCAGTTTTGGGGACCCCTGGAGACCATGATGGTACTTCTTCCCCTGCTCTCTTGGACTCTTTGTGCTGTGTATGTGACAAAGAGATATCTTCCTTTTCTGGGCTCTTCATACTGTACAAGTAATAAAGGGATCGTTTGCTGAAAGTTTCTGTTTTGCCATGAACCTGTGGCAACTTGCTCCACACTCTGTCCTTGTCACATTTATTGCTCTCACTGACTTTTGATCACAAGCTTGAAACACTGTAGAATTCTTCATAGCAAGTGCACTTTAAAATTACCAATTTGAAGTTATGTACCAAAAGCCTTCAAGCCCTCTTTGCCCATGAATCCAATTAATTCACTTTTAGGTATTTATTTTTAAGAAATAATTAAGGCCCTCTGTAATGATTTATCTCTTGATGTGTTTATCATAGTGTTATTTATTAAATATAAGAAATAATTTTTTTTAAAAATATAGAATTAACTGAATAAAAAAGCATAATTTATATCCAGTATAGTATGTAGTCATTAAAAATGATGTAGACCAAGTGAAATACACCAGACACAGAATAACAAAAATTGGATGACTCCACTTATGTAAAATTTCTAGAATAAGCAAATTAATAGAAAATGTATTAGTGGCTACCAGGGTTTGGGGGTAGGGGAGAATGGGGAGTTATTCCTTGGTAGGTACAGAGTTTCTCTTTGAGGTGATGAAAAATCTTGGTAATGGATGGTGGTGATGATAGCACAGTATTATAAATTTAATTAATGCCACTGCACTGTACAATTAAAAATGGTGAAAATGGCAAATTTCATGTTATATGTATGTTACCACAATAAAAAATAAATTAAACAAGATACTGGAAATGGTGTGAAATTATATATACTGTCATAGACATATGTTCATGATGTATTGTGAAAAAAGGAGGTTACAAAATAGTATGTATATTCATTTTTAATAAGTTTATAAAGATAAGCAACAAAATAGAAACACTAATTATTTCTAAGTGGCAGGAAAGCAATTTTTATTTTCTCCTTTGTGTATATGATGTTTTCTGTTTTATCCTCCATAGCATGTGTAGTAAAGAACAACAGGTTAAAATTTTTAAAATTCCAAATATGTAAAAATTTAAAAAAATTCAATCTTGTACAAAGAGTTTATTTTGTCTTTTCCTCTAAACAAAATAACATTATAATTTTGCAGACAGACTCATCTAGCCATCAGTATTATGCAGTTCAGTAGAGAAACCAAATACATTCTGAGGATGCTAAATAAATACCACAGTTCTTTAATCAAATATTTTTTGAGTGCCTTGTATGTTGCAGACTTCTTTCTATGCTCCTTGCTTTTATGCAGCTTGATTTCTAATAGGGCCAACAGAGAACAAAAATAATAAAATATATGCATAAGTAAAATTTCAAATAGCTACGGAGAAAACAAAATAGAAAGGAGTCTGGTGTCGGAGGAATGGGTTGTGTGTTTCAGATGTGATGTTTGGGAGTGGTCCTGAATGTAAAGGAATCACCACATTATAATTGGTGACATGGTAAGGCAAAGGACCAGCACATACAAAGTCCTTGATGTGGAAACAAACCTGGCATATTTACAAAACAGCAGACGGCCAGTGCTGCAGAGCTTTGGTGAGCTAGGGGAAGAGTGGTCAGTGGCAAGGCTGGAAAGGTGTGAACCAGACCCGAATCCTTGTCAAACATTCATTATAACTGGTTTATACTTTATTTTAGTTGCAAGGGGGAGTCATTAAAGAGTTTTAGAGCAGGAAGTAGAGTGGTATGCCTTTTTATTTAAAATATCAATATAGCAGTCATATGGTGACTAGCATGAACAGGAAGCAAGAGAGAAGCAAGGACTCTAGCTCATTGGTGAAGTTCAGCTGGACTGTGGCTCAGAGTAGGATATTATCAATGGAGGTGGTGAAAGGTGGTCAGATTTGGGAGGTATTTTGAAGATGAGGCAGACAGGACTTGATGATGGACTGGATAAGGCGGGGTTGGGAAAAGAGAAGAAGGAATCGTGTTTTTTATTTTTAGTTTGAACAAGTGCGTAAATGGTGGGGCCAATAAATGAGATTTAAAAGATTGAAGAGAAGTAGATTTGTAGAGGAAGAATGAAACCAAGTCTTCTGGTCTGAACATATTATGTTTCAATGTCTATTAGTCATTCAATTGGGATTCAATGGAGGGCTTGGGCTTGCAGATTGAAATATGTGGATGCCTGAGAGAGAGGGTGAATTGATAAAGAAGTGTCATGACCACTGAGTTTCATAGAGATCTCTATCATTCATGACAGGTTAGCTTGTGCTGTAGTTACACCCTCCTTCAAATTTCAGTGGCTTACTACAACAAAGATTTACTTCTCCCTCAGGTTGCCTGTCCACCACCAGTCAGCAAAGTAATCTGTGCACTGATGTCTTTTAGGATAATGGGCACTCCTCGATCACCAAGGCAGGATAAGTGGATGTAGTGAATCCCTCTGTGGTTTTTAAATCTTCTACTGGCATTGATATGTGCTGCTTCCATTCACGTTTCTTTGGGCAAAGCAAGTCATTTGGCTATAACAAACTTTGAAAGAGACAGTGACGTTAAATCCTGCCATGAATCTAGTAGATAGAGACAGAATGTTTATGAAAAGCCTTAATGGAAGCTATTTCCTGATGCTAAAGGTGATACCTGTCTTGTATAGTCCCAAGCCGGTTATCTGAAATAGTTCATCTCTGAGGCACCAGTGCCAATGCACATGCTGCATTTGTGTTTCAAACTAGAAGAATGTGTGGTTACTGTGTGTTATAAAACTTCTGGTTCCTTCACCAAACATGCCTAGTCCAACTTCTTTCCTCCCAATCAATCACATTCTGGACTCCAATGTGTAAATCCACCATTGAATGTCTTGTGCATAACTGTTTTAAAGGATCTTATTTTGTGTACCAAATGTATCAAAGTAGTGTATAATGCCATGTAATGTAAAAAAAAAAAAAAAAAAAAAAAAAGAAAAAGATCTGCCTATAAACAATGCAACCAACTGTTAACGTGTCATACCTTGAAAATGTCAAATAAACCATGAACAGTGAAAAAGAAAAGCCTTAATGGCTACCATAGGCATATCAGGAGTGGGGCTGGGAAGAAGAGGCCAGTGAGGTAGGCAATTAGAGACCATAGTACCCTATAAGCTAAATAAAGAGACCATAGTACCATACAAGCTAAATAAAGAAAGTATTTTTGAAAGGATGGAAGAGCCGATGCATTCAGGCTGAAGAGTTCATCTAAGATGATGAGAAGGAGGTGACTTGCATTTGGCACAAGAGAGATCATTGGTTACTGTAACTACTATGGTTTTGGTTGAGAGGAAGAAATGATGAATGCTTAACTGGAAGAATTCAAAAGAGTATGGAAGTATTCCACTTCTAGAAATGGCAGACTTGTAATTCAGACCAGTCCTCCAACTAAAAACAACTAGGAAAACTTGGCAAAATATTAAAACATTTATTTGAAGGCAGTGGAAGGCTAACAAGACAATGAAGAAAGATGTAACAAAACTAGATAGGAGAAAACATACCAAATGTATGCTATAGACTATAGTTAGTGGAAATAGTCTCCTTATATTATCTCATAATCTGTAACAAATGTTCCACAACAATGTAATGTTTTGGAGGCGGGATGTTGTATGGGAATTTCATGCATGTGCACGATTGTTTTGTAAGTTCACAATATCTCTAATAAAAATATATTAAAAAATAAAATAAAAAAAAAAACAACAAAACTAGATAGGTGAGTCCAGAATTCAGGGCTACTTTTCTCCTGGGAAAGTCAAGAATTCTGGAAAAGGCAGCTTACATAGAGAAGTTGGGTAGCTTTGACAGCTAGGGGGAAAACATTGGCATTAAATTTCTACCAAGGAGAAGTCACATTAAACACCACTAGCATTTTTGTTGGGTAAGAAAGGTGACCCAGAAGTACACTGATTCTTTTGGGTCTGAAATACAGTTCTAAATAATCTTTATTAGATTAGAGTGATTTGGATACTCTTAGCCCCTCCCCAAAGAAAACTTAAATTCTTTCTAAAGGAAAAAAATCATATCAGTCCTCAAATTACCTCCATATTTTTTCTTACAATATCTAGTGATCAATCAAAAATACCCAGGCACAAGATGAGACAACTTGATATAAACCTAAGACAGACTCACAGGGGAACCACCTATTGGAATGCTCAGATACAAACTTTAAAATAATCATGATTATTACACTCAAAAAATGAAAATAAGTCAGAATTTCAGCAGAGAACAGAAAACCCTGGAAATCCTAAACCTAGAATATAATATAAGAAAATATCTTCATGACATTGGGGGTAGAAAATATGATTAAACAGGACATAAAAATACTAACTATAAATGAAAAAACTTATAAATTGGTTTAATTAAAATTATGAATTTATATTCATAAAACTTCACTATTAAGAGAGCGAAGGCAAGCCACTGAGTAGGAGAAGATAATTGCAACACATACAATAAATGACTCAATCAGCATCAATAAAGAACTCCATTAAATCAATAAGAAAAAGGCAGATGACGCAGTAGAAAAAAAAAAAAATGAGCAAGAGACTTGAATGATCTTTCACAAAAGATATTGTCAAAAATGGCCCATACATAAATAAAAGCAATGCAACCTTGATCATTATCAGGAAATGCAAATTAAAACTACATTGAAATACTCATGGATATAATTAAGAAGAAAAATACTGTCAAAATTGGAGCAATCTGAATACTCACACACTATTGATGGGAGTGTAAATTGTAACAATCATTTTGAAAAACCCTGGCATTATCTACTAAAGTCCAATGAATCTGTGCCCTATGACTCACTCAGCAATTGTATTCTTAGGTATAAACTCAAAAGAAATATGTGTACATATGTACCAAAGACATATAAAGAACATCCATAGTGTCATTATTCATAATACCCCCAAACTGGAAAGTAACCAAATGTCTATCAACAATAGTAGAATAGATAAATCAATCGAGGTTTATTCTTAGAGTGGATTATTACAGAGCAATGAAAATTAATAGTTTTCAGCTATATGCAAGTACATCTTACAGTCTTAATACTCGATGAAATAATCCAGAAACATATACATACACAATAATATATGGTTCTATTTATATAGAACTCAAAAAAAATGAATTTATGGTCAGAATAGTGATCAAACTTGGTGAGAAGGGAGGGGAAAATAGCTGGGGGAGGTGAGAGTGGAGCTTCTGTGGTGCTATTTTTCTTTGACCTGTGTTTGTAGTTTCTTATCATTGTACTTTTCTTCATACGGATTTCAAATTAATGTTTAAAAATTATAAAACAAAAAACAGATATAGAGAATGAAAAATGAGGAAGAAGAGACAAAAGATACAGAAAAATCTTTCAAGAAGTTTGTCCATGAAGAACAAGAAAGGGATATGGCAGTCAGTGATATGAGTCAACTTTTTTTCTCTAATAAAGATGGGAGTTATTACAGCATATTTATGTGATGATGGCAATGGTCCAGTAGAAAAGTGAAAATTGAGTGCAGGAGAGAGAGAGAAAGGATAACTTCATGAACAAGATCCTTGAGTAGGTGAGAAGGGATGGGATCCAGTAAAGAAGAGTATGGTAGGCTTTAGATAGGAGCATGTATAGTTTATCCATTGTAAATGGAAGGAAGGCAGGGTACATGGGTACAGAAGCAAATAGTTGGTGGAAAGATGTTTTAGTGGTAGAAAGATGAAGTAGTTCTTGTCTGACTGCTTCCATTTTCTCAATGAAATAAAAAGCGAAGTCAACAGTTCAGAGTGATGGAGGCAGACTATTGGAAGTTTGAAGACACAGGAAAAGATCTGAAACAGTCCTTTTGGGAGTAGGAAAATGAATCTACTGGAGAAATTAAGTAGGATTGCCAGACAATGCTGAGTGACCACTTGAGATCTGTGGTCCTCAATTTAAGAAAAGGCATGTGAGTTGCCAAATTCAGCTGTTTGGATGTTTTTCACATGCCACAGTCTCCGGGATCTGAAGCTCAAGCATTTGTCTCATCCGATTGTCCAGGCTTTCATCTCAAGCTTTTCCTTAGAAACAGATTTAACAAGCTTTTTGATCAACTCATCTGGCTGGAAGCAGGTAAAAGTGCAATACAGCATGGGGTGTGAGTTCCATTTATATTCTACACTGGGAGGTGAGACTCAGACCCCACAAGCCTCATTTCTCAAGCTCCCTCACCAGAGGCTTTGCTTAGGCTCTGCCTATAGGCGGCAGTGGCAGAAGTGAGAGGACAGGACACTTTCTTCTGGCTTTGGGCTCAGGTAAGCACCCTGTTATCACTGGATAGCTAAAGCTCCTGCCTGCAGCCTTCAATTCCTTTGGGCTCTCCTGGCCCCGGCTTTATCCTGGGGAACCCTTAGCACACAGAATATCCAGGGGTGTCAAGCTCCATCCCTGCCTGGCAGGTTCCCTTGGCTGTCCCAGAAGCTGCTGGCCTGGACCCCTCTGCTCATCCAGCCCTTGCCAAAGCTGTGCCTTTCTTGCCTCTTTTCTTGCAGCTAAGGGTGGGGGCTACTTCCTTCAGTTACTCATCTCTTAGTTTCACGAGAATCCCATTTTGTGCTCTCAGCCAGTTCCATGATTTAAATCTCTGCCTCTCTCTCTTTTCTGCTTTCCTGGTAGAGGGTGGTACTCTGGCACACTCATCACAAAAAGCCAAGGACAGCAGCTAACAGGGTGGGAGACTGCGGCAAGGGTTACAGTGGTTTGGAGGTCACTTGTGGTCTGTGCATTTAGCTCTTCGTGAGTACTGGGCAAAGAAGGGCTAATGGCAGGCTGCATGCACATGTGCATACACAGCAGGGGCGCAAGAGCACACGCCCAGCACAGAATGCACACACACACAGAGTGCACCACACACAGAGACACACACAGCACACCCAGAGCATGCAGCACATGCACAGACACACAAGAGCACACACACAGCACACACACAGAGTACCATGCACACACACAGAGCATACTGCACACGTGCAGCACACAAGACACCCAAGAGAACACACACAGAACACATACACAGAGCACACACACACAGCACAGAACATATGCACACACAGGACACAAAGAGTACACCGCACACATGCAGCACACACAGCACACCCACAGCACACAGCACACCCAGAGCACACTGCACACATGCAGCACACACATAGAGTACATGGAGAGCATGCTGCACACACACAGCACATGCAGACACACAAGAGAACACACACACAGAGCACACAAGCAGTATACACAGCACACACACAGCATACATGGGCAAAGCACATGTGCACACACACAACACAGGTGCCCAGCACATACACACACATACCACACAGAAAGCACACAACATACACACAGTGCACACTGTGGGAGGAGCTGCTGGGTAGAGGGAGAAGCCTGGGTGGAGAGGCCAAGCAGCCCACGCATGCCTTTACACTCTACTGCACTCAGGGGCCGTCCAGAACCACTGGCCAGACCACGGACAGTGACAAAGGGAGGTTGGCACTTTCTGCTACACGATTCGAAAGGCCCAGCCTGGTGCAGTGGGCTCAGGGACAGTTGAAGGAACAGTCCTGTACGGTTAGCCCTTACCTTTCAACAAATCCTCAGAGGGCTGCCTCACTACTAGGAGCAGGGGGAGAGCAAGATAACGAGTCATCAAAGAGGATTAGTTTATATTTGATAACATTATTTAAGAAGTCATGGGAATATAACTTTCTTAAAAGAATTCCATCAAAAATGGTTAACTTATAAAAATAGGCTGCAACACTTTCTTGCAGAAACCACATCCAAAAAAACACTATGTAGGATTTAAAGTTCCAGCTTCTTTCCTGTGGTGAGAGAATGCAAAGGGCCGCTTGAAGCATTCTGAAAGGAGAATTCTGGATGCTTGTAATTGTCCATCTCTCTCAGGTTTTTCACTCAAAACTAACCCAAGAGCCAGGTTTTAGGGATTCATTTTCATCGGGTATTTTCTAAACTATCTGTCAACATAGTTTTCATAGAAAAAACTTTCTTTTCACACTCACATTTCATTAGTTTATGAGATAGTTAATTAAATTGAGGAGATACAATAGCAGGAAATTAAACAGCTTTAGAAACCCAAATTGACCCTTGTGAAATGTTCAGCTCACCTTGAGGAAGAGAACTGTGCGGGACTGAAAAGGAACCTGTTTGGTGAGAATACTCATTCAGTGGATTAGTAAGGGTACCAAGAAGAACATTCTACAAAAGGAATGGAGAATTATCAATCTGGAGTTTGGAAGAACCTTGTAGTATTATAGTAAGTATCCTTTTGTATCATAGAATCCTTTTGTACTACATCCTTTTGTATTACAGTAGTCTTTTGTATTATAGCAAGGAAGGATGTGATAAGCAAAGGTGGATTTGATCAGAGACTAATGTGTCAGGTGGAGGGATGAGCTGGATAAGATTCCCTCCCACTCTGAGTCTGGGATTCAGTCAGACTGTCCAGCAATGAACAATGGGTTGTTCCAGCGGAGGCAGAGTGGCCCTGTAGGGAGGGAGATTGATCTAGATGGAATCTAAGGGCTCTTCTCTTTTTATATTATTCCATCTAGAAAATGAAACAGCTCATTCTGGAATGCCACTCAGATAAATTCGGTATTTCTAAATATGTTTTGTTATATGGTTGATAATGGTGCATCACAAACTTTTCATAAAACGTGAACTTTTTGAGGACACATTTTGCACAAAGCTTCACCCAGCATTGTGCACACAATAGACATTCAATAAATGTGTTCATTAACGAACTAAATAGCACCTGCAAAGTCAATAGATCTAAAGGAGCTTGGAATATAGACATGGACGGGCACACTCCCTAGTCTGCAGAAACAGGTGGACCAGGCGCACTCAGAAGACAGTGAGTGGCCCTGGGCAGAAGAGGAAGGATGTGGTTTTGAGGTACCTGGGTCTCTTTTCTCACTCAAGCCAGTTAAGCATAGCTGGGCCTGTCTCTATCTGCTTTACCCTTAACTTAAGCAACTGGAGATCTAATTGTTTAGGTCTTGAGAGTCCTCATCAGGCTATGACAGATGAGGATGCACTCACGATTCAGGAGTTTCTTGGGTACGCTACTGAACTCGGGACAGTGTTTGCTGGATGCAGAAGGACAGCCCCTTAGACTTTCCCTGGAGGCTCAAGGGAGGCAGGCAGGTGCAAGTTGAAATTTCTTCCCAACCCTTTTCCTTTCTTCCTTTCACAAAATTATTTTGGCTACACTGTTGGTTAAGGGGGCAGCACACAGGGATTTTTGGATTATGAAGAAATGAGAACACAGATAGGTGTTTTTTTTTTTTTTTTCTTGCTCAGCAAAGCTTTCACGGGGATCTGGCCCATGGGCAGACATTTATTTGCAACTCACTCTGCACAACAAGGCTAGACATCCTTTGAGTGTAGAATGAACATTTCCAGTAATGCCAATAGAGGTGGAGATTGGAAATGAAGAACTAAAGCCACCTGATAAAGTGGAAACATCGGGGTTGGTGGATGAGACTCAGAGCATCTAGTGAATGCCTGAGTTGCTTTTTTTCCCTACATGGTTTCTCTAGAAGGAAGCATTGTCTGTGTGTGGTGGCTCCATTGCACAGGCATTCACGCCTGGCCGTGAGTGTCAGGTGGATTTGCGGCTTGCTACCTGGCTGTGGTTTACACACACTCATTGTAGAAACTGTGTGGTGTGTAGTGACCCTCGACAGCACTCCCTGGGATGCTCCGTGGTGCATGCTCTTGGACCAAACAGAGCATTGCGCTGAGGACTGCCAGCTAGCTGGGGAAGACCTATGCTTATCACTTGCAAAAGAATTCATTATCTTCTTTGCCAACTACATAAGGCTGGGTCTACGCAACCCAATCCCAGTACTCTCAGAATCACAATCATAATCACACAATGAAAAGCGACTTTGGAGACCCTCTATCCCAGCCCACCCATTTCATAGGTATTCAGGATCATCCAAAGGCCGGGTGGGGTAATTCACAGTTCACCTTCTACCTTTGCTTGCATCATTTAGATAGAGCTCCTAAATTCTTTGGTGACATATCTTAAGTCCTGTTTCTTTTTGGCAGTCTAAAGACTTTTTTACTTGATAGTCCTCTAGCATTTTAGACTCAAAATATCTGAATTTTTTTCTCCCCCAAGTGGCTCCTCCTCCTGCCCGCTCAGCTTTTCATTTTTACCGCATGCCCACTCTGTCTGATAAACTCAAGCCAAAGGTTTCTTTCTTCTAATCTATACCCTGTCTATAAAAAGGCCTGACAACGCTCTCTTTACAATGCTTGTTGCTTTTATTTTCTAACATAGACCCCTTGATTGAGGATTTTATGACTTTACATTGGGACTATGCTGCCTGTTTTCACAGGCCATCAAAATTTCCATGTTATTTCATCGCTCTGAAAATCAGGCTTCACCCAAGACCTGCTGAATCAGAATGTATTTTTTGTAAAATTCCTTTATACACTTTGAAGTCTGAGAAGCCCTATGCCATGTGCCAAGGTCCTTTGCCAAATATCTCATGTGTATTATCTCATTTAATCTCTTTGATCCTATAAATTAGGTACTAATATTATCCCACAGTACAGATGAACAAATTGAGGCTTAGCAAAGAGGAAGACTGTGGCCTGAGTTCACAGGTTAAAGTTCAGGATGCTATGAGGAAATATTAATGAGGGAACAAAACTTAGACTTCAGAATAGCTGAATTCTGGAGGATGAGTGAGAAATAGTCAAGCAAAGGGAGTGAAGACTGAGTGATATGCTTGGGAGTGATTGAGATGGCAAAGTTTATGTTGTATATATGTTTCCACAATGAAAAGAAAAAAAAAAAAAAGAGCAACTAAAGAGTCAAAGACAATTAGATGCATACATGATCCTGAATGGGATCTATTAATGGAAGAAAAAAATCCCAAAAGGACATTATTGGGACATAAGAAAAAATTGGAATATAGACTGTGAACTTTACATCAATGTTGATTTCCTGAATGCGATAACTGTACTTAAGGTGGTTACATAAGTGAATATCTTTGTTCTTAGGAAGTATTATATGTTCATGGAGTATGATGTATACAACCTACTTTCAAATGTTAAGTACATAGATAGATGAAGAGAAAGAGAGACAAACAAATGGATGGATGGATGAAGAGATCAATAATTGATAGAGGGATAGAAAATGGATAGATTGATTGATAGATGGATAGATAGAATGATATACCAAATGTGGCAAAATATTAAAATTAGTGGACCTGCTGCTTGGTGGGATTATGTTGGAGTTCTCGGTATGGGTTTTGTATTATTTTTGCAACTGTCCTTTGAATTTGAAATTATTTAAAATAAAAGACTTAAAAAGGGAAAGGGAGTGAAGGGGGTTGGGAATATTCCAGAGGGTGATAATAGCCAGTGCAAAGGCCCTGAGGTGAGAAAGAGATGGGAATATTCCCAGAACAGAGAGAAAAATGGTGGATGTAAAGTACTGGCCAATGAGGAGGTAAAGTGACAGAAAGGTCTTTGGAACTTGTTCAAGATTTGAGCTTTCATTTTCAGTGCCAGGGGTGACCATGGAAAGATGTAAGCATGTGAGAGACATGATCAGAGTTGAAACGAACTCTCTGACTGCTACAAGGAGCACTAAATGAAGAGGTGCAAGAGAGAGGGCTGTAGACTGCTCAGGGTGGGAGGGAACGTGGTTTGACTAGGGGAAGGGGCAGAAGAGATGAAGAAAGATGGCTGGGTTTCAGATGTTGCTTGAAAATAGAACGGACAGGCCTCTGATCCCATCTTATTAGAAGTCTTTAACATAGAGACCAGTGTCCTCTACAGAGATTCAATAGGAGCTGTTGTCCATCTCTGTTACGGAGCAGAGATTTATCTACTCCCTTCACCCTTCCTTCCTCATCATTCATTCTTTCTCTCTGGGTATGAATATGGGCTCGGGATTACAGACGCATAACAACGTGAAGACTGGAACCCCCTAGAAGTAGAGGGTGAGCTGCTATGTGCCGTCTCAAGCAGGCGCAGTCACCCTCTTGATTATTTCTTATGCTCCACAGTGTTAACAGAAATAAAACAAAATAGTGTTGTGATGGCTATGAGATTTACAATGGAGTTGGGAGGTCCTTTTGGAGATGATTCTTAGGCAAATCTCAGCCAGATATCACAAACTGAAAAATTATGCAAAGCCTGAAGTCCCAAGGACATACTGACCATAACAACAAAACACAAATAACCTAAAGAACAATAAGAGTAACCCAAATATCCACCAACCACAAACAGCTTGTCTAATCTTCTTTTCCTCTGAAAACCCTTGCCTGGAAATGCCAAGATGGGACATGATTTGGGTTGCTACTTCAATCTGTGCTCCCTGAATTGCAATTCTAAGACCCCCAAGTAAATGCCTTTCTACCTTGCAGTTTAATTTGTTATTTTTCTGTTGTCAAGAGAAAGATTGCTCTAGAAAATTCCAGATTCAATGAAGAGCAGTTAGTGTCTCATAATATGTCTGAGGTGAAAGTATCGACTAAAAAGAACTGGATGCTCAGGTTCAAAGCTCAGCTCTGTCCTGATTCCTGGACTCAGCTCAAGATCCATACTGTACTTCCTGGGGCAGTTCAAACTGAGGCAAAAATATGCTTCACCTAAACAGCTTTCCACTCATCCCAACAGGTTGTCTCTGACTTATTTATTCAATAAGTAAGCAGCATTGAGAAAAAATTTTCACGGCCAACAGTGTTTTAGACCTACTCCAACTTCCATAGAGAGAGTATACTTTTTAGCATCAGTTTTAAAATGTCATAGTTCTTGTTTAATTTTCTTACATTTTTAAAGAGGTGTTCTTCAGAGAGTAGGAGATGGTTGTAACTGGCTTTAAAAAAAAAAGGAATTTTCTTTCTATCCTGAAAAATAATAATTCTAGACATGGTCACAGATGGTTACAGACTTAGGATGAATCTCTACCAGTTAAAAAAGAGCATTTTAGAGATTTTAATTAACAGCTATTTGTAAATACTTCACAGGTTCCTTGCTCACTGGTTATTTGCATTCATAGCAGAGGGTATTTACATTTAAATCCCAAGAACCTTTTACTATTAAAGATGCATGAAAATGCATGTTGGCCTGGACTCTTTTATCACATTTATTTTTCTTTTACCAGTGGGGAAAAGCTCTGTTCTTGTAACTCACATCAATTTAACTTATAAGCTGGTTCATTTGTTAGTGGGATCCTCTCTCAGCTTAAGGTTGTATTTAGAAACTCTCCCTGAAGACTGCTTTCTCCAGAAAATACAGAAGGAATCAGAGTGATGGTGTTGTTTCGCTGTTTGCCATCAGGTATTCTGCTTCTTTGTTCTTTTAACACAACCTTCTACCCACTTTCCTTGATAAAAATAAAAAAACAACCCCCCCCCAAAAAAAAAACAAAACAAAACAAAAACAGCAATAATAAGATCAGCCTCATGGGCTTAGTCCTCATTTTGTTTCAATGACCTGCTTTGATCCTGGTGATCTTTGGATCAAACTGTCTTCTGACCACCTTGGGAAAAATGCAGAATCTATTTTCCCTACGGCCTTCTGAAATTTGACAGCAAGGCTTGCCTTGGTCAAAGACAGGGACTGGCATACAAATTCTGTAGCATGCCTGGAATAAACATGTGGAGTTTTGTAAGTAAGCTGGAGAAACCGGTTGTAAAGAAAGAAGTGCAGCCTAAAGAGTGCCCAATTTTGATTCCAATGATTGGGATGCATAATGTGATAAAGGCTAAGGATGGCTTTGTCTTAATTTTTTTTCCTATAAGATTCTGCATAAAGTTCTCAAACTGAAAAGGTGATCTCATTCTTCTAGACTCTGGACCAGAAGAAGGTGGCTTGCAGTGTTCCACAGCTTTGATTAGTTTTTTCCTCCTTCAGAGAGTTTTAAATTCTATAACTACACCAAGGATTTGTCAAGTTGTTTCAGAGAACGGAACTAGATTTTTTGATGGAGATTTAGTTTGCCACTGCCTTTCAATGTCACCCATGCCCTCCTTTACAGATGAGTTTCTAAAGCATATGCCTGTACATACACAGTTTTTATAGTGTCTGTATACTTATGATGCAATGCTCTTGTAAGTTTTTACTGAAAAACTCCCATTAGCAAGCCTGTCTTACTGAAAATAAATTATTAATAAAAATAAATAAATAAATAAAGCCTATGCCTGGCACTATATGCTTACTGGACATGCTGGGATTCAGAGATGGACTAGATCTGTCAAGGAGCTTAGAGGCCTCCCAGGTTAAATTGTGTCCTTGGCATTTGGGGAACCTGGTCCCAGAGAAATTAAGGGACTTGCACAGTGAGGTAAGGAGATGCCTGGAAAGAGTCTCCATATGCCCAGCTCCTGGTCCAGCACAACTAATTTATAGGGCCCTTCCTCTCCCTCCCCCATACTTTTCCTGTTTCTGTGCAAACACCTCACTTTTCTTTCCAATTTAAATTCTAGCTTTTAAGAACCATTATCGAACTTCTTGGACTGAAGCTATTCTACTATGGAGTCAGGGTTGGGCCAGGAATCTCTGAATAATCAGTAACTGGTTACCAGTGCAGCCTCTGCCTTTCTTTCCCCATACTATGCCCCCCCCCCCCAAAATTGAAAGCCTTCAGTCTAAGCTGATGTGCTCCTTGATATAAAGCCTTATAAGGACGTTGTAAAGATTTCCCAGACTAATCAGATAGAGACTCAAATTAGGGCATGACTGAGGCTGTTCCAGCCACGTGTGCCTACAGAGGAAGGCAGAGCAAGAGTCTGCTGATATTTAAACAAACATACACATTATAAAATATTAACTGTTTAACAACATCTATTTAGTTACAAGATGAACAAATGACCTGGAAACATTTTATTGAGAAAATGGCTGCCTAATCCATCATCCCTCCATCCATTTATTTACTTAGCCACCTACCTATCTCTCTAGTCTTCTTCCTGGCTTATTCCAGAAAAAAATTTGAGGCAGCAGGCCCCAAGGAAACATTAGGGCAGCTCTGTTATATACTGAATAACCTCAGTGATGAGATTAGCAAACAAAACAACAAAATGCAAAAATAGTAATCTGATAATAATGTTTGTCTTATAAAACTTGGCAATACATAAACCATATATAGTTAAATATTGACATTTGTTTCCATATTACCTCCTTTTAAAAAATATTAGGTTATTCCCTACCATTTCCTTTTGACATAATTAGCTTTCTTTCTCTGTCTCTCTCCCCCCTCTCTAAATATATATATATATATATACACATATATATACATACAGTATATCTCTATCTATCCATATCCATATATATCTATAAATCTATCAATATTTATTTCTTTGTAATTTTTGGAAATTATTCCATCATTAAAGCCAGAAAGCCTCTGATGAGTATTTTCCCATATTGACCAAACATAAACTCATAAAGATTTTTTGTTTCCGTCTAAGAGGCAGTTGGAGGGCTATAAGTAAGCCATGACAAGTTATGGCAAAGAAAACATCATGCAACATTCACAAATTCAGGTATAAAACAGCAGACATTTTACACTGTGGTCCATGTATCAAAAGGTATTCAAACAATTCCTGGGATTGTTATCAAGTAGCCAGTGAATCGGTCCCCAAATACAAAAACCAAATTGCAAGCAAGCCCTTACCTTGGAGGGCCTGTAAGCTATGAGTCTGTACGATAATGCAGAGCTGCAGGACCAGCTGAGGAGCACTTTCCAGAAAGGTGGCTAGCAAATGCAGCATACTCACATCTGCATACTCATACACCATTTTCCAGTAAAACCTCCATCTGTCGTTCTCCCCACTCTGTCGGCTTCGAATACCTAAGTATATTGTGTGGAAATATCTGGAAAGAAAACATGGAGAACAAGAGATAGATGAGTGATGATTTATCATTCAAACACCAGGGTTGTTTCTCTTTTCTGCAAGTCATCCTACGCAAGCACACACCTTGGTGGCTTATAATTTAAAGCCCAAAGTTGGCAGTTTAAGAGTATCCTTAGTCTTAAATGTTGACTGCAATTTTAGTTCTTGTTAAAGGCATTCCATCTAATTGCAGAATGAAGAAGAATAAGGGGAAATGTAAGTGGAAAATCGTTTAAAGCAGGGATTTGCATCCTTTCTAGTTCATTCCTTTGTATGCTCAATAGTGTGCATGAGATGGATTTCTCCTAAGATGAAGAAAGTCTGAAGTAATAAAATGTATGTGCTGGTAAAGCATCATGATGTCTTTTAAAATTTCAAACATATACATAAGAAGAAAAAAATAGTGGAATAAACCCGTTATAACAATCACCAAGATGAAGTAATTATCAACACATTGCTAATCCTTTTTCATTTATACCTCCACTCACTCTGGGCCACCAGATTAGTTTGAAGCAAATCCCAGACCTCATATCATTTCATCTGTAAATACTGCATTAAAAAGACTGTTAGAATACTTTAAGACCATAACTGTGATACCATTGTCACACTTGCAAAAATAATAATTCATATTATCAAATGCTGTGCTCCTGTTTTCCTGGCCCCAGCCTTAGAACAATATTTGCTGCTCCTTGGACAGGCATTTCCACCTCAATACTTTTGCTCTTACGGTTTTACTCTGGAATGACCCTCCACACCCCTTATCACCCCGGAATTTCTACTACTTTATAAGGCGCAACGAACCCTCTAGGAATCCTCTCCTGCACCCTCTCTTCCCACCATTCCATTCTCTGTGCCTCAACTAGCTCTATTCAGACTTTGATCAGGGATAAAGAGCATTGTTTCTGCTTGTATTCATTTGTGAGCTCATCTCACATGCCAGAACATAAACTCCTGGAGAGAAAAGAAGGTTCTTTGTCTTTGTAGTCCATATCTATCTCAGATTTTGATGGTTAATAGACACTCCATTAATTCATGTTCTTTTATTGATTCAGTGAGTACGCTGTGAGCACACGCGATATTTCTAGTTTTCGTTTTTTTCCTGAGGGAGATGGGAAGTCACTGGAGAGTTTGAGTGGAAGAATGAGGAATCTGACCTGTCTTTTAGCAGGATAAACGTGGCCACTGATTGTGTGGAAAATTGAGGGGAGGTGGGCAAGGGGGAAGTCGGTTAGAAGACTAAAGTGATAATCCAGGTTCTAGGTAGATGCTGGCTTCGTGTTGGTGGAGAGAAGGCGGAAGGGTTGGGTGTTTGATGAAGAGAGTGCTGATTATGTTTGCATGTTGAGTGAACACATTAATACTTGCTCAACTTCCTTGTGATTATCATAGAAGTTTTAAATCCAAGAGCTGGATGGCATTTTAAACAGAAACAGCAGAGCTCCCAAAAAAGTCCTCCCTGAGCGCTATTTGTTTTTTCTTTTTTGTGTTTATTTAAATTTTTTTTTTAATTTAGTAAACTTTACTTCAACTTAAAAAAATAAAATAACAGACAAAGGGCAGCTTAACAAATTATGGAAATATTTCTTTAAAAAATTCTGTCAGGCACATTTATCTTATTTAATCCCAAAACAAACACAATTGCTTCTCCAGTACAAAGAAAGATAAAGCACAGACTGGTTAAATAACAAGACCAAGGTCTCCTTGTTAATGAAGAAAATAAAGAGAAAAGAATGCTTGATCATATTCATATCTCATAAAACAAAATCCCACATTCTTCTTTTGACCTTTAGCATTGAGAGTGCCTACTTTGCTTTTGTTGCAAAACTTTCACAATATTACTATTAACTATCATCTATGTTACATTTGTTGTAATTTTCCCATAGATCACATATTCTTAATGCCTTGTAACAGAGAAACATTCTTGTATTTGTACTATTAACCACAGTTCTCATCTACCATTGAATTCACTATGTTATACAGTTCCTAGATTATCCTCTAGCTGTCTTTCAGTGATCATTAACCTCCCTAGACTAGTTGTTATTTCTATTTTCACCTGGGGAGGAGATTATGCATGCTCTCAGCTCTCTGCTGCCACTGGCTAAAAAGCTACAAATGGTTCTCCCAGGTCTGTGGCTCTCAGGGACAAGGTACAAGGAAACACTTGTGTTCATGGCAGCTTGAGCTCACAGCTAACCTGATATGGGCAACATGCTTTCTCCTGGGGAATAAAACAGCAAGGACCAGGCTTCATAGAGCTTCACATAATAAGTAACACAATGAAGCCTTCCAATTCACAGTGAGAGTTCCAAGACCCTAGGCCCCTGTATGGGGAGTTTGAAATTGCCCGAAGTTTTGCTTAGCAAGAAACTGCCCATCTAAATCCAGAGTCCATGACAACAGGATTCCATGTGCCTATAGCGAAGAGTCAATGAAAGTACCGTTAAAGCAAACAATGGAATCAATCTCTAGAGTTTTATACAATATAGTGACTTTGTGGGTTCAACTTACAAAAAATGAAAGGGCAAAATATTTAGCAATAAGTCTACATCTACTAGCCTGAAAGTTCTGCCACTAGGACGTAGGGCTCCAGGAAGGTGTTTAAGGAGTGCAATGCTAGCTTCCCAGTTAGACTTTTGCTCTTTTAAAATAAACTACAGGCAAAGAACATGCACAGATAATTTTCTAAAAATTAGCTACAAGCTTATACAGGCTAGTGTTATTTACTATATAAAAAAATGGTTAAAAACCAATGTCCCACAATAAGGGATGAAACAAATTGCAGTACAGACAAACATTGGTAAATTATGTGGCTATTATAAATGAACTTGTAAGAGTCTATTTTAGGACATGAGCGTTCATTCATTATATATAACTAAGGCAAAAGGCAGGTTAAAAATAGCATATACAATTCATCCCATTAAATTTTAAAAACATATGTATGTGTGCATGTGGGCTTATAGTGTGTGAGTATACAGAATAAAAATTAGAAAGTTTAACACCCAAATATTTATAGTGATCATCTCTGAGTGGCAAGGTTTTGTAATATTGATTTATTTTTTTGAAATTTGTAAACAATGCAGTGATGAACTTTCATCTAGCTAAAGTTTAAGTGCTGCAATAGCTTAAGCATATTTAAAGCTTTTTATACATGTTATAAAATTGCTCTATAGAAAGGCTGTACCAATTGACAATGTATGAGTATCCTTATTTTCTCAAATGAGGTTTAACATTTTTAAATGTCTACTGGCCATTTGTATTTTTTATTTTGTGATTGGCCTGTAGGTCTTTTTTAGTTTGGATATATATTCATTTTTAAGGCCCTGATCCTCAGATCTGGCTACTTTGAAGGGCCACAGTCATCAAATCTTTGACAAATTCCCATCTCTTCTCTTAAACTATAAAATTATAGCCTAGAGTCACCAAATGCTAGAGGTGGGAGGGATGTAAAGGTCAGGTGTCCGAGGTTATACAGCTGAGAAATGTCAGGGTCCAGCCGAGATCCCAGACCTTCTGATGCCAAGTCTCGTGATTTATCATTATGTTCATTCAGCTCTAATTATCCTGAATTCACCAGATGCACAAAACACTCAGACAGAATTCATTATGTTTCTTCTGAGTTTTCTACATGTTTCCTGCTGAGAGACAATTGGTGTGGAGGTTAAGAATTCTAGTTCTGGAGACAGAGCAGAAATCCAATCTTGGCTCTGCCAGTTTAATGACTCTGGAGAATTATATTTTCTAAGCATTAGGTTTCCCTTCTATAAAAAAAAGATGATGATGTAATTAAAAATAAGATGGGGAAACACACATAAATTGCCTAGAAAGCAGTCGATAGATGCTGGATATCATTAGAAATAAGCCTTAATTTTTTTTTTTTGGAAGTAAAGTGGGGAGTAGTAATGATATCCTAACTTTAGGGTTTTTATTTCAGCTGCCTGACATCTAAGTAATCTTGAGATTGAAGGATATGTGAGGGTTATCGTACCTCAAAGAACTCAAAATCTATGGACACCCATTCCCTATCTCTCTCCCTCTTCATCTCTATCTATCCATCCATCCATCCATCCATCCATCCATCCATCCATCCATCATCCATCCATGCATCCACCATCTATCTACCTACTTATTTAATTTATTATCTATCTATCTATCATCTATCTGTCCACCCACCCGTCCATCCTCCATCTACCCACCATCTACCTACCTACCTATCTAATCTATTATCTATCTATCTATCTATCTATCTATCTATCTATCTATCTATCTATACATCTATCCTCTCTTTATGTCAATTTGTTTATCATCTATATGTATCTATATATTATTTCTCTCCTTCTTCACTCTCTATTTCTCTCTATCATCTACCCATTCACCCAGCCATCTGTTTCTCCAAATCAGTTGGTCTTTCTAGAAAGAAATAAAATAGAATAAAACCACCCTATAGATTGAAGACATTTTACTGAGAAGTTATAACCAATGTGACAGTATTAATGAAACGTTACATGATGTAAAAAGTTGAATTATGTATCCCAACATATAGTTGTCTTAATCTTAATTTGCATCCCTGTGGATGTGAACCCATTGCAAATAGGACATTTTGAAGATGCTATTTTCAGCTAAGATATGGCCAACTGAATGAGAATGGGTCTTAACCCTAATTATTGGAAGTTTAGTAAAAAGAAGGCCATAGGAGAAGCAGGAGTTAGTGGAAACCAGAAGAGAAGATAGGGAGAGGAGAGGATGTTGGCTTGTAGTGACAGAAAGTGGATATAGAAACCTAGGAACCCCCAGGATCACTGGCAGCCAGCATACCGCTACAGTCTTTAGGGAGAAAGCAAGCCTTGCCTATATCTGGATTTTAGATTCCTCCTAGCCTCAAAAACTCAATAAATTTCCATTGTGTGTTACTTGTGACAGGAGCTCAGACAAACTAAGACACGTGTTTGGAAAGTATGAGAATCAGAACTTCTTCACAGTTGCTTCTTATTGGGAATGAAAAGCGGTGACTCTGAGTGGCCATTAAACTTAATTCTGGCAAGCCTGTGTTTGTTTTCTGTCACAATTTCTAGACCCATGACAAAGAAGTCAAATCATCCCACCTAGGGAAAAAGACAAGAGGTGATGGATACTACAAAGTAATTAAAGTAACACTAGTTGTTGATTTAACACTCTGCTTTCTTGTTCCTTGAGTCATATAATACATTCATTATTTATTGATATAGATTAGTTCTCAAAATCTGATCCTCAGGCTAGCTCTGACAGAGGGAAGTTCCTCCCACAGCATTTATTCTAAGCTCTTAGTTCATTTCCTTAGGACCATGTGATGGATAATTTCAGGTGTCAACTTGGCTTGGTTATGGTATCTAGTGTTTGGTCAAACACTGGCCTACTTGTTACTGAGATGGCATTTCATAGATAGGATTTGCATCTGCAATCAGTTGATTGCATCTACAGTTAATTGCATCTATGACCAACAAAAGAAATTTCCTTAGCCAATGTGGATTTCTCCTCATCCAATCAGCTGGAGGTCTTGAAAGCCAGAACTGAGGGTTTCAGAGGTCAGAAGAATAATTTTTGCCTCAACTTCAACATTGGCTCTTGCTGGAATTTCCAGCCAGCCAGCTTCTCCTGAGGAATTCAGACTGAAGCCTTGAACATCACCTTTATTAGTTTCCAGCCTATGCCTGTCATATGGAGTTCAGACTTGCCAGCCATCAAAGCTATGTAATAAATCTTTTAATACATTTACACACACACACACATACACACACACATCCTGTGGTTCTCTTTCTCTGGAGAATGCTGACTAATATAGACTAAATAAAATCCATCTTTTCTACTACAATCTTTCAAATATTAGAAGAACTTTAAGTCCCAGATAGTTCTCTTTTTATTCCCTGCCCTGCTGAAAGTCCCAGCACCTTTAGCCATTCCTCCTGTGACATTCCAAGTTCCTAACCACTGCAATTTTTTCCCCACAGGACTTAGAATTTTAATTACTTGAAAAATCCACTTGGATTTATATTTTCCCTCACTGTGAAGTCAAGACTTTGCTCTGCTCTAATGGTCTTAGATCCAGTTTCTTTATCATAGGCCAACATTCCTGGACTGTTTGGCCACACATTTAACTTATTTATGTAAAACTGGTCTCTATATTTTCCTTTGGGTTAGTTTCATTCATCCACTTGATGAATAACATTTGTAAGTATGACCCTGGAACAGAAATAAAGGGTGATATTTTTCTCCCATTAACCATATCAGTTCCATGGGCAATGCCAGTGGAAAGCGTAAAGGGTACTACTGACACAGGTTTTGCATGTTCCATGTCTGGAACTCAGGGCTGCCTTCTTGCATGAAGAAAGTTGACCAGAAAGTTGAAGTCCTTAGAATAATTTTATCTGACTGCTTAAAAATTCTAAACTTCCCTGTATGCAAATATGGGTGAGTACATGTGTCTGTAAGTATATACATATATGTGACAAGTAAGGGTGTATGATATATGCAGAACTGATGCCACAGATAATAAAAAGTGTTTGTACAAAATATAGTGGGAATGATCTGAAACATTTTTCAAAAAGCAACTTTCCTTTAGATGAACTTCATATTAGGTAAAAAATAAATTAATATTTCTCAATTTCTCATTATCTCATGAATTCAGTCAAATGCCTGATCAATCTTCTGATGAACATGTCCAGTTCTAAAAAGTAATTGTAGCCCTGGAAAAGTATAGGTGGTGAGTTAGTGCTTTGGTATTTTTCTCATCCTCTGTTGTCTATTTGTTGACCTAAAGAAAGATCAGATTGGAAGCTGAACCAAAGCTGGCAGAAAGATGAATAGAGAGGAATCAAGGAAATATCTGTCAACTGGAGTAAGACCAGTTTCTGCAGCAAAACTGTTTTAGTGATAAATATTTGGGGTTTTTGTATTGATCACTCATAGTGATATGATTCTCCTTTTTTTTGCATGGTCTTCACAGCTCTTTTTCACCTAAATCCTTCCTATCTTTCCAGTCTCAAGCCCCAATACACTTTATTCTGCAGCAAAATTGCCATACTTTGATCAGAACACAGGACATTCCACCCCTCCATCTTTGTGCTTTTGCATATGTAGTTCCATTGCAAAATGGAAATGTCCTTTGCACATTTATGCTAACTTTTCTTAGGATGGTCTTCCCTCTTTTCTCCACTTTCATTTGTGCCTTAAAAGTTTGCTAATATATATCAACTCTGAAGACCTTCCTCGATGCCCCTTGTCCCCAGCTGGAACAGAAAAATCACTCCCTGCACTCAGCTGTGTGCATAGTTCTAATACTATAGCTCCTTCACTATGTTGGAATTCTTTACTTTTATGTTGGCTTCCATAATGAGCCCTTCTTAGCTGTATGAATAATCAGGTATTCACCAAATGTGTGTTGAATTTAATAGAACTGGAAAAGAAAGACAAATGTTCTTTCTTTAGAATGAATGATTTTCATTGGATCAATAAATAACCTACATCTTATCAATTTTTGCTTCCAGTCACACAATGGTTTATGATATGTAACTAATACTGGTACTCACATGAATACTGTACAATGTCAGGATAGTTTTCAACTTTTCCTAAATCAGCAGTGATGGACATCAGAAGTCCTCTACCCATCACTTAGTCATGGGGGAGTGTCAGCTTGAACTTTTCTCATGTTTGTGCTCTTTAAAACACTGAGACTCAGGAGGACTTACAATCCCAATTGGTTTACTCCCATCTCTTCAACATGTAAATAGTGAGAGGGAAGGGTGAGATGGAAAAGAATCAGTGGGTATTAGCATAAACATGTACTATGTGCCACATGTATTCCCATTTATTCCTCATGACATGGCAGGAAGAATTTACCCCAGTTAAGAGGGGGGTGAAAACACAGATTTGTATTATTTCAATGTCATGTTCTTTCTGCTCTGCCATTGCTTCCTCCTATGCAGGCTGAGCTGATACCCATCTTCTAGTTGGAAAGCAAGCCCGAAGAGAGATCGTCAGGTCTTTGGCTTTTGTTAAAATTTTGCCCACTGCCATACAATTCCACATTCTGCTTCCACAGAGAATATGGAATGAGGTTTGATTTCAGGTAGACTTGGTTTCATAATAATTTGTTTATCAGGACAGAAAATTTTATCCATGCTGACAAAGAGCCCAAAATGACTCTCTCCTGACTGATAATATTTCCTGTTCTAGAGACAACCTATCGATGCAGAAAGCAAAAGATGATGACTGGTAATATTTGTCACCAAATTCTGACAAATGGGGGAAAGTTATTAGAGTGTTTGAAGGAGCTAGACTAGCCTTCGTTGTATTTTGTACCTAGCAAATTGTACAGAGGCTCTAGAAATATAGAGTAAGAGACCCATGAGTTCCTTTTCTACAGAAGTCTAGAATGACATGAAGCAGGCGTTTCCCAGAGAAGCAACAGTTATTTACTGAAATTGAAGTGCAGTTTTTAACTTTATTCTCCCACTCAAGTGTGTTTTTGTTTGTTTGTTTAAAATAGTTACTAGGTCAAGAGCCTTGGAATTTCTTCCTATTTTAAGCACCCTTAGGCTTTGAGTTTCAAAAAGAGGTTTTGAAAGTGAAGTATCTTCTGTGAAGAATTAGAGCCCTTTTTGTACACCCATAAGACAGTGTTTGGTAGGAATGACAATGTGCCAGATGTGAGAACTAAGGTCTGTGACTCTGAACCACATGGGACAGAGAACCCCACTGACCAAGGATAGCTGTGTAAGAGCACTTGGAATTGTAGGGACAGAAGGAATCTGAGAGGAGCTGAATCTGGCCTGTTGGTGGTAGACAAGTACAATGTACACAGTAGTCTTCATTGTATCACCTTGCATTAATGAACCTCATTCTGAATGCATTTGTACATTCAATCAACTAATTTAAGAACTGCTTCCACTGTACATTGTCAAATCTGTGCACGAGGACTGGGAACTCAGAATGCTTGACAGAGATGCAGTATTGGATGAACCAGTAGGTGATTCAGTCATTTGGAAGGTGGGTCAGCTTTTTCAACATGACATCACGAATTAGCTTGTGAATGGTTCTTGGAGGCAATCTGCTGTGTAGAGAGAGTGAAGAAAATCATTGTGGATTACCCTCCTAGTCTAATCCAGATCCCCCATTTTGCATTATTACCACATATTCACTTCTGCTACAGGGGGTGGAGAGAAAATGGCTGCTTGCCAGTTCTTACGCAATGACTGTCTGCATATTGAAGACAAAGACCAAGCAGTCTTGTTTTTCTTGGAATCTGTGTTATTATTATCTCACTTGAGAGTATCTTCTCCTCACCTCCTCACTTCTAGCCACTTAGCTTCTGAGCTTGCATTTCCTTTTCTGCCAAGTGGGGAGAACAGTACTTCCCTCACAGAGCTGTTGTGAGGATTACAATGAGTTGATGCATCTAGCACAAGTACCTGGCTAAAGATGAGAATGTTAGCTGTGTCTCATGCTTATGGATGCTCTCCATTCATCTATAGTGCTTGTCTTTTTTTTGGAGGTACTGGAGATTGAAACTGGGACCTTGAACATATGAAGCAGGTACTTAACCCTGAGCTACACCTGTTCCCCAATGTTCATCTTGTTACCTGAAGAACTGAAGATGGTTTTATGTCTTCAATTTGTCTCCTTTTCTTCAGACATTTGATTTTAGGTAATGTTTTCATCACACAGGAATAGCTAGCTCTCAGGTAGTATTTGGCCTTTGACTGATCTTCCAGAAGGGAAAATGAAGAAGATCAAAACCTCCACTGAGAAACAAGGCTATTTCTAGACTTCCTGAGTACCTAGGGAATCCAGATTGGGGAAGGCTGGCATTCACTACAATTTTTCTTCTTAGGATTCTGATTTGCAGTGTTGATGAAAGAAAAATCTCTCTGGAGAGGGTGTAGGTGACCAGGGAAATTCACAGCAATGAAAAACCTCAGTTCTTTCTAGATATTCATACAGATGACAGGGAGGATTTATAGAAAGCCATATTTGCAGTTAAAAAGTTAGCCTAGCTACAAAAGAGTATCATTTAAGAAGAGAAAAAAGTCTCTATGTTTTACCATCAAAGATGAAATATATTCTGAGTGTGAGAGTCCAGATAATTAAATACACATTTCTCATTAGTGCTAATGGGAGATGCCCCCTGATAAGTGCCAACTCTGAAATGTCACTGGGTTCTGCCTCCTTCTGGAGGTAAATATATTCAGAGGACTTTTGGCCTTCTTACCATATGACTGATTCATTTTCTGATAGGGCCATTCTTATTATTTATTGCCTTGGAAAGCATGCTAATGGAACATAAAGTTTTACTTCCAGGACAACAGGTCATCTGAAACCCTTGGCTCCATCAACATTATCAGCATATTCTCAAGCCAACAGCATCTTTATTTTGCAATTTGCTCAACATATTTGAAGATACTTTCACACAGGTAGATAATTCTCCACCATGCCAGGCACACAGATGCCCACATAAAACCCACCCTATCCTACCCCTCCACATACAAAGGCTCACAATCAAGTCTAGTGATTTTCTCAAGATATAAATTGCATTTAAATTTTCAACTCCTTTTCATCAATATTTTCCAAGTTGAAAAAACACTATTTTCCAATAGTTTTCCAAGAACAACCTGGACTAAAGGTAGAACCTTCCTTGTTACCAACTTCAGATTTAAACCTAATACGGCAGAAGTTGGAATCTTGGGAACAAAATTCCAAAAGATGGATATGTAAAGTATTACAAAGCTGTTTTAGTCTGAGAGTTAATGTGACTGAAGTGATCTTTATGTTATTTGGGGGAATGGGATTTGTTTGATTTAGGTTTCAGATAGTCCATATTTATGACAAATACTTCAGTCCTTAAATAATATTTGTTCAAATGTTATATTAACTACTGATACATCTATAACTGAATCAGAAATCATTAATAGCTATGAGGACATTATACATATATATATATTTAATACTGAATTTTCTCATCAATCCTATAGCACATTGTAGCTGTTAACAGCCATAATTTTTACTGTCAGAAAAATGCAGAGTAAAATCTGTGCAGAAGAGCTTTAAAGAAACAACATTAATAAACAGTGATCCCAGCAAGTGGTATTTTCTTCTTTTACCTGGTTATAAGCAAAAGTCATTGTGTGTATGTGTGTGTGTGTGTGTGCACGCGTGTATTTTAGCATCAATGGTAGGTACTGTTACATAACAAAATTTTATGGTTTGTCACTTTAAGAAGTTCTTTATTGGATGTGTCAAACATTGACAACCAGAACAATGCTTCATTTTAAAACCAGAATATCAGGTTTTTGCCATTTCCATTATAGCCTGAATAATAGGAAAATCACTTAAAATTCTGCCCCACACTTCACAGTGGAAAACTCTCCTAGTGGCTGTTGTTTTAAGATTAGATTATAGTCGCCACAAATCATCCAAAGCAGGGAGGGGATGTGCATGAAAGAGGAAGGAATGAAATCTGATGTCCTTGCACTGGACATGACCACAGAGGTGACAGCCATCAGCGAACAGCCTGGGCCCCTCAGCTGCTCGGCAGCCCCCTCCTGACACCTGCTGTGCTGGCCCAGGCAGAGCCTAGGGTGTGCCCGGCTCACCAGAGACATGAAGGCTTTATATTCGAGGGACAACTTCACAAGTCCATTACAGATGCCAGCAACGAGAAAAGAAAGGCAGGAGAATAGACTCAGGTTCCCAGCCAAAAATACTGGAATTGGACAATACCCAGAAAACTTTGTCTTCATCGACTACATTTTTATCCTACCTCCCCTTCCCAGGTCAGTGCTACTTCTTCAACTAAGGAGGTTTTAGCTTTATCTGCATATCCTGGATCCATGAGCTGTATTTCAGTCACTTTTATCTCCTGCCCAGATAGAGAACAATTACAATTAATTTGGGCTATCACAGAGGGATATACTTTAGTAGCTAAATATGACTTTATATAGCATTGTAAGCTTATACAAAGTCAACCGATACTTTGCATCTTGTACTTGATAATTTCTCATTGATTTCATTTTTATTTTTGTGTGAAAAGAAAATTATCTAATAAAAACTTATGTTTATGTTTATTTTGTTTAATTCTCATAGCTCTCATAAATATATTATATTTGTAGTTACCCTTCATGTATTTCCTCAAATCTAGAGGAGAAAATAATATTTTCTCCACTAGGAAAACAGGTAAGAAAGTTCACTGAACATGGAAGGACTCTTACCACTTCTAGCAAGTCTTCCTTAGCCTTTGAAGAGACCAAAATAAGCATTTCCCCCAAATTATTCTTTTCTTTACAGCTCCTATATACTAATATTTTAATAATAAACTGTCTATTAAAATGGGGAAAAATGGGCAAATTTAGATGTAACTACTATTACGTCTAAATTTACTATTAATATTACCATGACTACTATTTGACATGGTAACTTTAATCCAAGCTATTAAAAAAATGAAGAAACCATTGGCAGAAATTATTCACCATATTTAAAAGAATAATAAACAAGGTTAACAGAATATTTGTTCTTATTACTGAAGAAATAGTATTTGGGACAGAATCTTCATCTTCAGCCCTGTTCCATCGATTTGATAACAGACAAGGAGAATTTCAAGTCTTTGTGTCAGTGTGTGTGTTTTTTGTACAGTGTTTTATTCTCCCTAAAAGACAATATGTTGCTTTGTGGCTTTTTAATACTTGATCTTAGCAGGCTTTCAAGCAAAGAACATGAATATTTATAGTTTAAAAAAATGTACTGTTCACACCCACTAAGATGGCTGTTATTTAATAAATGGAAAATAACAAGTGAGGATGCGGAGAAATTAGAACCCTCATACTTTGTTGGTGGGAATGTAAAATGGTGTAGCTGCTGCTATGGAAGATGGTTTGGCGGTTCCTCAGAAAGTTAAACATAGAATTAACCATATGACCCAGCAATTCTACATCTACATATATATCCAAAAGAACTGAAAACAGGAACTCTAATAGACACTTGTAGACCAAGGTTCATAGCAGCCTTATTCGCAATAGCCAAGAAGTAGAAACAACCCAAGTATTTATCAACTGATGGGTAGATAAACAAAATGTTTTATTTCCATACAATGAAATATCATTTTCCATAAAAAGGAAGGAAGTTCTGACACATGCGACAACATGGATGTACCTTAAAATTATGATGTTGAATGAAATAAGTCAGTCACGAAAGAACCAATATACTATAATCCCACTTCTATGAAACACCTAGACTCACTAAATTCAGAGACAGAAAGTATATTACAGACTGCCAAGGGCTGGTGGGGGAGGAAATGGGGAGTTATTACTTAATAGGTACTGAGTTTCTGTTTGGGGTCATGAAACAGTCTTGGAAAAGGATGATGGTGGTGGAAGCAAAACACTGTGAAGGTAATTAATACCACTGAAAAGTATACTTAACATGGTTAAAGTGGGAAAATTTTGTTGCTATATGTTACCATAATTTAAAAAATAACTGAAAAATCCATCCAACCCACCATATCCGCTGGAGGGCCAAGTTGGTAGGTAGAGGAAGGAGAGGTGGACCACAAACTCTTTATTGTGTGGCACTGGGTGGCTCCTGGGTCCTGTCTGAAGAGTTCCCAGTTGAGGCACATTCCGGGGCTTGATTTCCCAGCCCCATTCGATGTTTAGAACTGCTTAGGTACAAATGCAATCATTCAGCTTTCTTTTCCAGACATTTTATTACTATCCATAGTATTACCTTATTATAATTTTGTTATTTAATTATTCATTCATCCCTGTGGAAAGGGAGATTCAAGCTGCATCTTTCCAGAATCTTGGCAGAATGAGACAACACAAGATGTAATGCTGCAGAAAGATGGAAGACAAGAACCTGCAGTCTGACGGATGGAGTCTAATCTGAGCCTTTATTTGTGATCAGCCGCTTCCCCTCCCTTGTTTCCTAGGTGCCTGCGAGCCTGGCTTTCTTCAGAGGTCATCATTTCTATCCCGTGTGGCAAGATTCTGAGAGGAGAACAGTGAATGTTTTCCCATTCCAAATTCATATTGACTAGCTTAGTCTAGAGTCTATGATAGTTTCACTCTGAGCTCCTAATTTCAGAGTGAGGAGACAAGAAGGCTCCCCCCGCTGCAGCTTTGGAGGTTAAATATCAATTCTGCAGGAGGAAAGTGCCGGTGCTTCTTATGCAGGCAGCCAGCACTTGGTCCCATGTCTAACTATCACCTCCCTGGAAATGACACCTGTATGATACCCAACAGAGAGGTCCATGGTGATGAATCTAGGATGAGTGGAAAGACCTTTCCATGTCATTATAGCAGTAATTATTTCCTGTTGTTGTTCAGTAATACGGGGTTTCAGCTATTTTAATACCCCAGAGAAAACTGTTGTACCACAATTGTATAAGAATTTGGTAAATAGGATGTGAAAAAAATGTGCTAGATGTGGCAGGGGACTGATCCCCATCCAGTCTAAAGCACAAAGTTCTTTTTAGGAAAACCAGGGTCAACGCTTACACAAGCACCTACCAAGGTAGTTAGATCACCTACCAAGCTAGTTACTATAAGGTTCTCTAACCCCAGGAACTGTGCATAGAAACAAAAGTTCAGACTTTCCAAGAGAAAAGTCCCCTCTGACTAAAACAATGAATTCATTTACTCATACATTCAACACATATTTTTAGAGCACCTAATTTCAGAGGTATGAGCTCCTCTGGTCTCTGGGAATATGGCAGCAAATGAAATACATGCTTACATTCCGGTAGAGGAGAAAGGCAACAAACAAGATAAACAGGTACAAGATCAAATATATCTGCTCATAGTAAATGCCAAGGGAAAAATAAGCAGGGAAGAAGGATGAGCCACATCAGGGTATTTGCTGATTTAGATGTGTGGCCAAGGAAATTCCCTGAAGAGATGAAATCAGGGTCAACATCCAGAGGAGGGAGGGGAAGCAAACCCTCTTTGCTTAAAATCTGAAGGAAGAACATTCCAGGCAGAGAGGATAGGAAGTACAAGGCTCTAGTACATTTCAGAAGCAACAACTGGTAGGAGGGTGTGGTCCCAGCAGAGTCCTAGGAGGTAAATTCAGAGAGGAAGTGGGAGGGTCTGATTACATAGAGCCTGGTGGACTCCATTTGGATTGGCTTCAACTGAGAGTGAGAGGGGAAGCAATTTGAGGGTTTTGAAAAGGAGTGGAACATGATCTGACTGACAATGGACCCTTCCCAGCAGCTGTGCTGAGAATAGAGGGAAGGGAGGCAAGTCTAGAATCAGGGAGGCTACTGCAATCACTTTGGCAAGTGACAAGGTTGTTTGGACCCCGGAAGTAGCAGTGGAGGATGAGGCAGATTCTGGGAATATATTCTGAAGTTAGAGCCCATGGGATTCTCTGCCAGATCAGTTGTGGGGAGTGGGGGGTAGAGGGTAAGAGAAAGAAATGTCAAGATTTGATTCCAAGTTTTTTGCCCTGAGCTACTGAAAAAGTGAAAAATTCAGATGAGCAGATGAATGGGCGATGATGAGCTCTGGACATGCTAAATTTGAAATGCTTAAAGATTCCAGTGTCGGTCTTGAGCAGGCAGTAGGATGGATGAGGCTGGAGCTTGAGTCCCGCCTAACAGATTATGTGGGAATCATGACAGTATTTAAAGCCACGAGAGGAGATGAAATCATCCTTGCTTACAGTGAAACTGCTTTGTTTGCCTCCTTACAGGGAGTGGGTTTGGTGCCACCAAAAGAGATGGCTTTACTTCAAAAGCCAAGGTGCCTGAATATATCAGTTCGCCTTGGGGGCGGGGAGGGGGGACCCAGCTTCTCCCAGGGAAGTGTGAATGCTCAGAGGTCTCTCCCTCCCCAATACCCTAAGAGGGTCAGTTGTCTACCTAAGGGGGACACAGTGTTATTTCAAACTGGTAGGAGAAAGGAGAATGGTGTGGGGTTGAAATGAACGTGACAATAAGGTTCCCACAGTGCATACACCCAGATGCAGTTTTGGTCACCTTTTCTTAGTGGGTGTGCTGGTGATAAAGGCACAGTCATCTTCAGAAAGTTCTTCCTTGTAGAGGAGCCAGAAATGGTTGGGAAGGGAGGAGAGGAACCACAGAGAATCCGAGCCGCTCTCCTGACAAGCGTGGGTTGGGATGTCTGTGGTGCCCTGGCAGTCCCCGCTCCGGTTTTCTTCTAGCCCATCTGCAGGGCAGACTGGAAGGGCTGGGCGTTGTCCTGGGCACAGCCCTCAACCACCTAGCAGCGAGAACAGAAGGATAAAGAGCCCAGCTTCCTAATCCATCAAGTGATGTGAAGCTAAAGTGTGTTCTCTGCTGCCTCACCGAATTCCCAGCAGGATCGAGTCCCAGTCGCACTGAGTGGTAGCTACTAATCAACACACACTCCAGTGGCTGCCTTCCCTTCCTTATCTCACGTCCCCTCTCCCTGATCAGTGTTTCCCAGGATCATCTTCAAATAACTCACTTACATGGAAATCTGCATCTTAGTTTTAGCACAAGTGCACAGCTGCACTTCTCAATGATGTCCTTTCTTGCTTTGAACATAAAACCTCCCCCTGAACACCACTGGCATCATGGCACCATGCTCAGTAACCCCCAAATGGCTTCCATGTTTCCCACTGTGCCTTGATTCCTCTGCTGAGCTCTCCAATTGATCTCTTATCAGGTCCAACTTTGCAGGTTACCTCATGGTGTGGCGGTGCAATGTGTGCTCCATGCAGACAGGTACTCCCCCTGTCCTGCACACTCCTATGCAAAGTAGGCCCCATGCAAAATGTTCAACCAAATCCAAGTGCCAGCCCTCCAGGCTCAGCTCAAGCTGTCCCCAAACACTGTTCTTATCCCCTAAGAATCTACTGAGCTCACTCAACAACAAAAATTCTCTCATACATGGGTGAAAAATCGGTTTCATCTTGCATGTATCTCTCATCCATGGGAAGTTACTGTGTTGAGAAGGATTCTGAGCTGGGATTTGAGCTCCTAGTATCCATCAGTGGCATAAGATGCTTGATGAGCAGTAGCCTATGGGATTTCATGTCTCTTGACTCACTAAATTATAAACTCATGAGGGAAGTTATTCTGTAGCACCTATTTTCTTCCTCCTTTGTTTCTATCCAACTCATCAATCTAAACTCACATTCATTAATCCAAACTTAATAATGAATTATGAGGTTCAAATTCATATATATATTGAATGTGTCAAGAACCAACACCAACCTCCCACACATGCTATACACCACTTGTGCTTAGCTGATAGTGCATCTGTGTCAGCCGGCAGCTCACAGTGAATTATGTAAGCAATTGAATATAAAGGATTATAAACCATTTTTTTTGTTGTTGTTGTTCTGGTCTTTGAGTATCCTCCGATACAGACCCTCCTCTTCTGCCATATCCTATTTTATTACCAACTAGTACCGTCTAGCCAATTTTCTTTAAAATCACAAAATGCATCAAGAAAGAAGGAGAAAATGCACTGGTTCTTTTGGGATATAATTTGAGATGTTCTAGTAATTTATGAACTGAATTTGCACAACATACTTTGGACTCAATTCAGCAACGTCAGCAGTCAGTGATACTTGATTTTGTTTTTTATATTGTAGAGGAATATCCAACTGATTTCACGCTTTATTTAGAGGATGGCTTTAGTTAAGTAAAAATAATAGTAAAAATCCAACACATTCTTGTATTTTCCTAAACTTATATTGTGGTTTTTGAAAATGTAGTTCATGATGATGTGTTAAATATTAAAACCAATAATAAGATTTAATTTAAACTGCACCGGCCAGCTTTGTGCAATTTACTGTCAATTTACTGTCTTTTGCACAATTTCTCTTACTAAGAACTTTTAGCATACTGCATAAATAACAAAAGACTGCCACATCCTTCCATTGTTTTGCCATAACTCAGCATTTAAATTAAACTTACCAACACTAAAAGAACAGAAGGCACCATTCACCCAGACATATGTTTTCAGCTTGGTTTTGAATGCTAGCTGAGGAGAAGTCCATGGAGGAGTCTGAGAAGTCACTAATATGTGAGAAGTTTCAAGGTATGCTTCTGCCTTTCAGCCTTCCTGGGTGAATACACATGACCAAGTGAAGGGAACTAACAATAACCTTCTGCCTAAAATACCACAGGTACTGGGTAAAATGTTTTCTGTATGTTTTCTTAGTCGATCTTCTCAGAAGCTTTATAAAGGTGGTGTTATTTACTTCCTTTGAACCATGAGGAATCTTCCCCATAGGAGGGTGTGAAGACTGAATCATGACCCCTACCAAAGACCTGTTCAAATCTTAATCCACATTCCTGTGCATGTGAACCCATTTGCAAATAGGACCTTTTAAGGTTACTATTATTAAAGGTGTGACCAAATTGAATCAGGGTGTGTCTTAATCCCTATGACCAGAAGATTTATAAAGAGAGGGAATTCTGATGCAGTCAGACATAGAAAGCCACAGGAGGAGACCAAGGACATTGCCATGTGATGGGAGGCAGAGATGCAAGCTAAGGAACCCTAAGTATTGTGGCAAGCCAGCACCAGAATGCTATCAATTTGGGGGACAAGGCACAGTTTTGAAGATGCCGTGATTTTGGACTTCTAGCCTCCCAAACTGTGAGCCAATATATTCCTGCCCTTAAGCCTACCAGTTATATGATATTTGTCATAGCAGCTCTGGCAAACTAAGACAGAGGGTTAGGTCATTGATAAAGGTCACACACAAAGGAACAGTTGAGCTGATTGTAGATGCTACATCTCTTCTTCCCCAAATTCCATTTTTCTAGACATGACCAGATCCACTTCCACAGGGTCCTAACCTTACAAAAAATCTCAAGTTCCCAGTCTAGGAAAAAAATCAGCTATCTGTGATTAAATTGCCACTTAGCCTTCATACATTAAATTTTTATTCAGATGAGAATTATCTAGTTCCTTGGATATGGAGTTGTACCTGAAACATGTAGAAGTTCAGAGCAGTCCTTAAAATGTGAGGATCTAGGAGGCAAGTCTGGGAGGGGGTAGCTCCTACAGGTCCTAACAAAATATCAAATGCTGAGGCTTGACCAGGAGCCCCAGGCTTAGTGTGTGGATTTGCTTGACTCCATCTGCTGTATCCCGCCCTGCCCCACATCTTCTCAGTGCAGTTTGTCCAGCTGGTGCTGAGGGCAGAGGCTTTGCATAGTGGGTTGGGAGTGTACCTTGTCAGAGCTACAGTCTTCCTCTTGCTCTTCATCCCAGGACTTTTCAGAAGCAAGTTAGAAATGCCTGGGTGTGAACACTCTGCAACCACTGAGCAGGGGAGGGTCTGAGTCACCAGACAAATGCTTCCCTCTTACTCCACCTCCGTGGGTGCCCACATGGTGACCAGCTTGATAAGGCACCCAGTGCTGGCTTTGCCTCTTTTCTTGTCTCCCACTCCTGTTCCCCAGAATTGCTTTCCAAAATAAACTGCAGGCACACGAGCTCGTCTCAGGCTCTGCTTTCTGGGGATGCCAGGTGAAGACATTTACTATGAGTGAATTTAGAGTTTGATTTTTTCTTGACCAGGACTACGGGGGAGCAGGGCTATGGAAGAGATACACCCAGATTAAAGATGCAATTTTTAAAACAAAATTTGGGAGGCCAATTAGCGTTTTGAAAAATAGACCCTTTTGAGCAGATCTCTCTCAAATCTATGTGACCTTCCATTTTCACAACTCCTGACAAAATTCTTACATTTTAAACTTATTGCTCAATTAACTTTGGTCATATGGGTTATGCCAAACCAGCCTGACTATTTTTGTAATCAGTTTTCATTTCCAGACAGCTCAGGCAAGAGACAATACGGGAGACATGCTGTTCCCATCAAAAGGAAGACACTTCATGTTGAATATGGCAGCAGGATAATCAAATGTTACATGTTTGACTTCCTTATAACACAGCGAAGGAAATACCCTGCCTTTCCTGTCAAGAATATGAAAATTACTTATCCTGTTCTCAGAGGGACCACAAGATTCAGAGCCAAGAAAAGCCAGCAAAGGGTCTTCATTTAGAAAACCTTTATCCAAGGCATTTCAGTGATGTTTTTAAGTCCTGTGAACTTCCCAGAGGCTCTCCCTTCAACGCTACCTATTTATTAAAATACCTTGTTTATTCTACCTCTGCCCCACTCCCAACTACATATAAAAGTCTTCTCTCATCTTTTCTCTTCTGGCCTCTCTCCCTCTCACTAGCTTCTGTCTTTTCATGCCCTCAAGTTTTCATAAGATATGCCCTTCCTTAGATGCTGTCACTCTCCCCAGGAATAAACTGGCAGTGAGGAGTAAGAAAATACCTATGGCCTGGTGCATGTCTATGTAGCCTTCATTACACCTTTAAAGACGGCAATTGTTAGTTGAGAAACATGGCCTTAATTCATAAAATATCATAAAGGAATGTTAAATTACATGCAAGCCCTTTTAAGGTGAAAGAGAAGCACAAGGAAAATACAAAGACTGGGGAAACAAAGGACATGCTTTGATTAATGGGCTATTCTAATTCAAGAGTCCAACTGGGGCTTCAGAAACTCCCATGTTAACATTCCTAGGGGTTATAATTTCTGTTCTGATGAAAGCCAAATCTTGATGGTAGTAAGCACTAAAGTCTTTCTCAAGGATGAGACCAAATTGGCTTAACATCTGATATTTCCCACTGAATTCCTGAATATATCAATATCAATCATATCCACTGCTGGGTAACAGCTTGTCATAAGGCAACTGCAAAACACAAAAATGTTTTAGACCTAAGTAGAGACCATGCTTAAAGTATGTGTTCACAAAATGGCAAGATTTCCACCAAAAAAACCCAAAAAACAAAAAAACACATGCCAGTTTGGGATCATTTGCTTTATGTAATTCAAGTGTGAAATAGGTATGTTCATTAGCTTGTTTATCTAATGACAGTATGACTGTTCATAGTGATCCTAATATCTATACACCTCCAGGCTAGTCACTGTGAAATCCAGAAATGACTAATCAACAGTTTTTGACCTCAGGGTGCTTATAATCTAGTAATAAAGAACTTCATTGTTTGCAAAAATAATTATTATTCAAGGATTAAATATACTCTGGAATATCTTTCTCTTCCTTTGATCTCCATTTCCTTCTTCCCCATAGGCAATCCTTAAAAAGTGTTAATACACATTCTTTTAATTGGAATTTATTCTTGCAAAAAATTTCTCATTTAGAAATAACTTTGGAGTCACATAGAAGTTGCAAAAATATTACGTAGCATTCCCAGGTGACCGTCACCCAGGTTCTCCCAAGGTTAACATCTTACAAATCCATAGTACAATTCTCAAAACCAGAAAATTGACATTGATATTGGTATAATACTCTTAACTAAACCACAGACCTTTAGCTTTCACCATTTTTACAAGCACTCCTTTTTTGTTGCCATATCATTCTATGAAATTTTACCACACATATAGATTTGTATGGCTACTGCCACAATCAAAATATGGACTATACCACAAAAAACTCCTTTGTGTTACTCCTTTACAATTAGACCCATCTCAACCAATCCCTGGCAACCACTGATCTGTTCTCCATCACTATAATTCAGACATGTCCAGAATGGTATGTAAATGAATTCATTCATTATGAAATTCTTTGAGACTGGATTTTTTTGATTCAATATAATGCCCCTGAGTTTTAATCAAGTTGTTGTATGCATCAACAGTTCATTTATTTTTATTCCTGGGTAGTATACCATTATGTAGATGTACCACAATTAAAAAAAAAATCTATTCACCCTTTGAGGAAATTTTGGATTATTTTCAGGTTTTGGTAAGTATGATATAGTGGCTACCAAGTACAGGATTTTGGATGAACCTATGTTTTTCATTTCTATAGAATAAATTCCTAGAAATGAGAGTGCTGGTTCATATGGTAAGTGAATGTTTTACACTCTAAGAAACTTGACATTTGTTCTTGCATTTGTTTTGTTTGCAAGCATTTGGTTATTAAATGAAATTGTGTTGAAGCATATCATTCCTTTCCTTTTTTTCACCCAGAACCATGTTTTTAAGATACATGGTATTGCTATATGTATATCTACTTAATATATGGGTTGTGGCTTTTAGCTGCTTCATGGTACTGCAAGGAAGCTTTCTGCTTCAAAGAACCTTATAACAAGTCATTTGTAAAGCAAATGATTCTTTGGAAGGGTATACATTGCATAAATTATTTGTTGAGTGAATTTAGAATTCTACCTATTAGAATTTCTTAATATAGTGTGCATCTTTATTGCCTCTGGATTTGTTTCATGGTTTTACATACTGGCAAAATATTTCCAGGTAATAAGAGCAGTGATCTAAGTTTAGACCCAGGCCATGCACATCATGAAGTTCCTATATTGCCCAGGAACCTTCTGGAGTTTGTAGCAACAGGGCTGATCACATGGTACATGGAGCAGCTCCACAGATCCAGTCTTTTCCTGCAGGTTGTTATCAAGCTTCGAGAAGTGGATCCCAGAAACAGCATGAAGTCATCAAGGAGCATTGCTGGCAAAGAGCCTAGAAAATTATCCAGAAGCCTCAAGTGTGTGATTTCCACACAGGACTATAGGGCATATATCCTCATCCTTCAGACTTGTGTATGAGGGAAATTTCACGTTTTGATGTAGCCTTTTCATAGGGAAAGGGGTAAATCTAGAAAGGATCTGCAGGTTTTTATCCCCCCCCCCCCCACACACACACACTCACACACATCTCAGGTCATCAGGAGATCAAGTGCTTTATTAAAACTGCTTGAAAATTCTGGAAGGCACAGGTATAGAGGGTTGGTATTTATGGTGACGTGAATTTGCTGGGAGAGCAGAGCGGGACCTAGGGATATTGTTGCAATAGATCAAACTTGGGCATGCATCAGATTCATCTGGAGGGCTTGATAAAACTCAGTGCTGGGCCCTATCTCCAGTTTCTGATACAATAAATCAGGGATAGGGATCAAAATTTTTCCGATTCTGCTGGTCCTGGACAACATATTGGGAAGCACTGCTATAGACTTAGAGGGACTGGAACCCAGCCCTGAGCTCCAATTAAGCCTGATTAATATGTGCATTTGTGCCAGTACTCCTGATTTCATTTGCCTTGTCTAGACTCACAAAGGATCTCCATAATATATTTGCAAAGTCATTTTCCTCATATTTAGCTTATGGCGGCAGGCAATTCTGTTCCTCCTGCATAGTCACCTCTTGTGATTACCAAACACTTGAGCTTAACCATTCTGGGCCATTAACTCCTCTCAGCCAATCATCTGTCCTCAAGTAATATCCTTCGTGACCGTTTCGGAGGTTTAAGTAAGCGCCGTTATTCATTTCTCTTTCTTTCTCATTTGCTTTTTAAAGATTGTATAACAAGCAATTGATCTCCATAGACAGTACTCAAGCCCTGTAAAAATGCAACCCTCTTTAGCCAGTCACCGATGAGCCAACTCTGCAGTCAGGGCCACGTCCTCCCATCTTACTCTGATGAGAAGGATTGATGGAGTGTGTTGAAGGAAAGAGTCCTTCAAGATGTGGATGTCTGTGACCCCCAGGAAGGAGGCCGATGAGCTCAGTCATGGATACTAGTGGAAGAAGCTTGGAAATGGATGACTCAGGGATATTGAGATAATGATTTCAAAAAGATCTCTGTGGAAGGACTTAGAGTGAGCATAACTTTGTTACTGCTGAACTCAATCATTTTTTGATAGAAGAAGCAACTTTTCAAATGCATTACATTAAGAGAATTTAAATGCTACTTAATTTACCCTAGGCCATTATATATTTATATTATAGAACAGCATGTCTTTCTCAATATTTTACTCTGAGACAATTCTGTACTAACAGAAATGATAATTAATTAATTGCTTACCATGGGCCACATATCATATTAAGCCCTTATGTGCGTTTTCTTATTTAATCCTCATTCATGCCTCTGAGGAAGACTCACTGATTTCCCTCATTTTTCAGGTGAAGAAATTGGAGTAAACGTTCAAGTGAGATGGGAGAACTGAAGAGAAGTCACACAACTAGTAGGAATCATAGCTGGGTTTTAGATCAAGTCTGTTTGTTTACAACATCTGTGCTCTTAACTGCTTGGTTCTACTGCCTCATTTATGTTTGTGACTGGTTCTGGGGGAAGAAAAATATTATATGCCAATAAAAAACCACCAGTAATGCCTGATCTAGCTTAAAGATGTTGATGATGAAGGTGATGGTGATGGTGATGTGATGATGGTCATGATGATGGTGGTGATGATGATGATGGTGATGGCAGTGATGTTGATGATGATGGTACTGATAATGGTGGTACCTTATATTTATAGCCAGATCCAATTCATAAGGCCCTTTTGCATATATTCTGTCACTTAATCCTGGAATTAAACCTGTGAAATAGTTATTATTCCCATTTTCCAGACAGACCCGGAGGTAGTGATAAGCTTGGCAAGTTCAAAGAAGAGAAAGAAGGCCACGTGGCTGGATCATCATGAGGGAGGGAGTGACCCAAGATGGAGCTGAAGAGGGAGGTGGGGTACAGGCCAGGCAGGACCAAGTAGCCTCGATAAGTGGCTCTTGCTCTCTGTGCACTGTGAACCCACCTGGAGAGTGACTTGTGGGAGCACAGGTGGACGTTGCTGTGCTCTTCAGGTAAGAGAGGAGGATGACCATGAGGTTGAAAGGAAGTTGACAGGCTGGAGATCTATTCTGGAGGACAAGGTGATGGGAATTTCCAATGGAATAGATATGGGGAGTAAGGTATTTCCAAGGCAATTTAGAGAAGCTGAGACACTATTCAAATGTTATTAGTGACATTCTTTGGGCCAGTGAGATTACATTCTGGTGAGGGTAGTCTACCTGAAGACAGGGATTAGCCCTTCCTCATTCTCTATGTAATGTTCCAGCAGCATTGTGGGCCTTTAACTGGAAGCCTAAATATGAAAAATTCAATCGATAGAAATTGGAATGTTAACTTTTCTGAGATTTAGTTGACACCATCACCACTATCTACTAGCATTTTGATTGCATATCTGTAACTCTTTTTCTGCAGCTAGAGTTAACCAGTTGAACTTCACAATTGGCATCTTATTTTTTCTGGCTAAAAGGTCAGGCAAACTTATTTTTCTCCATTTAAAATGCCACAAAAGTCAAAGTTATTAGAGGGAACATTTGTTTTTACACAGATATTTTGCTGACCCCTAGTTCAAATAGGGCCCTTTAGACCAAAGAACATTAATTAAGATTGAGGCAATCATTGAAAAGATATTATGCTACATTTATACTTACTAAAGGACACAAATAATATTTGGTTGCAAGGTCTTATTCAAGAATAGTTTTGGCAAAGCACAACCTTGAAGCAATTTAAACCTATAATGACCTTACTTATCATGTAGTGGGGTGGTTTATTTTAACTCCAGTTTGACTTCTGAGCATCCCCAGCAATGAATAAATAACATTGTCAGAAATTGAAGGGGAAATTGCCTTAAATCTAGTACTTTGGTAGTTTATGTGCTTTATGGGTACCTAATGTCCTTCACCCTCTTGATACGGGGTCAATATAAAGAGGCCTTTAAAGCAAGAAATGGATTTTAAGCATCTATTGTAAATATTTTATTTTCCAAATGGGAAAAAAAAAATCTAGCCACTTCAACCAAAGGACCTTGACATAAAGGCCAGTTGTAGCCAAAATCTTGATGAGCCAGGGTTCTTGGGTCCACTCTTTTAGGACCCACTAGCCTTATGCTTTGATTTCTGTTGGCCAAAAATGATGTGGCATGTTGGGGTAACCTTAAGTGACATGTTTCTTCTACCCAGGGTACTGGCATTCCAGGTTTCTCTCTTGGAAAGTAATTTAATGCATAAAGAAGCAAGTGAGATGAGCTTTCTCCCTGCTCCAGACAATCATCTTGTGGGTTCCACACTGCACTGGTTCTGTTTGCCATCTTCATTTCCTGGTCTTTGAAAATTTAAATCAACTGGGCTTAGAGTTCAAATATAATTTTGCCACCTAAGTCGATAACCCAAATCCACCTAATTTGATAACTTTCAAAACCAGTTGAGGAGAAGACTGAATTGTATATCTTTAGGATTCAGACAGACTTGATTTATAATCTTATTAAACAAATAATGTGATTGCCATGAAATCCTTTATTCACCTGCAAAATGAAGACAATCATTTATCTTCATTTGTCATGGAGGTAATATTTGCCAAGACCCGTGCCAGAGCCTGGCAGGACAGGCATTAAGCAAATGGGTTCACTTAGTACCAATACTCCTATTCAGGTGCATATACTTTCCTGCTTGCATGAAGAAGTGTTCTCTTAAAAAGATCTGCCTGCTTCCAACTTTCTTTCCTCTACATTTAGCTCCCTAAATCCCACTCACTTCAGCTCATTCCCTAACGCAGAAGTCTTCAGTGGTTGCTGTCCTCTATGGGATCAAGCCCAAATTGCTTGGTTTGATTCAAATTCATGTGCTGGTCGATTTGGCTCAATGCACATGTCACTTTGTCTCAACTCTAAATTTTGCTAATGCTTGTGCTCCTAATTTAGCACATATCCCATTCTACTTTGTATAATTTTGTTTTTGTTGTTTTGTTTTGTTTTATCTTGTCTTGATTTTTTGTGCATATGCCTTATCTCTCCAACTACATATGCTTTTTTTAAGGGGGAAGTTACCATGCCTTGTTCTTTAGTAAAAATTTCTCCATAGAATTTATTTGTGTAGTATCTTGTAGGTAGAAAATTTCTTTAAAAATCGCTCTTGACAACAATAAGATTGTGAGCCAGGAAGACAGGTAATTACTTGTAGCAACAAGGGGGAACTAGTATTAACTAGTGCTTTTGTATCCTGTCACCTCTTCTTGAATCTTTTTGAAGTTAACTGGGAGAGAAAAATAATACTTAAAGTTGACATAACGCTTTTCTAACAGTCTTCAAAGCTCTTTGTGTATAACACATTTTATTTACATTCAAATTCAAAGGAGAAATTTAAGAGTTGTTTTTCTCCTTTTCCTCCTAAAGCAAACTGAAGGCCCCATAAGTACACATCAAATCAGTGGAAGATTTGGGATTAGAATTCAGATCTTTCTACCTCACTGTCTGGGTACTCAAAACAGAGACATTGATAGTGATAACTATTGCATTAGGAAGACTTGGAAAACCAATTCAAAGGTTAGTCCAGTATGTACAGTTAAACCTAATCCCTAATCCATCAAACTCAAAATAAGTATATTGACAAAGGCATTAAAGAAAACATTTTCTTCTTTGTTTTTATTTTCTGATTATAGCACAACAATATTAATGTCTTCCAAATGGACTATTCTGGACTATTCTTTTTGACTGTGGCCAAAATACATATTTTCCCTTTGACCATGGTTTTATTTAGTTTTCTTTTCAGATCTATTTAATATGTATATTATTTATCTATTTTGTGATATATGAACTTTGTGGAACATATTTTGAGAGGTATATGAAAGAAACAGAAGACTGAATCTCAATCTTTCATTCTTATTGGAGAAATAAGATCTTCATTAAATAGTGAAAGGCTATATAGGAGGATTATTGCTGGGATAGGTAGAAAATAATTGTCTGAGAGGTGAAATTAAAGGACCTTAAAGCCTGATATGGTGGGGGAAGTCTTCATGAAGTAGTGAGAGGTAGCAGTAAAAGAACAGGTGTTTGTATTGGACCCTGCTGGGCCTGGTGCTGACTCTTACTAGTTTGGCAATATTGGAAAAGTTATTTTCTGCATCCTGGCCTCAAGCCTCCTCCTATGTAAATTAGAGATGAACATATCCATTTCATTGGGGCATTGTGTTCTAACACCATGTCTCATTATACCAGGAAGTAGATAAATGACAGCTCCCTCCCACACTGCCTTAACTATAATAAAATAGACTACATAGAGATGAAAGGGGTGGCTTTAGAGGTCAGGAGAACACTAAGCAAAACTTCAAGGTCAGAGGAAAATGGCATGTTTGTATAACAGTGAATGATAGTCTATGGCTATTTCACCTGCAGAGTCATTGGCAATAAAAACGGGTGGATGGCTCAAGATTAGGGAATGAACAATAGACTAAAGTAGACTTATTATTATTCTATTATAGACTTATTATTATTCTAGCAATGGAAGAACTTTTGTCTTTGATACAAAGGCAGTGGCCACCAGAGGTTCTGAGCGGAAGGAGAGGGAAGAATAAGTGTAACATGGGAGTGTTTCCAGGACACTGGAATTGTCCTGCATGACATTACAATGACAGATACAAGCCATTGTATATTTTGTCATAATCTATAAAATTGTGCAGGGTAGAGTGTAAACCGTAATGTAAATTATAGTCCATGGTTAGTAGCAATACTTCAATATGTGTTTGTCAAATGTAACAAACAACAACTAAACTAAAGAAAGATGTTGTTAATGTAGGAAAGTGTGTGTGGGGGTGGGGGTGGGGTATATGGAAATCCCCTATATTTTTTATGTAACATTTATGTAATCTAAAGCTTCTTTAAAATAAAATTTAAAAAAAGTTTTAAAATGGGTGGATTGGATCAAGGGTGTGGGGACACTGGGGGCCAGCTGGGGAACTTGGAGTTGTAAATATGAACAGAAAGCATCAGGTCATTCAATGACATCTGAATCTTCTTATATTAAGGTGTAATGGCAAGCTCATATTTTTGGCTCTCGTGTTTTGTCTCAGTTTGAACCCTTTTTGTTCTTTCTCTGTCTTCTTATATCTTGAAGTGTGGAGGAAGTCAGGGAGGGTTGCTGCAAAATGGAAAACAGATTTGGCAGGGCAAATTCAGGGGACAATGCTGATGAGGGGAGACAAGCAGATACTTCTATAGCATTAGAGGGACATGGTAAAGGCAGCAGGCGATAGGCAGGTAAGGTCCCTGATGAGAGATGAAAATGGATTCAAGAGATGCTTAAGTATTGTCATGTCTAAGTGGCGGTTTGGGTATGGAAGGGGATGAGAGAAAGAGGGAAGCATCAAGAATGACTCTGGAGGCATGATGCTGCCTTTCACTGAGAGAAAATTCTAGAAGGGAAACAGGTTAGCAAGGGTTGAGGCACTGCGGATCAAGAGTTGAGTTTTAGACTTTGAAGACTAAGATGGCTTTGAGCCCTCCACATGGAGATGTCAGGTGGTCAGGTAGGTATTTGCATCTGGACTTAGAGCAGTGGGATGATTTTGTGCCTGCCCTCACCCCTTGAACCCCAGGGATGTGTCAATGTCTGGGGACATTTCTGTTTTCAAAACTGGGGAGAAGAGCACTATGGTATCTAGTGGATTGAGATGACAGACGCTGCTAAACACCTTTCTATGCACATGATAGCTTCTCAACCCCCAACAAAGAATTACGTGGTCCAAAATGTAAACAGTGCTGAGGTGCTTGGTTCTTTGGGAAAAAAATTAAGGTGAAGGAGAACCTCTAATTTTAAATATGAACCCACATGTATGTCAGGCTGCCTCCTGAGCTGTGTGTGCATGGAGCAGATGCAAAGCAGTATAGTAAAGGTTTCAAGGACTGAACCAATATTTAAAGCACCTTCCAAGTCTCAGACTAACTCCTAAAGGGATGCATGCACAGGAAAGATACAAAGCAGCCAAACCAAACCTTCAAAAGCTGAACTTAGATTAAAACTACCACCCAAAGAAGCTGAGATTTAAAAAATTGTGGTCTGATTCAAATACAACATTCCCTGTGTCCAGGACATGATCCAAAATTACATGACATAGAAGAATAAGGAAAATGTGACCAATTCTTAATGACAAACACAATATACAAATGTCAACCCAGAGATGACTCAGATATTGGAATTATCAAAAACATTAAAACAGCTATTATAATCATGCTCTATAAGATAAAGGTAAATGCATTTAAATGAATGGAAATTTTAAATAAAATCATTGCCTAGACTTAACAATAGAAAGGTGATGACAGAGGAACGAGTCAATGAACTAAATGAAAGATCAATAGAAATTATTCAATTTGAAGAACAGAGACAAAAATTATTTTTTTTAAAATGAACAAGCATAAGAGATATGTGAATCAACGTCTAACACTATCTCAGCAATCCCACTCAGTTTACACAAATAGCATTATTCAAAAGTGCCCAAACTTGCAAACTACCCAAATGTCCTTCAACCAGTGGATGGATAGACAAATGTTATATCCAGACAATGGAATACCACTCAGCAATTAAAAAGGCACAAACTACTGATGAACACAACAGCATGTATAAATTTAAAATGCATTTTGATAAATGAAAGAGAAAGAAGCCTATTTCAAAAGCTACTTACTGTATGGTTCCCACTTACATGCCATTCTGGAAAAGGAAAAATTATAAAAACAAAAAGCAATTCAGGGATTACCAAAGGCAAGAGTTGGGGTTAGAGTTGACTAAAAAAGGGTAGCATGAGAGAATTTGAGGGGGGAGGTGGTTGAACCCTTGTGTATCTTGATTGTGATGGTGAGTACAGACTGTATGCATTTGTCAAAACTCATAGAACTATACACCAAAAATGTGAAGCCTTCTGTATTATGTGAATAAAAGAATAATAATAAAAATTCACCATGTTAAAAAAAATCAAAGGAATAAAATCATATGATCATCTCAATAAACACAGAAAATCACTTGTTATAATATAACATCATTCATAATTTAACTTAAAATAATTTAGAAAATAAGGAATATAAGAGAAATTCCTTGCCTTAATATAGAGTATGTACAATATCTTTACAGAAAACATTGTACTGAATGGTAAAACACTGAAATGTTTAAGATGAAAAAAAATACTGTTTTCATCAATTACACAGGAGGTCCTAGCCAGCATAGTAAGGAGAAAAAGAAAAGAAATATAAGATATAAGTATTAGAAATGAAGAACATACTGTCATTCTTGACAGATATGTTGACTATTCTTATATTTTACACCAAGAATCTAAGATAAATGATTAGTGTTAGCAAGTTTGCATTGTACAAAACCAATGTACAAAAATCAAATATAAATGTAATTTTAAAAGGTTAGCATGTACCACAGGAGGGAAGTACAAATTAAGACCTCAATGAGATATTATTCTACACCCATATGATTGGCAAAATTTTAGAAAACTGTTTGGATTGAGGGGAGCTCCTTTTGCCCAATCATAGGGTCTTTAGATTGTTAAAACGCTTGGGAAAAAAATTTGACTATGTTTAAAATGCTCATAGCCTATGTCCTGGCCATTCCAAGCAAAAGTAAAATATCCTAGATAAACTTCTGCACATGTATAAAAGATGACATGTCCAAGAATGTCACAGATTCTCTGTTTTTTTACTAGCAAATGACTCAAAACAACAAAACTGATAAATAAGTGATGATATATACAGTGTACATACATATATACATATATAATACTGTACAAAGGTGAAAATGAGTGAATTACAGCTATAAGCAAGAACATGGATGTGACTTAGAAACACTGTGGAGTGAAAATATCAAATTCAGAAAGAATACTTGCAATATAAATCCATTTATACAAAATTTAAAAACATGCTAAATTTAGCAATCATTTGCTTAGGGCAAAACATTGTGATAAAGAAGAGTGTTAGAATAAAGAAAACACAATTTAGAAATGTTATTATCACTGAGGAAGGAGAGGCATGATAGGGGAAACTCAAGAGGGATTTCAAAGATAATGAGAACATATATTTTTAATAGGTGCTGGGTTCATACGTGTATGCTGAATCATTATACTCTATACCTTTCATCTGTTTTACAAATAATCTTTTTATCTCTTTGATACTTAATAAAAAAGAGGATAAAGTATCTATCTGCTAGGTAGGAAAGGATGATTCCACAAAGAAGACTGAGAATAACAAGAGAAGAAAGAACAAGATGGTAGTGTCAAAGAAGTCAAGTTCACAAATGCAGCTGAGAGGCCAAGAAAATGAGGACATGTTTGTTTTCATTGGATTCACTGTCATGGACCTCACTGATAACCTCAGTGAGAAATGTTTCGAAGCAGCAGCTGATGGATGGAGTAGGTGGAGTAGAAAGTCAAGTTTAGAAAATGGAACCAGTGAGTACAGGCAACACTTTCAAGAAGAGAACCGGAGAGACAGGTGAGTAGCTGGAGGCTGGAGATGATTTTTGAGAGAAGGTGTTTTATTTATTTTTATGAAGGAGGTGGAAAAGAACGAGTTTAAAACTGAGAAAAAAATCCCATTGAAAAAGAGAACTTGAATACACACAAAAAATGAAAGCGTAGTCAGTGGTTTAGGTTTTATGAGAAGGCAGGAGGAGACAATGCCACGATTGAAAATAAAGTACAGTGGGAAAGATTGGTACTAGAGAGAAGGAAAGGTATCTCCTCTATTACAAGGGAGAAGGAAAGGAGGGCTGCAAAATGGAGGTTAGATGGTGGGAAGGTGAGAGAGTCCACCTTATTTTCTCTGTAAAGAAGGGTGTTTAAGGAAGGTAAGGAGGCGGATGTCTCAGGTTTGAAGAACGTGGAGAAGGTCTGAAAAAGTCCTTGTGTGCATGGAGAGTGAACTCTGCATGGAGAGTATAGGATTATCAAGTAAGATTGGGGACACCTAGAGATGGGTGATTGACAATTCCTAATGGAACCACTTTGTCTTGTTGGAACTGTCCTGGTGTGCCTGAAGAGCGAGGCTCATCCAGGAGAGGGGTTTTTCCAGATTTTGCCAGGTGCATGTGACAGAGAGAGTATCTTGGGAGTTTAGGATCCTGGTAAGAGTATTATTTTGAAGTGAAGAAGGGAGAGGACTTATTGATAGTCCTTTCATTCAAGGAAATTATGACTATCTTAAATTTAGAGGGAGACACATAAGCCAAAATGATGACAGAAGTTTGGTCTGAAAGACACAAAGTAGAACACGCCCAGTGCTACCCAAGGGCTTCACATTTGACCTTATTGGAAGGGTCACCATTGACCATATCAAGCTGAGTCTTTAAAAACTATAAGGAACCAGGCAAGATTCAGTGGAGATAGAAAAAGGATATGCTCCCCCCAAATAACATTAGAATTTTAGGCGGGTCTAATGTGAAGTTAAAATACCAACGAAACATTTCCACTCTCGTGAAAAGAAGCATAACCATCACTGTGAGTTTCAAAAGTACTTGTGCAAAAAGCAGAATGCTCCTCCTTCCTCTATTCTCTGCTAAAATAACCAGCATCTACTACTCCTGACCCCAAATTTGCACACTGGCTCAGTACCAGCTGGCTGTTTTGGGATGTTGCAGTGAGTGACCTAATTCAGCTGGACTCCAATATCTTCCATCCTTCCAGATGGAAGTAAAGGGCTAGGTGAGTACATTAAAGTTCTGCATGTTATCAGGGCAACTTCTGAGTCAAGGAGTGAAGTACTGAGGCTACATAGAACAGTTAAACAAGTGGTTTGGCTTTTTTTTTTCTCACTAAAAATACCCAGTGTTTGAACAGTTAGATCTGTTGTTTTGCACTGTGAAAGCACTGTTTTCAAGGACTTTTTTTTCCAGATCAATCTATAATAAAGCTTTCCAACCTGCCTAGCCTGACACAACCCATTGCAATGTGCAGGCTTCTGGGATCTTAAGCCCTTGTGTTCTGCAAAAGATGGATTAAGTGCTAAAATGAGACAGTACAGAGGGAGAAGTCAGCGTTACCTTTCCAGCAAGAAATGGCAGGGGGGACAGGGGAGTCATAATGACTGATTTAAGTTAAGGTTCAAGTTCAGGTTTAAGTTAAAGTTAATGCTCAACTTTATTATTGTACTTCCTCAATAAACGCTGCCTCCTCTTGACTCTACTGGGAGGCACAGACTGTCAGAGAGCCATGAATTTCATTTCTACCACTTCCCAGCTGGGAAAACTAGGGGAAATTATTTCGTCTCTCCAAGTGGCTTTTCTTTATGTCTCAAATAAAATATAACAACATATTTCCCAGGATTGTGAAGATTAAAAGAGATGAAAACAGCCTTACCATAACATGGGACCTTAATAACCTGTTATATTATATCATATTATACACGTACCTTGTAGCACTTACCATGCTTTGCCCTGAATTTCACAGTTAAGTGTGTTCATGTACCTGCACCAGTAAACTCTAAGCTCTTTAAGGGTAGATAGCAGGACTTATTCAACTTTATATAGACTAGCATCACATATTACAGTTTCTTGACAACCAATTAATGTAAATTGGACAAGTATGATTTTCTTATTTTTATTCTTAGTACAGAATGACCTTTATACGAAAATGGCATATAACTTCAGTGTACTAATCTTTTGGGGTCCCACACATCAAAAGAGTGACATAATGTGGAATAAATTTAGATACCTGTATTTCATGATATATTAGGAATGAACAAGCAATAGTGATCTTTATTTTCTATAGTAAAACTCACCAACAAGTCACAAAATGCTTTACTTCTCAGTATCAAATCAAAACTTGTAAGTCCAGGTTTTACTTTCTTTTGAAATTTTCTTAGAAAAATATCAGAAAAAAATAGGTGAGGTAAGAATACTTTTATCTGACTTGATTATAAATTTTTCCTGGTGTATTTTTGTCTTGACTCCTTCATTTTGTGGCACAGGATGTCACAGTGACCTTAATAGATTTTCATGGAAAAATTAGTTGCAGAGAGAGCAAGCTGCCACAGAGAGAAAAAAAAATGAACAAAAGTAAGATAATTTACAATTTCTTAGGAGGTACTGCTCGTCTCCTGCTTTAGCGATATGTTCTGCACTAGAACATTTCTATCTACAATTTATATATTGAAACCAAATTTTATTGTCCCCAAATGTTCTTTCTCCTTGTGGATATATATGGCCCTATGTGTTAATTTGCCAAATCTCATGATAAAGAAACTTGTAGCAACTCTTTTCCTGCAGAGTAGGAAGCACTGTCTTGTCTGAAATACTGGAGTCAAGGTTGGGTGTCTGATGGAAGTAGGATTGAGAGCATCCTTCCCATGTTCATTCCCAAAGATATGATCTGTTCATGTGTCCTACCTTAAGGATGTAAACTACTTGAAGTCAGCACCATCTTTATCCATCATTGCACCCCAAGAATCCAGCACGATGCCTAGCACATAATAGGTACTCAATAAATGTTTTCAGATAGTAAGTATAAATCACACGTTAGTAAGGTGTGAAAGTCCAAGGCAAAATTGCACCTCACCTATAGATTCCTGGTTTTGGGCTGTGCAATGGAGAGATACTCTTTGGTTTATGATTGAATTTGGAACCAAATTACCAAGTGGAATAGAGAAGAGACAATGACGTCAAACTGTTTTTTTAAAATGGAATCAGAACCTCCTACATTTTCCCAGTTGATAGTAGGTGCTGGATAAATTTCTGTTCACTTGAATGGAAAAATTTCATTGTATTTTTGCTATAATGAAAAATAACCCCTTTATTGATCACCAAGATATTTGTGAGGTTATTTTTTGGCTTCATCAGTCTCAGGATTATATGCGGGGTACTGGGTACCTATTTGTCATGATTAAAATAAGATGGCAAAGATGGGCCAATGATTCAGGCCAGTCAGGATAATTTTTTAGGAAGATGTTGCAAACTGGAAGGTCATCCTGCCTGTCTCCTAGCTCCAAAATGAAATTATTCAACGTCAGAAGAGATAAAAACCCAAACCAAGAACTGAGACAGTTTAGCATCAAGGCAGCCTTGCATTGGTTTTTAGTCTTGAACATTGCATTTAGTCAACTGGTTGACCAGATTATTACTTGGTCCTCATGAATAAATTACAGCCTGGTACTCCATTTTTAGGAAATGGGTTTATCTTCTTTGTTTCTTTTCTGGGTTCACCAATTACTACAAGACTTCAATTGCATCAAGGTTGTAGCCATCTTTCATAGGTTTAGAGTCCTGTTCCTGGATCTCAGTCCCTGAGGCTGGGAGCCTTCTACTTCCTACAGACATCTGCCAACAATCAACTCTCTGTACTGTTGGGTGATTTCCATAATAGTTTCCTGACATCATGCTCAGGCTGTCCACAGCAATCTTTCTCTCACTGGAAGTAGTGGAATAACCTCCACAAAACTGAGCCTTCCATTGCTGCTTGGACCCAAAATCCAGGAACCAAGATCCAGGTGTGACGTGACCACCAGCTGTATGGCCTGAGCAGACTCTCAAAAAACTCTAAGCTGAAAAATGTGAGTACAACGTCAAATCCATTAAAGCACCAGGAATGATCTTCATATTTAACATGGAAACTATACAATATGAATCCTGCTTCCCAGATTTTGTATTTCTTCTAATGTATGAAATGGTGGATATTTTAATTTGCCATAGGGATGCTGATGAAAAGTACCAGAAATGGGGTGGATTTCATAATGGAATTTTATTAGGGGAAAATCTTACAGTTTTGATGCCATGAAATGTCCAAAGCAAGGCACCATCAGAGATTCTTTCTCACCAAAGACAGTTATAGGTGATCCTGGTGTCCTGACATGTGGTGAAGCCAGATGATGATCAATCTCTGCTGAGGTGCCTGCCTTCCCCTACAGGCTCACCATCTCTTCTACCTTTGGCAGCTCTGTGGGCCCAGTCCCTTGGGGGCTTTGTGCTTTCAGCTTCAGCTGCTAGTGATCCTTGAGTCCTCTCTCTCACATGGCCAGGTAAAAATGGCAAAGGTCCCTTTTCTGTGTCTTCTTTCTCTCTGTGCCTTCATTTATATAAGACCCAAAAAGAGACTGGAGACACAACCTCACTGATATAATCCAACCAAAAGCCCTTAACGGATCTAATCAAGTGATCTAATCAAAGACCCCTTAACTGAATTTAAGGCAATCAAAGGGCCTCCCACCCATGGGAATGGATTAGTTCAAAAACATAATCTCTTTTTGGGATTCACCAAACGCAAACTGTCACAGTGGGGTAATATTTTAATATACCAAAACCTTCCTTGAAGAACTCAGACTCAAAGAGACTCAACAAATCTGAGGTTAGAAAAGTGATGGCTAATTGAGGGATTGGGTTTTCTATTTGTTTATCTGTGACCGATAATTTCTGAAACATTTAGGGGCAAAAATCAGCCTAAGTCAATGCTACTTTAGATGTAAGTAATTGTTTTGACCATTCATTACCCATAATAGGAAGCCAAGTGATTCTACTTAATATTTGAAACGAGCAACTATAAAATACATCAGAAATGAACATATTGAAGATTATCTCAATTTTGGATTTTTCCATTTGTAAGAACAGATGTCTACATATATTCTGGCATAAAAGAACTTTTATTATTTTAGATGGCAGTGGAGGTGGTAGTAGTGGTGCAGGTGAAGATGGGGAGGGAGAGGGGAATACGAAGAGGAAACAAAAAGAAATGTTTAAATCACAATAAATTGAGTTGTGTTGATTCTCTTCAGATACTGCATCATTATTCTTTCCTGCGAAATATATACCCAATGAGGTATAAGGATCAGGAACAACAAGGCCACAAATATTTTTCAAAGGGTGACTTTAGGGAGTTCATTCAGGCAATTTCCTTGCTTTGCACATGGGAAGACTGAGGACCAATAAGTTAATGAATGCAGGATGCATGAGCATAGAATTCAGGTCTCTGGAACTTCATGCCAATTAGTCCCCACCACATTTATCTGCTCAAGTTACTTAGATATTCACACTTATATACATTTGGATCCCTCTCTTTGGGGAATTTTGTCAAGGTTTGTTGACAAAACACTGCAGTTCTGGTAAAACAAATGTTTACTGTCCCAAACTCTATGAAGGATGGTAGCACTGAGTCTCTCAGCAAAATTTCAAGGGCATTTTGTCTTATGCGAACATGACCCAGAAAAGTAAGGAAATAAAAAAGGCAGAATAAAATAGTCAAGTGATATAGCCAAGAATAGCATGTAAGTGATGTTTAAAGTTGAAATGTGAAAACGCAAAGGCAGGTGCTTAAAATAAACAAACAAAATTCTGAAGAACTCCAGGGAGTGATGTGTGGCACCACTACAAATTTGAGTCTTCCGAAAACAATCATTGCATTCGAGATACTGTTTACAGATTCAATTGACCGAGTGCCTCTCACATTTCAGGGGAGGAAAATAAGTCCTCAACTCTTTCAGACAAAATTAATCAACCTCAGGCTATTTTTAACAGAGGCTACTTCTCCCTGCTCCAGAGTCATAAAAAAAGTAAGTCACCCATGTTTATTAAAAGCTTCCCAGCTGGTGACTCCTTTCAATTAGCAGTCCCCTTATGATCTGATATCCTCCTGTTATTCCCTTAAGAACCATTTTAGCTGCAATCTGCATTTAATATTGAATTTGCAGGAGAGAAATTCATTAGATACAAAGAGTCTAAGAATTTCTTTATGCCTCCATTCTTTTAATTCATATCAAAGCACTATAACTCTGAGTATATCAAACTTGCCTGGGGGTTGAGGTAAAGAATGAGTAGTCTGGAGAAGGACAAGGGAAGACAAAAAGGAAGAGAAGAAGGTCTTGGACATACAGAGAAGGTTAGTTGCAATACAAGATCTCAGAACCCTGCTGAGTTTTGTAGGCCGTCTTTCTAAACCAAAACCCATGTGGTTTTCTCTCAAAGCCATTTAGAAATGATAAATCTCTTTAACAGAGTTTTAAACAGATTGGTGCTGTAATCAACTGAAAGAAGTGGTTTATATAGCATGTCATGGTTTTAGTCCTGAATCAAGGGTATATGTCATGTTTTTTTTGTTTTGTTTTGTTTTGTTTTGCAGTAAGAGGCTATTTATACAGAGAGTTTACCTTTTGGTTCCATACTGCAATTGTATATTACTTACTAACATAATTCTGGGTACTCAATACATTTTAATATAGTTATATTAATTTTTAAAAATTTTTTAATTTTAAAAGATACTTAGATTACATAAATGTTACACAAAAATTACAGGGATTCCCATGTTCTTGATACTATCAAATGTCAGGAACAGTGAGAACCAAGGATTATGGGACTGACTGGGGAGAATTCGGAGTTGAGGTATCAAATCTCCATTCTTCACAGCCTGAGAGCTAGCAATGGGAAGATTTGGTGTTTGGGTGGGGAGCTTCCTTTCAAAAACTTTAAAGGTCCACTTAAAATATGGTTCATTTGAAATCTGGCAAATTGTTAGGTGGTTAACCCTCCATTAACTCGAGATAGCCAGCTTGAATGGCTTCTTTGCTCTCCAGGGGATGGTTTTGGCTTCACGTAGCCATGAGCTGAGCTCATGAGATAGTAGGGACTTAATAGGCTCATTAATCCATGAGTCTTCTTGTCTTTATTTCCAATTACACTTAATCCATGAGGATTCCATCCAATTCTTAGGCTTTTCAGGAGCTTCTATAGTGTTCCTGTGTTCATGTTTTCACTCATTGAAGAGTAGTGAAAATATGGAAAGTGCCTTAAAAACTCTAGAGTTCTTTAAATTACTAAAATAATGGCTAGCCACTTCCTCCATTTCACAGAATATATTAGTGAAACATGTGTTAGGAGTTTTCTGGATGGAAAAGGTATTATGAGGTGGTTTTGTAGAGTAAAAAGTTCTTCCCATTCCATTCCCAGTTGAATGGAGGCAGGGCCCCCTGGGATTGACACAGTCCGAGGATGTGGTCATGTGTACAAGATCTCACCAGGTTCCCTTCAGAGAACAGTTTAGGTACCATGGCAAAGCTCTGTTTATTTCTTCTGCAGCCATGTCCTCACCGGTGGTGTTTCTCACCAGCACTGATCAAGGCTGGACAGGAAACCCAATCATACATTGCATTTCCAAAAATCTCACTGGGGCCACTGGACTGTGAACACCTGAAAGTTAGCACCTGTGCTTACTCATCTCTATGTCCAGCACAGTGCCGGGAACACAACAGCCGCTCTGAGCACAAGGGCTGAAGCTAATTGCTAGTGAAGTTAATATCTATCATTTAAAATAGGTCTCCATGTCCTCTTCCATTCAAGGTATAAAGTTGACACATTACTCAGACGTAGAGCTGCTCTTTCAATAGAACACTCAGGAAATGTATTTATAATCTCAAAAATGATTAGAAATGGAAATGGTCCCAGGAAACCACCTCATTCAAGAGTAGCAAATGCATGGAACTTTTGCCCTCTCCTCTCCTGTCACTGTGGTTATTGGTGATTCATAAGGCCATCCTTTCCACTTGGTCCTCTCAGACCACAGACTCCTTCTCTACACAGAGCTGGCACTGCAGAAGAAACCTGTTTTCCCATCTCGATCTAGTTTATCCTCCTTTATTTTATGGATGGGAAAATGGAGATTTACAGGATTAACTGTCTCTCCCAACAGTTAGTTAGTGGGAGAATGGATTAGATCCAAAATTTGGTAGGTTGTTACCTATTGCTCTCTCTTTCTCTCCTTCTCTCCTTCTTTCTCTTCTCTCTGTGCCTCAATTACTCAAGCTTCTTTTCTACTGTTATTGTTTTAGGGAAAGAGTAAGAACATAGGGATTAAATAAAAGAGGCAAACTTTTCATCATACATATTTTCTTATTTATTTCCCTCTAATTTTATGAGCAAAATGAAGGCAAATTGACTTAAACATTTTAAATAGAAAAAACAGAAGTTTGAGATTGTTTATTTTTAACCATGGCTTCATGTTACTCAATAAATACCATTCCAGCTAATACTCACTGTCACATAAAAATGCCTTTCTTTGACACATTAACACGGAGAGATTTGACTACATGTGAATTTTTTCCCATGCACACAGCATCTAAACAATAATAATTATTATTAGCAATAGCAGCAGTGCTTTAAAAGCAGAACACTTATTGCTAAAAATCAAATATTGTGTTAAAAAAAGTCTACTCTTCAAAGTACAACCTTTTCAATTTGAGGTCTTACCAGAAATACTAACCAACCCTCAAGCGATCTTTTTTTGTAACACAAGCAGCCAAAGCTCATTTGGCCATCAAAGGTGTTTGTCTCAAAACGGCAGTTTCCCACGGAGTTGAATGTCAGACAAATGATACCCCATCTGCCCTTCCTAGAGGCCAGTACCCTAGAAGTGTGGGTTTGGGGAGGGGAACCAGGCGTCCCAGGGGTTTTTTCAACTCAGAGAAGACCTATTACAGCTACCGGGTCTTCTGTGGTCCAAACCCACTTGCCTAGACTGGGATGTAACTGGATTACCCACAGCTACAAGGAATAATATCTCTGACCTAAATTCAGGGTGTATGTCTGCCAGCTTATGGCACAAGCTGGGCTCATACTTTGACTCATATTTTAAAACCTTAGTTGCTATAATAAATGAGTCTGCCAAGTTCACCAGTTTGTCAAGGTCTTAGAAGAATCTTAACCAAAGAATGGAACTTCCACCTGGTAATGTTCACCTGAATTTGTTGCTGCAACAGCTGCTAACTGCTCCTTCTCTGATTTAGTTAGTTAAGGAATGACCGCATTTGGAGCTCACCTGTACATTTTAAGCTACTGTCATTATGGGGCTGTGACTGACAAGAATTAACATATTCACTGGAAAGGTAGAAAACTGCAGACATAGGGGTTTAAATGACTAGACCAGAATCTTTCAGGAGCTTTTGGAAACAAACAAACAAACAAAAAACCAACTGACTGTAAAGCTTCACTTCTATTCCATTGGTCATTCTGTAATTTATTGGTTTCTCAGAGAAATGCCAGTCTCAAAATGGAAGCCCCAAAGAACCCAATACGAGAAGCTCTAAATGGCCATTCCCTAGTCAAGTCAGCAGGGCTAGCTGGTGGCTGCGGCTAATGGTGGTATTTAGCATCTTTCCGTTTCTGAGGAATGGCACTGAGGAGTAAGGAATTTAGCCTCATTTATACCTTTATGTTATTAACGCCAGCTGGCTTCTTGGGTATTTAACCCAGTTGAATAAGTAGACACCCCCATCTAGTGGCTTTCGTGGTACCCTGCTCTCACATATTGGGCTTCTTCATGTAACATATTTGCTTATTTCTATTGGAGCCAGAGAGTATGTCAGGAAACTGCGAAGGGACCTGATTCCAGAGCCCTAATGCCGAAGTAAATTTTGGCAAATTAGCACTCCTTTCATTTCACCCATTACTCTAATGGAATCTTCGGAATGGGTCGGACACGATGCTTGTACAAATCAGTGTTATAGCTCCTTGACAATTACTGTTTATCCTGCGCTAAAGTAGTCCTCCTACTCATGATAGCAATGTTGTCGAAAGCATGCAATGTATACAGCAATTTTATTTTGAAGAGTGAATTAGGGAATCTATCAAAGCACTAACAGACTGGGAAATGCATAATAATAACATTTTTTTACTTCTATGGGTTCTATCCACCAAGGGAATTATGGATGTTTTATATAAAACACAGGACTAAAATGGCAATTAAAGTGCTATAAACCCATAGAAAGAGGGGAGCATAATGTAATCAAACAACTGTGTCATGTGAAGTTCTTTAAGGAAAAACTAATCAAATGTTCTGTCATGTTTCAAAAGAGTCTAAGTGCAGAACCATCCTGGGAAAGGAGATAAAAAAACTTCCAAGTCTTTGAACCACAGAAATCTAGGGCTCGTCTCTTTCTCCTTTCCTTGACACCATGTGTGACTAGAGGATGACAGGCTGGATCTCAGAATGCATCTGGCTTGTGGATTCTAGCGATGAGCACTTTAACAGAAAGAATGAAACTAGACACTTCGTTATAAAAGGAGGTACTCATGGAAAGACTACCCTTCTAAAGTAAATCCTGTTGGGCATTAATTACACTGACGATGGACTATCTTTCTACAGATATTCCAACAGAAGGAATACTGGGTGTCCACATTAAATTCCAATGATCACAATAATGATTTAATGAATTACTGCCCAAATCTCAATGAACATGCTAAAATCGTGAACCTGGGATTAGGACTTCCGGGGTGGTAGAAATAATGACATTTGGGATTTTAAATCAACTTGTTAAATATTGTGTTATTGTTTGTAATTGTATAAATAAATGAGACAAATATCAAGTTTATTGCTTAAAAGTCTTGAGTAATGAAGCCTGAAAGAGATGAAGACTATTGTAAGTTGGCAAGGAATGGAGTATTGGTATTGCCTATAATTAACTTGAGATAATATTTTAGTAGCATCAACAGAAATATCCTGGGGTGATCGCCTCTTTTCAGAAGAAAGTCTCTGATTTTTCCTATTGAAAAAAACTGAGTCATAGTGGGTACAGGCAAAAACTTTATTGTATCCACAACTAAAAATCATACAGAACAGGTTTCCAAGTGGTCATATTCGCCACCGAAAAAATCACAAGAGGCTCATGGCTGAGAGCTTTATGGAATAATTATCTTCATTTGGACCATGAAATTAAATTGTGCCAGAACAGGCTGTTTTGGAGCAAATCTAAACCAGAATTTACTCTGGAGTGCAAAAGGAGGAATATCCAGAATGTAATTAACATAATCAGCTGTGGAAGCTCTTCTTGTGTTTACTGACTTTTTTTCCCCTTAGCTAAATTACAGAGACATTTTTAGTTGTTTTAGTCTCTATTTTTTCTTTCTTTTTTTTTTTTTTTTTTTGCTTTCAAGCATATAAGGAAACTAAAAAGAATTTTAATCCTGCCTAACTTCAGTTCGTTAAAAGTAATTGTGTGTTCCTAATGACTCATTTCTCTAAAACCTTAAAAATGATAATGGGTATTAGAGGGGAAATAGGATCTAGTCTAGCAGGATATTGGCCTATTATAAATGAAGACATTTGGATTCTCTTCTTGGCTATGATATTTGTCTCTATCCAAATTGCATAAGACCCTAAGGCCCTAAAAATGAACTCCTGTGAGTCACTTCAATATCCAACTCCTCCTCCCCTTCTCAGCTTTATCCCCAGCCATTCTGTCCTCTTTTGATCTGGTTAGATGGGGACATTTTAATTCTGTGGATGTCATATTCTCTTTAGCTGGCTAGACCACTCATCTTTCTCTACCACCTTATTTTATTTGGCAAACTCCTTCTCTTCCTTCATTTCTTCCAGAAGCCTCTCCCTGTCCCCTCCCTACCCCCAAAGCTGCATATTCTTTAGCACCCTATGTGCTAAGGAGTAAGCCACCTTTTAATGGTGTGGTTATTTTTTTCCCTGATCCCCGTTAGATTGTGAGTGCAAATACTGTAGCCTGTTCTTCTACTGCTGAGTGACATTCCCCAGTATGAGCATTAGTTTACTAACACTGCTGTGATAAATCACTACAAACTTCGTGGCTTAAAACAGCACACATTTATTATCTTACAGCTCTGTAGGTCAGAATTCTGACATGATTCTCTCTGAGCTAAAATCAAGGCACTGGCATGGCTGTGTCCCTTCTGGAGGTTCTAGGAGGCTCCCTTGCCTCCTCCAACTTCTAGAATCTGCTTGCATTCTTTGGCTAGTGGCCCCCTTCCTTCTTCTTCAAAGCCAGCAATGATGGATTAAGTCTTTTTCACACCACATCACTCTGACCATATTTTCTGCCTCTATCTTCCATTTTCAAGGAATCTTGTGATTACAATGGGCCCATCCAGATAGTCCAGCATCATCTCTCTATTTCAATATCAGCCGATTACTGACCTTAATTCCATCTGCAGCCTGAAATCTCCTTTGCCACACAACATAACATATTCACAGGTTCCCAGGATTTGGATGTGGACATGTTTGGGGGGGCATTTTTCTGCCTGTTCCAGTATGTATGTGCCACAGTTTTCCTCACCTGTTGAAGGACAACTGGGCTAATTCTAATTGTTGGCCAATACAAAGAAAGCTGCTGTGAACTTTGTGTACAGGCTTTTGTGTGAATGTAAGTTTTCATTTCTCTGGGATAAATACCCAGGAGTGCAATTGGTCATATGTCTGTACTTGGTTCAATAAGAAACTGCCAAACTGTTTCCCAGAGTAGCTGTGCCATTTCACATTCCCGCCGTCAATGCATAAGAGATCCAGTTTATCCGTATCATCATGGCATTTGGTGTTGTCACTATTTTTATTTTAGCCATTCTGATAGGTGTGTGGTAATATCTCTTTGTGGTTTTAATTTGCATCTTCTTAATGGCTAATGATGTTCAACTTCTTTTCATCTACTTATTTGCCTCCTGCCTGCTCTCTTTAGTGAAATGCCTGTTCATGTCTTCAACCAATTTCTAATTGGATGGTTCATTTTTTTTTATGGTTGTTGTGAGAGCTCTTTATATATTCTAGATATTAGCCCTTTGTTAGATATGTGGTTTGCAAATATTTTCTCCCAGTTTGTAGCTTTCCTTTGAATCCTCTTCACAGAGCAAAAGTTTTTTGATGAAGTTCCATTTATCGATTTCGCTTCAACTAGTTCTAGATACCAAAGATCCTCTCCTATGTTTTTTATTTCTAAAAATTTTAGTTTTAGGTTTTACTTATTAGTACATTTTGAGTTAATCTATCTAATGGTGCTTCAACACTATTTGTCAGACAGGTTATCTTTACTTGATACACCTTTGCTCCTTTGTCAAAAACCAGCTGGGGAAAGCAGATGTGGCTCAAGTGATTGAGCTCCCATCTACCAGATGGAGGGTCCTGGGGCCTCCTGGTGAAAGCGAGTTGGCCCACAAGGAGAGCTGGCCCATGCAGAGAGCTGGCCTGTGTGGAGAGCTGATGCAACAAGATGATGGAACGAAAAAGAGACAAAGAGAAGAGACAGTGAGAGACACAACAAGCCAGAGAGCTAAGGTGGCTCAAGCAATTGAGTGCTTCTCTCCCCCATCAGAAGATCGCAGGATTGGTTCCCAGTGCCTCCTAAAGAGAAGACTAGCAGACACAGAAGAATGTGCAGGGAATGGACACAGAGATCAGACAGCAAGCACAGGCAGTGTGGGGTGGAGGGGGATAAATAAAAAAGAAACAAACAAAAACCAGAGGGGTGTATTTGTGTAGGTCTATCTACCATGTTATACTTTTCTTGCAAGCCATTCCTTCATTGTTTTAGGAGCTGTTTTTCTTAAGTCTTAGTATGTGATCTTCTTCTCTGTTTCTCCAAACTTGAAAGCTGAAGAGCTACCTAGAAGTTTGCTGAGCAGCAAAGCAGCTCAGTAAGCATTTCTTTATGTGAAATCACCTTCCATCCTTTTAAATGTTTATAAACCATAAACAGTCTATCTGCCCACATGCACAGTGTTCTGATAAAATGCATAAAGCTTTTATTTGCCTTTGCTCATGAATAGGTAAATATGTTTTACTTTTAACAAAATTGCGGCATCTAAACTTTGCCTTCTCTAAGTATCATCAGATCTCATCAATTTTTACCTTCACCCAAATCCCACCAGCTCCTTTTGCTGGTCGAAAGGGGAAGAACTGAATCACTTATTTACATTTCTTGATTGTGTGAAATACTTTGAAACTCATTTATGCTTAAATGGTATATAATGGTATATAATGGTATATTAAGTGAAATATACATTCACTTATATTTTAAGGCTTTTGATATATAATTGGGGTAGGAAGTTGTTTTATTTTTACTGGAGGGAGGGTGGTAAAGATATTTTAGGAATCAATCAACAAGTCAGAATTTTTTTTTCCTCCAGTGATTCAGAAGGGGATATTGGGTTTGGTGGAGTGGGAAGAATAATTGCTGGAATCCTATTACATTTATTTCTCTGACATTATTAACATTATTATTAATGTTTATAAAGTGCTGTGTTTGTTAAGTCACTTTAACAAACACAGCAAGTCACTTTATACAATATTTTAAATTTCTTCTTCCTGCCATGATGAGTTATTACACCCAATTTATACAGGAAAAGTCTGAAAATTGGAGATGTTATGTGACATACTCCAGGCATATAAAAACTTAACTGATGTCTTCTGACTTGCAAGCCCAACACTGGCTTCACTATGACAAGCAGAAAAGCTTAGTCTTTTAGGTTAATCTGGAAATAAGAGATCAGAAAATTCTTGTCTGTTGGCTTCCTGTCTCCACCCTCTTCCAGAATCCCTATAACAATTCATCTCCAGGAATCTTAACCCCATAAACTCTGGAGCCCACTTTACCCATGCTTGGGCTTCTCCTTTTAGACCAGCATGGTCCAACAGAACTTTCTTCAATGGCAGAGATGTTCTATACCTATGATGTCCAAAATGGTGGCTGCCAGCCACACACGGTTATGTAACACTTGAAATGTGGCTAGTGCGGCTGAGGAACTTAATTTTAAGGACAATTAATTTAAAATTTAATTAATTAGCCATGTGACTAGTGGCTACTCTATTGGATTATTGAATGGTGAGTTCTAGACCTTTCCTCTCTCTTCCCACCTTCATTGCCTGAACACATTTTGGATGTCTCTTTCTTTCCCACCATCCCTGATTGTAACCTGTTCCCTGGCCTTAAAAAAAAGACAAATAGGTGCTTTTAAATTTAACTACTTTATCACATTACTATTATTTTTATTTGAGAAGTTGTGAGTTAATAAAACATTCATGCATACTGTACAGGATTCCCATACATCCCCACTACCAACACATTACATTGTTGTGACACATTTGTTACAAATGATGAAGGAACATCATCTTGATATTACTGCTATCTATAGTCCATAGCTTATATTTGTTGTGTTTTTCCCATAAACCATCCTATTATTAACACTATGTATTTGTATTGTATATTTGTTATAGTTCATGAGAGAACACTCTCATATTTGTACTCTAACAACAGTCCATCTTCCACCAAGTGGTTCAATATGTTATACGGTCCCAAGCCTTTTACAATCCATGCAAAGTGTATACTCAGTGATTCTCAGTTTAAGCATTGAATAAGGTCATTTTCATTCTCTCCCTTTTCTGGTGTTATGATGCTTATTATTTCCACCTCTGGTAATAAAGTTTCTAATAAGGAAGGTGAGAAACTTCCTTGCGGGCCTCACTTTATCGGTTTTCTTACCCTGAGATGTAAACCTTCTTTACTCTCAGCTTCATAATGTTCAGCCTTTCATTGCTTCCTTTCTTCCCTTACCAACATGTTGCCTTCTGGAAATCACCTTCCCCGGAAGTTACTTCTCTAATGGTGTCTTCATCTTTGTTCTGGGTATCTTCTCGCTTTAATGAAAATGACTCTTATCGTCTCTCAAGTGGAAACATCTTCTTACCCCCATTTATACAGCCATGGTGGAGGGTGGGCCCAGCAATCCTTTCTCCTCCTTACTACTACTTCCCCACAACTCCTCCTCCTCTTCTCTCTCCTCTTCTTTCTCACAATGCCATTTTCTATCTCTTCTCATCTCTATTGGTCCCTGAAGTCTTTGATATCTTATCCATAGGCTCACTCTTTCCTCTAAGATCCATTAGCATCCGGATGCTTTCAATACAACACACCCATAATTTGATTGTCTTACTTACATGAGCTCTTTAGCCTCAAGTACTTCCACCTTCACTCCACTTTAGATACCAGGTGTCAGCTCTCCTCAAACTGGTCATCACCCAGAAACATGCTCAAAAACCTCTGAAACCTGTCACTCCTTTCATTTTCACTCAGTTACAGCAACTGCTTCTATATTTTGATCTCTAGAAACTTCTGGGCCCTGGCACTCACTTTTTCAGCCTCCATTTGTCTTTACTTCCTTCAATATACAGCTTAGATTCCATCACTCATCATCTCAATGACTTGTTTGCCAATAATTCCATCTCCCTTCATTTATTGTTCTCTATCACGCTTACCTGGCTAAACTCCCACGCTGGTTCAGCTGAGCTGCTTATGTCACCTTTCAAATACCTGAGTGAGAAAGTACTGCTGGCAAAAGTCTTCCAATTGGAGCCTATGGATCCATGGTTCTCCAACCCTGACAGGGTCACTGATACTGCTAGTTGCTCCCACTGTGCTCCCGCCTTCTCCAGGCAATCTCCCTCTTCTGTGAGGTCTCCTCCAGCCCACAGTTTCAAAGACAGGCTATGAGCTGAGGTCTTCTAACTTTGTATTGCCAGCACAAATCTCTCTCCTAAGGTCCCAGAGGACAGCTCCTCTTGGATGTCCCAAAGATGCTTCAGATGAACTTTGTCCACAACAGTATCCATCCTCTCCCACAGAACTGCTTCCCCTCAACTTCCCCAATCTGAGAGAATGACAGCACCTGGCACTCAGCCCACACACAAGAACTCTTTCCAGCTCTTCACTCTTAACGTCAAATCACCAAGCACTTTACATTTTACCTAGTCCATTTCTCTCAATATGTTCAATCTTCTCCTTCCTACTTTTACTACAGTCCGGTTCACAGTAATTTTAACAGAAGCCCAACTCCTCTGCTGTGCTCTCTCCATTCACCAAATTACCTTAAAGGCACTAACTTCCTAAGAAGTAAACATTAATAGGTCCCTGTCTGAGATCCTCCAATGGTTCATCACCCTCAGATTCAAGTTTACATTGGAACGCTTATCTCTGAAATCTCATCATTCGCGACACCCTTCACCCTTTAACTCCACAAATTACAAACAGGTCACATGGAGCTTTTTAAATTTCCTTATCTGTGCCAGGCTTTCTTGATCCCTTTTCAGAAGCTCTGCACACTGCCAGGAATAGCTGCACCCACCCTTTTGCCCTGCTAGCGCCTACTTATTAAAATTAACAGGGCCAGACAAACCCATTTTGAGAGCCATTATAGAAGACAATTGACCTGCATTCTCAAAATGTCAATGTAGTGAAAGGAAAAAAAATTAAATGCAACACGTGGTTCTGGACTGGATCCTGGATTAGGGGAGAAAAAACATTATAAAGGACATGTCTGGGCCATTGAAAAAAGGGAATATAGGCTAAAGATTAGATAAAGTTTTTATATCAGTGTTAATTTCCTGAGTTTGATAACTACCCTCTGGTTATGTAATAGAATATCATTTTCTTTGGAGATGCACAGTGAAGTATTAAGGAGTAAAGGGGCATGACATAGGCAACCTATTCCCAAATAGCTCAGAAAACAAATTTTATGGGTACATATTGTGTGTGTATATATGTATATGTATATTATGGAGTGTATATATATGGTGATATACACATGAGTGTGTATTTCATATATTTTATATATTATATATTATACACAATAAAGAGAAAGGGGAGTGAGCAAGGAGAAAATGATAAAACAAATATGGAAAAATACTAAAAATTGGTGATTTGGGGTAAAGGATATAGGAGAGCTGTGCATTATTTTTGCAACTTTTCTGTAAGTTTAAATTACTCTACAACAAAAAATTAAAGTCTAAGTACTAGGATCGTTTGAGTTCCAGATTTGCGACTGTTGCGAAGCAAATGTGAGAGATCCGTTCTTATTGTTTCTGTTGTGTTTTGTTTTTGGAATGTAAGAGCTAAAATTAAAAGGTGTTACAGAAATTCTTAAAGTATAAATATTTCATTTTTTAAAATGCTGGGAAATATATGCATTATATTTCAATAAAATAACAATAAAAGGAAAAAAAAAAAAAAAAAAAAAAAAGCTTGGTGAAAGCCAGATTAGATTTTAAATGTGTTTAATAATGTGGAATGTTTAGAAAAATTGGGGGTATACACAAGATAATATTATCATTGTTTGATGAATTTTACACGACTTTATTTATTATTACTCTTTATATGTGTAAGTTCCTTAATAAAATTAAAATAAACTCGAGGAAGGCTAGATGGCCTCCGGTATGTGTGTGCGTGGGCAGTAGGGAGGCGGGGATTATCAGGGGTGGTGGCTGGAAACTGATACGGAATCAACCGAATAGGAGCTGCCCAGAACTCCTCTGCTTACAGAAAAGTGCTGGGTGTCTGGAGGATTCCAACGAGAAAACAGAGGGTGCCCACGTGGCATATGCTTCAGTCTCCGCACACCGGCATTGGCCCCTGTGCTGACGTTACAAGTCCCAGTGGACCAATGCACCTCTTCCTCCATCAGGTGGCGATCTCCCTTCTAGCTCCTCCTCCAGCTTCTACTGACTGACTGCATAGGGATTTCCTGTTTTTAAGGGCTTCAGTCATACTGGATTAAAGGCCACCCTGATTCAATTTGGCCTCATCTTTAGGGTATCTATTTAGGAATGAATCCACACCCATCAGACTGAGGGTTAGGACATGAACAAGTCTTTGTGGGGGACATGATTCAATCTACCACAGTGTTTTATTAGGATGGTCTCAAAAATCCATCCCAGCATTATTAGGGGATCAAATCATTCATTCAGTAACAAATTTGACTATGTGCCCAAAACTGTTCTGTGTGCTGAGGGAACTGTGCTGAACAAGAAGGACAAAGAAACATAGAGCACTAAGGAAGTGGGGTGGCTGGTTAGACACACATAACGAGAAATGGCAAAGAGCCAACCAGGCAGAGATACCTGCCGTGTAGAGAATTATTGGAGGATGGTGTCATAAACATAAACAGCTAACTCCCAAGTGACATTTAGGCTAAGAGGCAGCCATGCCACAATCAGGCAGAAAATATTCCAAGCAGAAGAACCACCAAGTGCACAGAGAGCTTTCTTTCAACAAATGAAAGAAACCCATTGACTAAGGTGAGGTTAAAAGTTGTCCCAGAGGAGGTGCAGAAGTTGGGCAGGGCCCAGATTGAGTAGATTTATTTGTATCACAGTAAAAGATTCATCCCAAATGTGATTCAAAGTCCCTTGAGGATTTTAAGTTTGAGATTAAAAGATACTAAGTTTTGAAGATATCACTCTTGGAAGTATATGGAGTATGGGTTTTGAGAGAGCAGCAGTAGAAGGGAAAGCTATTTAGGAGGCTATTAGTCATCCAGGGAGACATGGTGGTGACAGAAACTAGAATAGTTGTAGTGAGTGGTGGATGGGGAAAAGTGAACAAATATGGAACATGCTCATGGAGTGGCTGCAGAAGATGAGGAAAAGAAAGGTCAAGGTATCAACTAGATATGGTGGAGTCATTTTCTGAGAGGAGAAAATCTGGGATTAAGAGAATGGAATAAAGAATATTTTTTATGAACATGTAAATTTTAAGATTCTTCCTATGCCTGTAAATTGCCTCAAGTAAGCAATTGAGAGAGGTTGTTAGTGGAGATGTGAGCCATCAGCTTATAGGTAGTTTTAAAAGATGTAGACTGGATGAGAGTGCCTATAGAGCGAGCATGGAAAGAGAAGAGAAGAAACCTCCTAGTGTTGGGAACTCCTTTGTTTAAAGATTTGGTAGAGAAGGGGATAATCCAGCAAAGACGCTGACAAGGAGCAAGAAATGAAGTGGAAGAAAAATCAAGAAAGAGTGACTGAAGTAAAGCAAGAGAGGAAAATGTTTCAACAAAGAGATTATTTGTTTTGAATGCTTCTGAGAGGTCAGGTAAGAGAAAAACTGTGAAGGAGCTATGGGGTTTGACATGACTGCCTTTGGTGCCTTTGAAAAAAGCAACCCTGTGGTATGGTGGGCCAGGAACCCAATTATCAGAGATTCAGAATAGAAAGTGAAGAGGGAAAAGACATGAAAGAAGCAGTTAAGTAAAACTGTTGTTAATTGGAACAGAAATGGGTGGTGGTTGCTTGGTGGAGACTTGGGAAGAAAAAATAGCTTTGGTGTTCTGTATGATTGTAAAAATGATGTGAATGATGTTGTAGAGAAAGGGAAACTGATGGTGCACACGAGAGAGAATGTTACAGAAGAGAAATCTCAAGGAGGTAAATGGAAATGAGATCATCTAATTATTTTCTTATACCTCCCTACCTCCTCCCTCAACCCCACACCCTTCCACACACAAGCCCTGACCAGTTCTACTTGCCATTTTTGCATCCCACGAAATTTCCTCTAGCTTTAGGCCATTTCCTTATATTCCTCCACCTGGAAGACCCATTATCCCAATTCCCAAATGGCTATCTTCTCTTTGTTCTTCAGGCTCAATTAAGGTGCTCCATGTTCTTGGGAAGTCTTTCCTGGCTAACTCCCCATCCCTCACTTCATACTTCTCTTCTCCTCTCCCACTAATGAACTTCCTCCCATATGGCTCATTCCTATGTCATCTTACACCTTAACACACTGTATTTAAATTATCTCCTCACTGAACTGTCAATTGCTTGATATCAGAAATGTACTTTATTAAACACTTAGCATGGGAACTAGCATATAGTAAGAGCTTAATATATGCTTGTGGAATAAAGAATGAATGAATAAATAAATGAACAAAAAGTAAATCTGAGGTGCTTTAACTATGAAAAAGGAAAAAAGGGAAGGGAAGGCAAGGGAAGGGAAAGAAGTCAATAAGCCCCATCTCCCCCATAGCCTGATGGACAGAATGTGAGAGTAAAGTATGTTCAGATATAGTCTTCTTTAGGGGAGTCTTAGATTACTTGATTGTCCAAGTTCCTAAGGAGTCTGACTGTATCTTTATTAGAGAGAAGTAGTCACAAAAAATTTATTGGTATAAAGATTATAACAGTTTTCCAAGTCTTTTTTCAATATTTCTGTCACCTTCCTCAATAAAAACTGCGATCATGCCCTTTGCCCTGTAATCTGGATTTTGTATGCCAATATTGTCCGCTGTAAGCTTGCTGAAGGCAGCGTTCCTGCCTGTTTACGCCTCCACTGGACTGCCCTCTTCTTGCAGAGTGCCTGGCACATAATGACTTTTATCAAATATTTTATGCAGAAATTGAAACCTATCTTGCCTTAAATGAAAATTTTCTGCCCCTCTAATTTGATTATCAATTTAAATTTATCATTGAACCTTTGTTAATAAAATTATAACTCACTACTACTCATTCATCAAATCTGATGTTTCCAGTCTAAATCTGGATCACTTAAGTGTATTCTCCAAGCCCCTGAGACCTATTCCTGTTACAGCCTTTATCAGACCATATTGCTGTGATCAGTTTACTGGTCTACACAAGCCCTGGCCCCACCCCATGAGACCTTAAATTCCTGAGGCATTTATTCACATGTCCAGAATGTTATCTGGCACAGAATAGGCTTTCATGAGCATTTTCTGTTGTTGGTAAATCTAATTCAACATCCTTAACTTTACAGATGACAAAACAGAGACTCGAGGCTGGTAAGCATCTTGTTTGGGGTCACATGGCTAATCATTTAAAGATAGAAATTAGAGCTCAGACTTCTTAATTACTAGCCATTGCTCTGCCCATTCCTTATTTTGAACATCCATCTAAGTTCAGACACACAAATGTAATTTACTTGGGCCCAAACAAAAGCTGTAGTGAGTGAAAATTGCTGATTGTATCTCAGCTCTCCTGCTTGACTGTCTGAACTTAGGGTGTCCTCTGATCCTGCTTAGTCTTAGGAAATTTCTTTATATTTAAAACTATTATTCCACCTTCTCATCTCAACAGGAGCTCAACAAAGACCTTTCTATTAATGCATGTTTAGCTCATTATCATTCATCAACTCTCTAAGTTTTCATTGGAATTGGATTCCAATGATGGGTTTCTCTGTGGCATCTCCCATTTATTTTCTCCACAAGGTAAAAAATCACAGTGACAAATTAAGTGGATGGGAAAAAAAGCAAAAGCTTTCATCAATGAAATAACTTGTTCTAATGTTGAAAGATGACAGACACCATTAGCTATTGCCTAATATCCGATCCATGTTTTTCTTTTAAAAATAGGACTTCACATTTTAGCTGGGTCATAAGGTTATTCACCCAAAGACTATATCTTCTAGCCTTCCTAGCAGCTGGGGGTGGCTATGTGACTAACTTCTAAATAATAGAATGCAAATGGAAGTGATGTATGCAATATCCCTTAAAGGGAAAGAATATTAGATCTCCACTTTCTCCTCCTTCGCCTACCACTGACTGGATGCTTAGTATGTTGGTGGGAGATGGAGCAGTCATCACGAACGTGAGATGAAGGATATGTGATCAGTGAGGCAAGCTAGTAACTTAGGGAATCAACAGACTGGTCCAGAATCTGGCAGGAAGCCCACATGGCCATGAATACCCCACAAGATGGCTGCTGGAAGAACCTGCGAGAATCCCCATTCGGGATGAGATTTCCTCCAGAATCAAAGAGAAGCCCGGGATATTCTCCAGGGGCCTTATCATTAGGCCTTCCCGAGGGATTGAAGGGTGGGGTAATCAATCAAAACAGCAAACAGCTGGGGCTCCTCCCCTGTCATTAGCGAAGGGGTGGAATAATTAATGGTTTAAAAGGCCAGCGCCAAAGCCAAACAACCAGTTCTTGCCTTCTTCCCCCTGCCTGAATCAGCACGCAAGTAAACACGGGCATTTGTAATCTGTAATGGGAAATTGTGGTCTATAAATCAGCCCTCTTTATCACTTTTCAGCCTTTTCCCCTCTACCTGAGACCCTTAATCTGTTATTTTCTCCCTTTTCTCTTCTCTCCATTCCTTAATAAATTACTGGCCTAACTAAACTGGCTTGCTCTTGGAATTCATTTTTTGTAGCTTAGCCAAGAACCTAGAGAAAATCTGGCAACAATGACATGTAAGGAGCCTGGATCCCCGGTGATTGTGGAGCCCCATTCCAGCTCTGGACCATTTATCCCAACTTTTGTATGAGAGAGAAATAAATGTCTGTTTTATCTATGTCACCATTATTTTGAATTTCTCTGTTATAGCAGGCAAACTGATAGCCTATGAAATACAATCTTCATTTAATGCTACTCAATCAAAGTCATAATAGATTTGCAGAGTGAGAAATAATAAAAACGGAATAAAACATAAACTAACACACTCAAACATAAAAGTGAATGCTCATGATCAATAAATCCACCCTATTTATAAACTAGCCAGGAGTAGACAGATAACTAGTATTTATGCTCTATTGAGAATTTTTATTCTTTTTTTTTTTTTTTTTTTTTTTTTTGGCAATAAGCTTAGACAGCAAAATTCTAACCAAGAAGAAGCTTGTAATCTAGTGAGTGCTAAAGAAACACACCCTTCAAAGGGTCAAATCAATAAATACCTCATTCTTATCTTAATGATTCTATTTTACACTTACTCAGCTTTTAGCTCTTATTTCCCACCACTCCTTCACACAATGCATTGCTCCAGCTAACCTGAATTTTTCAGTTTGATGCAGAAATTACTTAATATATTTTCTTGTTTTTTTTCCCATACCATGGCACTAGAACATCATAGGTATTCAATTAATATGTGCGGGAGGAATGATTAAACACTTCTTCACTGTGGATTACCCATCTTCCATCTCCAAATGTCTCCATTTTATCTTTCCTAAAGGATGAGCATCAAAATCCATGGCTTCCAAGAAATATTCTCTGATGTCATCGGCAAGAAAAGAGTTCCTCTTTCTCTTACTTTTCATAATACCTTTATGTGTCTCTCTCATGTCATTTATCACTACTGAATACCAAAGAAATTCACACTTATCTCCTCTTCAATACTGTGAGGTGCTTGAAAGCAATGTAAGGAGAGAACCCATGCCAGAATCATCTCTTTTGTCACTGCATGGCTTTCAGAGTTCTTAGACATAATATTAGTAGTATTAACACATATTTTAATATGGAGTGTTAAATATGTATTTTTGTAGATATGTTTTTTCATGAATTATCTCAAGTGGTTTTATTGAGTAAGCCTGGAGAGAGAACCAAAATCAGAAAGAAAATGAGAGAGATATATTCATTTAAAACTATCGTAGTCTTAAGGAGCAAAGGCATAGACAGGATTAAATAAGGTTAATTATGGAAATGTGGTTGGATAATATCTCCAACTGGTTCTATTTGGATTTCCTCACTTGTTCCCTGAAGGCTTCATCTTTCCCCCACAGTATTAAGATAGACTTGAGTCATTTACTGCAGAACCAGAAACAAAGACTGCAACCACTCAGCTATTAAGCAACAAAAGCAGGAGGTCTAAGCGACAGAAGCATGCTAATGAGTACTAGCAGAATAAATTTCCAAGCCTTAAAATACCAGATGAAAAGATTAGACAGACCTGGGGACAAGAAGGGAGCGAGGAAGTAAGTATAAACCGTACCAGGACGTTGAGGGGGGAGAAGAGATAGCACTGAATTAATTGTTTTTCTTGATGCCTTCTATTAAAGGTTACCAATCACCAGCTGTTGTTCTCCATCAATTTTCCAGTTAGAGAGATGTCCATTTGAGTCCCTGGGCTCTTCCAGTGCCTCCTCTACCCCATTCAGTCAGTCCAGGGAAAACAATAACTCATCTTATCACCCAGGATGAAAGAGATGAGGGTGCGTGTTGGGGAGGTTGTGAGGGGCTAGGTATCTTGAGGACAGATGGTGGCATGAAGCACGAACTTTGTTGCTTGACCAGGATGGAAATGACTTGTTGGAAATTTACCATTAAGGTAGTACTGCAAGGGAATACATTGCCCTGGCCCTGTTTAAGGAGTTCTTAGAGAAGTTGAATTTTAAATGTGAAGCTGGAAGAGGAAACCTGGAGGGAAGTTCTAAGAATATGAAGTAAAAGCAAGCTAGCAAGAGTGAGCAAATCATGAAGCAGGTGATCATTGACTGTGATCCTTGGTTGTAAACAAGTGGTGGTGGTGGATAATAAGAAATGAAGTTGAAGACGTAACACGGCAAGTTGACAGAAGGTTTTAGACAGATGCTATATGGACCCAAATGTTAATATGCCTGTTTCCCAGAGTCCTGGGTATGGGATATTTTAAGAAGTTAATGTTTCAAGAATTCAAGAACTTAATTTGGTGGTGACTGGAAATGGACAGCTTTAATTCAAATATAAATAACTCAAGAATGGATTGATATTTTCTCCTAAGTTTTTTATTAAAAACTGCTACTGGTCTAAATTTGCCGTATCACATTGAGTATGATAGAATGAGTTAAATCAATATCCTAGGCCCAGTTTCTCATTCAACCCTGTTTGTGCATGTCTACACAAAGAAATAAAAATACTGCACAATTTAGTTTATAAAAGGTTGTTTAAGGAAACTGGCTTAAATATGATTTCTTCTAAAAAATGCAAAAGCTTTTCAAGATAATTTTCTAAGACAGATAAATTCTTGTGGCATTACTAAAATACTATATTTTCAAATAAATAACATATAAAGTGTTTCCCTGGCTTTAATTAAGTATAAGGATAAAATGTATGTGGCTTGGTTTACATTTTTCCCCAAAATGTAACCTGTGATCATGTTAAAAAAAAAAAAAAAAAAGAGCTTCTTATAGTAAAATTTTCATAAACTATTGAGAAAGTTATCACAACTGAACATTTATAATCTCACCTTTGTTTCTTCCCCTTATAAAGGAGATTATATTAAACTATTTTTATTTCAAAATATAATAGGAAAAACTGGCAGGCAGAGGAACCAAGGACTGTGCTCCCCAAACACAATGGAATCAAACTAGAAATCAAAACCAGAATGATAACAAGAAAATCTCTAAACATTAGGAAACTAAACTAAACATACATCTAAATAAGCTATGGGTCAAAGATTAATTCTTTATGGAAATAAAAAATATATATATTTATATAGACTGAATGAAAATATAAATATACCAAATTTTATGGGGCATAGGTAAAGCTGTGCTGAATGAGAAACCTATAGCATGCATTAAAAAATAAGAAAAGTCTCAAATCAAGAATCCATAGCAAGAAGACCAAAATAAACCCAAGGCAAGAAAGGGGAAGGAAATAATCAAAATTAGAGCAGAAATCAATGAAATTGAAAACAGAAAAACACTACAGAAAATCAATGAAATGAGCTGGTTCTTTGAAAAGATCAATAAAATTGACAAAGTTCAAGCAAGACTCAAAAAGAAAAAAGGAGAGAAGGTACAGGAATAAAATAGGATATATGACTATAGGCTCTGCAGACATCAAACAGATAATAAGGGAATGCTACAAATAGCTCTACACACATAAATATCACAACTTAGATGAAATGGACCACATTTTTGGAAAACACAAACTAATATAACTCCCCAAATATGAAATAGATTATTTGAAGGGCCTGATGACTCTGAAGGGAATCGAATTCATAATTTTAAGACCTCCCAAAATGAAATCTTCAGGCCCAGAAGTGTTTTCATTGGAAAATTCTACCAAACACTAATTAACATCAATTCTACACAATTTCTTCCATAATGTAGAGGGAATATTTTTTAATTTAATTAATGAGACTAAGATTATCCTGATAAGAAAACCAGACAAAAAGTATAAAAATAGAAAATTAAAGGCAAATATCCCTCATAAATATAGACTCAAAAATCCTTTAAAAATATTAGCAAATACAAAAAAAATACACCATGATGAATTGAAGTTTACTTCAGAGATGCAAAATAGGTTCACTATTTGAAAATTAATCAGTAATCTATCATATCAACAGGTTAAAGAAGAAGAACCACATGGTCATATTGATTGGTTTAGAAAAAGGATCTGACAAAATGCAACAATTATTCATGATAAAATCTCTCAGGAAAACAGGAATAGAGGAGAACTACCTTAATTTGATAAAAACACATCTTCACAAATTCTATAGCTAATGATATAATGGCATAGAACTAAAGGCTTTTCCCCTGAGATCAGGAAAAAGGTAAGGATGTCTGCTGTCACCACATTTATTCAACATATTTTTGGAGTTGTAGCCAGTGCAATAAAACAAGAAAAGGAAATAAAAGGCATAAAAACTGGAAAAGAAGAAATAAAACTATTCCCATTTGCAGATGACTCATAGTAAAATCCTTCCAAATCTACAAAAATCTTCCTTTTAGAACTAATAATTAAATTCAGTAAGGTTGTAAGATACAAGGTAAACATAAAAAAAAGCAATTGTATTTCTATAAACTAGCATTGAACATGTGTACACTAAAATCAACAACACATTACAATTTATAATCACTAAGAAATTAAATACTTAGGTATAAATATAACAAAACACACATAGGAATTGTATGCTGAAAACCACAAAACACTGATGAAAGAAATCAAAGAATATCTAAATAAATGCAGAGACACATTGTGTTGTTGGATTGGAAGATTCAACATAGTGAAAATGTAAATTATTTCCAAACTGATATTTGGGATTAACAAGATTCCTATCAAAATCCCAGCAAGGAAACAACCAGCAAGATGACGGCAGAGTAAAGAGCTCCTAGAATTAGCTCCTGCTACGGGACATTTGGTGATCTCCCGGAGCTAAGTACTTGTTTGGAGGCCCCAGGAGACCAGAAGTGCATATCCTGCAACATCCTTGAAAGAATGGAAGGAGGAGACTGCCCATCTGCAGAGGAGATTCATAAGTAAAGCACACCATGCCACATAGGCCTGTGCCTATCCTCCAATGGAGGCACAAGCCACCTCAGGAGCTGTTCCATGGTTAGAATTGGAAGCTCCACTTCTCAAAATGGGGGAGGAAGAGACAGTTGGGTGCCAATTTCAGCTATTGATTAGTAAATTCGGTGGGCTAAAGTATAATCCTAAGAACAGCTAAAGTTTGAACCTGTCCAAGTCAGAAAGAAGCCATCTTTACTCCACGCCTTACATGAGGAGAAGTGGGACTGACTGAAAAACACAGTGCTGGTAGGGACTGGCTTTTTTCCATCTAGATCACATTGCTGCTCTAGCCTAAGACCCCAGGCCCCTCTCGGTCAGGGAGGAAGCTTGGGGCAGCTGCGCCAGCCTCACCGGGAAATAACAGGACACGCCATGGAGGCCAGTGATCATCCTACTTTGGCAATGCAAGCCACCCCAGGAGCTATTCTGTGGCAGGAATTGGAAGCTACATTTCCCAAAAACAGGGGAGGAAGAGATGGTTGGCCACTGATCTCAGCTAACGATTAGTAAATTAGGTTGGCTAAAGTATAACCCTAAGAACAGCTAAAGTTTGAGCCTGTTCAAGTTAGAAGGAGGCAGGTAGCTGCCATTTTGAATCCACCCCTAGCATGAGGGGAAGCCGGGCTGACTAAAAATCACAGTGAAGGTAGAGAACGGTTTCTTTCACCCAGATTGGCCTGCAGCCCTAGCCTAGGCTTCAACCTTACCCTTAGAAGGAAGGAAGTTGGCAGGCTCTGCACCAGCCTACCTAGGTAACTGCAGGTACATTTGGCTGGCACAGACTGAATAATCGGAAGTCTACCTGGGCAACTGTGGTCATCTTGGACCTGCACTGCATAGATTGCTGTCCACACATGCAGCTCCATCCCTGCCCCAGGCAGGGAGAAAGGGGCGTGAAGCTTGATCAGTCCCTCTGGGCAACTACAGTCTAAGCCTGCATGAGTTAGATTATTCCACACAGTTGTGGCTCTGTAGCTACCCCTAGCAAAGGGGAAAATTGGGAGAAGTTTCACTGGTCCTTGGGACAATGAGGGTAGCTTGAGCTTCCACAGCTTATAACACCAACTATATTCTTGGCTCCTACTATACAACCAGCAAGGGAGAAAGGGCAGGAAGCCCTAAACTAAAGTATAAAACCATGCCCAGAATAAATAATCTAGTAAGCCAGATGCCAAGACACCAACAAAAAATTACAAGAAGATATGGCCCACTTAAAAGAACAAGATAAGCCTCTAGATGACATAAAGGAGTTGAGACAACTCTCAAACAAATCTCCTTAACAAAGCCAATAAGATGGCTAAAGAAACTAAGGATATTAAGAAGACATTGGATGAGCACAAAGAAGAGTTTGAAAGCATACATAGAAAAATAGCAGATCTTATGGGAATGAAAGGTGCAATAAATGAAATTAAAAATACACTGGAATCATATAATAGCAGATTTGTTGAGGCAGAAGGAAGGATTGGTGAGCTTGAAGAAATGGCTTCTGAAAGTGAACATACAAAAGAACAGATGAAGAAAAGATTAGAAAAATTTGAACAAAGTCTCAGGGAACTAAAGGACAGCAAGAGGCATGCAAACATACATGTCATGCATTTCCCAGAAGAAGAAGAGAAGGGAAAAGGGGCAGAAGGAATAGTTGAAGAAATAATAGTACAAAATTTCCCAACCCTATTGAAGGACATAGATATCCATGCCCAAGAAGCATGAAATACTCACATCTAAAAAATCTGAATAGACTAACTCCAAGACACATACTAATCAGAATGTCAAACGCCAAAGACAAAGAGAGAATTCTGAGAGCGGCAAGAGAAAAGCAATGCATAACAAATAAGAGATACCCAATAAGATTAATGCTGATTTCTCACCAGAAACCATGGAGGCAAGAAGAAGTGGAATGATATATTTAAGATACTGCAAGAGAAAAACTTCCAGCCAAGAATCTTATATCTGGCAAGATTGTCTTTCAAAAATGAGGGTGAGTTTAGAATATTCACAGATAAACAGAAACTGAGAGAGCTAGTAGCCAAGAGACCTAGTTTGTAGGAAATACTAAAGGGTGTGCTACAGCCTGAAAAAAAAGACAAGAGAGAGAGGCTGGGAAGAGAGTCTAGAAATGAATATTATATCAATAAAAGTAACTAAAAGTGCCAAAGAGTGGTGAAAATAAAATATGACAGATAAAACCCAAATATTCAGGAATAAACTTAACCAACGATGTATAGCACTTGTATTCAGAAAACTACAACTCATTGTTAAAAGAAATTAAAAAGAGACCTAAATAATTGGAAGAACATTCCATGCTCATGGATTGAAAGACTAAATATCATTAAGATGTCAATTTTACTCAATATGCAGATTCAATGCAATCCTGATAAAAATTCCACCAGCATTTTTTAAGTAAATGGAAAACAAGATTATCAAATTTATTTGGAAAGGTAAAGGGTCCTGAATAGCCAGAAACATCTTAAAAAGTAAAAGCAGAATTTAAGTCTCATTACCAAGCTACAGTGGTAAAAAAAAAAACAAAACTGCATGGTACAGGCATAAAGACAGGCACATAGACCAATGAAACTGAATTTATGGTTGAAAACAGACCCTCACATCTACAGTCAAGTGATTTTTGACTAGCCTGTCAAACCCACACGGCTCAGGCAGAACAGTCCATTCAACAAATGGTGCTGTGAAAATTGGATATTCATAGCAAAAGAAGGAAAGAAGACCTCTATATCTCACACCCTATACAAAAATTAACTCAAAATGAATAAAAAACCTAAATATAAAAGCAAGAACCTTAAAACTTCTAGAAGTAAATGTAGGAAAATATCTTCAAGACCTGGTGGTAGGTGGTGGATTCTTAAAGGACATAAGAGGAAGACTGAGATGGACTACTGATATTTAATGTATGTAGAAGTTTTAATCAGCTTTACTGTAAAAATGTGGAATGTACAGAGTTGATGGTAACACATTATAGTGAGTAACAGCTGGTTTATAAATGGGGTTGTGGATAAAAATGGCAGTCTAGGGATGTAAATGCCAATTGACAGAAAGCTAGAAAAAAATCTAGGGAATAAATAGCACAGTAAATCCAGAGGTGGATGAGAATAGTGGTTGATGGTACAGCAGAGCAGATGCACATCAGTATTGGAGAGTGGTGGGAATGTGGATAAGCATGGGAAAAGTACAACTAGAGTGACCTATGGAGTATGGCTAACAGTAATAATGTAATATTCTAGTATCTATGCCAAAGATGTACTGTGTTGATAGTGGGGGAGTATGGGAAATGTGTGCTAAATGTACGCTGTGGACCAGGTAATAATCAGGTGACATTATCTCATAATCCGTAACAAATATTCCACCATGGTGTGGTGTGTTGATAGAGGAGTGTTGTTTGGGAATTCTGCACATGTTCATGATTGTTTTGTAAGTTTACAACTTCTGTCATAAAAATATATTTAAAAAATAATAATAGGGTGGGTTGGGGGAAAATACACCAAATGTAATGTAAGGACTATAATTAGTGTAAGATTTTGACAATATTCTTTCATAATTTGTAACAAATGTCTCATGGCAATGCAAAGTGTTGGTAGACGGTTAATGTATGGGACCCCTGTATGATGCTATGAATGTTTGCTTTCTAAGTTCACAAATCTTACTATTCACTTATTGTTTATGTATGTTCATGTATAAATGATATAAATAATAATAATAATAATAATAATAGGGCAGGTTTGGGGAAAATACTTTGGTTACTAGTAATATTTTGAGGATGCTCTTTAATCATTAGTTAAAAATGTTTCACAACAATGCAAGGTATTGGTGGTAGGGTCAGGTATGAGAGTCCTGTATGATGTTATGTATGTTTGTTTTGTAAGTTCACAACTATTACTATACATTTATTGTTTATGTATGTTCATGTATGAGTGATATACTTCAATAAATTAAAAAAAAACTTTTTTAATCCCAGCAAGATTATTTGCACATATTAAACATGATTACTCTAAAATTTCTATTGAATAGCAAAGGAACTAAAATAGCTAATAATACAATTTTGAAAAAGAAGACTGAAGTGAGAGAAGACAGTTTAACGTATTTCTTTCTTTTTTTTTTTTTTTTTTACTGGGAGGTCCAGGGGATCGAACCCGGGTCCCTCCATATGGGAGACGGATGCCCAACCAGTTTAACGTATTTCAAGACTTACGTAGCTATAGTCATCAAGATTATGTGCTATTGGGAGGGGTGATGCATAGATAAATGGAACAGAATACAAAACCTATAAATAGAGCCACATAAATATGCTCAACTGATTTTTGACAAAAGTGCAAAAGAAGTTCCATGGGTAAAAGTCTTTTTAGCAAATGTTGCTGGAGTAATTGGGCATTCGTATGTAAAAATAAACAAAAAACCCTCAACCTAAGTCTCACACCTCATACATGAAATAACTAAAAATTGTAAAATGTAAAATGTAAAATGTAAAATGATAAAACTTTTAGAAAAAAATGTAAGACAAAATCCTCAGGACTTAAGGCTAAGCAAAGAGTTCTTAGATTAACTAAAAACATGATCCATAAAGGAAACACTGATAAATTGGATTTCACTGAAATTAAGATCTTTTGTTTTGTAAAAGACCCTGTCAGGAGAACAAAAGACAACCCACAGACTTAAAGAAAATGTTTTCAAAGCATATATTCAACAAAAGACAAGTATCTGGAATACATAAAGAACTCTCAAAACTCAACACTAAGCCAGATGTCTTTCACAGGGAATCACCATGGATTTCTGCTTCAGCAGTGCTTGAACAGAGCCCGAACCTGCTCACTTTGACCAGCCTCTACAACCCAGCCCTCTGCCACCACCTCACTGAGCCCTGGGATCACTCCTCCCCAGCTACCTGCCATGGTGAGCATGTTCCCATCCTGGTGTGCCAGAAAGACAAATAGGCTTCAGAGGCAGCCATCAATTGTCTGATTACCTTGAGCTCTATGCTTCTTATGCTTGCCTGTCCATGTCTTACTAATTTGACCATGATGCTTTGGCTTGCAGAACTTTGGCAAATATTTTCTTCCTCAATCTCATGAGGAATGGGGACATGCTGAGAAATTTATGAAGCTGCAGAACCAAGGAGGTAGCTGACTCTTCCTTCAGGATATCAAGAAACCAGAATAAGAAGACTGGGAGAGCAAAGTGAATGTAATAGTGGTACAGTTGGAAAAAGGGTGAATCAGTCACCACTGGAACTACACAGACTGGCCACTGACAAAACGGCACCCACGTGTGACTCCATTGAGCCCCATTACCTGAATGAAGAGGTGATGTCCATCAAAGACTTGGGTGAAGGCATAACCAACTTGTGCAAGATGGGGGCCCCCACAATCTGGCTTGGCAGAGTGTCTCTTTGATGGGCACACCCTTGGAAACTGTGATGATGAGTGACGAGCCTTAGGCTGGCTTCCCCCGAGCCACCCAGAGGCCTTCCAAATTCACCAAGGCTGTGCATGCATGTTAAAATTTACCTTGACCTTTTCTATAAGTTTTATCAACATCCACCAATTCCATCAAATAAAGTAATTTGGTATCCCCCCCCCCCCCCACAAACCCCTCTACAGTAAATAAACAACCCAATTAGAACATGGGTAAAATATTAAAGAGACCTTACACCAAAGAAGATATACAGATGGTAAATAAGTATGTGAAAGATGTTCAACATCATTAGTCATCAGAGTAATGTCAATCAAAACCACATTAAGATATCACTACCCACCTACCCACCTATCATAATAGCTAAAATTTTAAAAAAATGGTGACAACACCAAATGCTGATGAAGATGTGGACCGCTCATACATTGTAGGTGGAAATGTGAAATTGTACAGCCACATGGAAGACCGTTTGATAGTTGCTTATAAAACTAAGCATGTAAACCATATGACCAAGAGAAATTATCCCCAAGAAATGAAACTTTATGGTCACATGAATACATACAAATGTTTATAGCAGCTTTATTCATAACCAGAAATTCTGGTAAAAAAACAAACAAACCAGAAGTTGTCCTTTAATGGATAATGGTTAAATAAACTGTGGTATATCCCTATGATGGAATACTACTCAGCAATAAAAATGTACAAACTATTAATAGCCCCCCAAACCATGGATTAATCTTCAGATAAATATGCTCAATGGAAAAAAAAGCCAACCAGAAAACCCTATATATAGGATGATTCCATTTAGGCAGCATTCTTAAGTGACAAATAGAAATGGAAAGCACATTTGTGGTTGCTGGGGGTTCAGCTGAGGGTGGTATGGGGGGGAAGGAGTCGTGGCTATAAAAGGGCAACATGAATGGTCCGTGAGGTGATGATGTCTTATGCGCATCTTCACTGTATCAATGTCAATGTCCTGGTTGTAATACTGGACTAGAGTTTTACAAAAGGTTACCCTTGGGACAAACTGAGTAAAGGGTACAAAAGATGTCTCTGCACAAAAGGTCAAATATTGTATGATCCCACTGATTTGAAACAATTAGAATAAGCAAACTCATAGAGTCAGAATCTAAAATACAGGTTACCAGGGAACAGGGTGGGGATAGAGAATGGGAAGTTGAGGCTTAAAATGTCCAAGGTTCCTATTTGGAATGATGGAAATGTTTTGGAAATGGATGGTGGTGATAGTAGCATAACATTGTGAACATAGTTAACAGCACTGAAATATATACCTGAATGTAATTAAAAGGGGAAATGTCAGACTGTATATATGGTAATAGAATAAAATTTTTTTAAAAAGTCCATGGAGCTACACTACACAGTGAACCTAATTTAAACCATGGATTATAGTTAATAGTACAATTATAAAAACGCGCTATCATTAACTGTAACAAATATTCCACACCAATGCAAGGTGTTGGTTGTGGGGTGGTGTATGGGAATCATGTACACCACAACTTCTCTAATGAAGGAAAAAAAGATCTCTCTATATTATTTCTTACAATTACACATGAATTAATGATTTTCTCAAAATAAAAAAATTATTAAACAACACAATAGAAAAATTAAATGGCCATTGGAGGAACCAATGAACATTTGCTTTTAGAAAAGTTGCTCTGTATTGAGCTTAAATATTCTCTAAGTATAAAATTCATTATTATTTGACATACTGGGAAAATGAGACTGAAATTACATTTATAAGTGAATGAAAATATCTGGTTTCATTCTAGAAAGAACCTCCAAATCTATTGTAGAAGTAATTAGTTTGGAATTTTTAAGCATAAAATTCTTACTCAATTAAATGAATTCCATATTCCTTAATTTTCTTGACAACACTTTTGGCTATTATTTTCTAATTACAGAGAAACAACAGAGCCTAATATTAAGTAACTAGACATTGTAGTCTTCACAAACAATAGAGAGCCTTTCCTGAGTCCTTGAAAGTTGAACTGCAGTTCTTTTTGTGTGATCGAATAAACTTGGTGGGAAGACATTGTCCCAGGAAACTGACAGAATTCCTCCTTAGTCTTCTTAAATATAGAGGAGGAAAGGAAGGGGTTTACGTCTTGTGCAAAGTCAATTCAGTCAGCCTTTAACAGTAAGTCAGAGTTACTTTTTTCCTTCAAATTTACACAGGTTTAACAGTTCTCAGAGAAAGCCTGTTTCTTTTTTAGCTTAGCTGGTCTTTTAAGAACAGCACGTTTCTCTTCAGCAGCTCGTATAATTCCCCTAAGAAAAACCCCAAAAGAATGGCATTCTGTGTAATTTGCTTAGGGAGAAAAGGGATGGGAAGGGGAGGAAGGAAAAGGAGGAGCTGAGGCTGTTCTCCTTCCCCAAAGGGCAAGCTACCTGCTTGCCCATCAACAAAGGCCCTTAGGTGGTAAAGTCTGTCGGGCTTGGTTAGTATAGCAAGGTCTGGAGAGCACCAAGTACATTTCAGCATTCATTTCCAAGACCCTCTCTTTCATTAGGTCAAAGATTCTCTTTCGCTCCAGGGTCCCTGGCTTGAATTGGGAGATGACGATGCAACTAAGAATGAGTATTTTGGGACTCCTAAAGCCTATACTCACCAGCGCTTCAGTCTAAGTCAAATGCACCTGAAGACTCTAATATGCAAATGTGCTTAGATCTAAATTGATTTTCTAAATATGGCTTTCCATGTTACAGCCCAACACAAGGATGCCCTTTTAAAATTCTCCTGTGACCAGTGTCTGATTGCTAAGAATACAGACCGTTCTCCAACTGCTGGCACTTCTAATCTGCTTACTTTATACTTTCATTAATTTAGCGGTTGAAAGTGTTGAGGTGACTTGTTCCTGTAAGTATTTCTTTTTTCCATTTAAAATGCTTTCTGGTTTGATTTTTTTTTTTTCCAGGAAAGATTTGAAATGCCTCATTTTGACACTTAAACTTCCAACCTCAAAGAATAACTTTCTTTTCTGTAATTTCAATGGTCTGTAAAAATCTAAAAAGAGAGGGACTCTAAACCAACCAGATTTTATCTGCCTAGTTTTCATATTTTATACATATAGAGTGACTGGAATTAATTTACTTAAAAAAGAATCTATAAAGCATGAGGAGAAAATCAGGAACACTGAAAAATGTAAAAGTCAGAAAGTATTTCAAAGCTATGTTGTATTTTGGGAGGTGTGGTAGATTGAATTATGTACTCCAACTTAGACAGGTTCTTAGTCTTGAGCCGCATTCCTGTGGGTGCGAACCTGTAAATAGTATCTCTTGAAGATGTTATTTTGTTATTTTAATAAAGGTGTGGCCCAAGTGAATGAGGGTGGGTCTTAATCCAGAGGACTGGAGTCCTTTATAGCAGAAGAAATTCAGAAAGAGAGAGAGAAAGTTACAGGGAGTAGCCAGAAGCAGGAAGCCAATAAAACTGGAAGAGAAAAGAGGGGACATCACCATATGAAGGGCAAACTAAGAAACCCAAGGATGGACAGCCAACTAGAATGCTACCAACCCCAGGAGAAAGCAAGCCTGTAAAGACCACTTGTAAGACCTGTCTTCCTCTGTTAGATCCTGTTAAGCTAATCTTAGCCTTGCAGCAATAGCCAACCAATCAGAATAGAATGCCATTAATAGCTGTGGTCAGAAGCTAGATCCACATACTGGAGCTTTCTATTTTTTAGTGCAGACTCAGTAGGTAGTAGAATGAGCTTAGCTGAAGTTCAATAGTAAATTCACTATAATTCACTATAATTGTAAATTCTCCACTTCTGAGCAGGATTTAGATGCCATTTTCTGTACATGCAATGTATGACCAAGCATGTTAAAGCATGGAGTGATATAAAGTATGTGCAAGATGTAGCCCCACCTCCTGTCAATCTTGTAACCCAACCCCTTTATCTCCTCCCCTACACAAATCAATATAAGGTTACTACGTCTACTGTTCAGGGAGGCAGAGTTGAGACTTACTCTCTAACCTCTACCAGCTTAATAAAGCTCTTTCCCTCGTGTGAACAACCTTGATTGTGTGATCAATCTTGCCGGGCAAGATCTTAGGGGACTTGATGGTCCCCTTCAAGCTTTCCAGCTTCTGATAATGTTAGCCAATAAATTCCCATTGTTTAAGGCAAAACCAGTTTGTGGTATTTGTGACAGCAGCTGGGAAACTAACACAAGAGGTAAATAGTTTCCTAGACTAAGGAAACTTGTTGACTAAAACATAGTTTAAGGACATATTTTCTGGAGGGCATTAATTTGGACCTATGCAAATATTTGTCACTTTACCTATCTGTCCTTAGAACTGAGACTCTTTTAATATCTGGCACTAAATTTTTAAAAAATCTTGGTATTTTGAAGATGATTCTCCATTGGATGGGAGCTGAGTGCCAAGCACATCTAAGGAAGTTCCCCCCAAATGTACATTTACTGAAGAAATGAATTCAAAGTATCTCTGATCCGATGAAAAACAGAGAGAGGAAAACTCCAGGATGTCATCAGATTTCTGCTTAAGGCACTGGTGACAGGTATGCTGATCTAGTTTGCCACAAAACTGGCTGTGGTCTCCTTGGGACCACGTTCCCCAGGCCCAGGGGTCTTTGCCAGCTACACTATCTGAGGGCTCCTGCTATCCAACAGTGCATGGGCTCACCAACATTAAATGCCTACATTCTCCCTCTGTCCCAATGAAGCCAAAAGTACATCCTCTCCTAACCACTGTTCCCAAACCAAAGAGGCTGCCTCTTAGTACAAAGCTTCTCAAAGATGACTGTTCTTTGGGTTCACAATAGGGAAATGGGAGAAGAGAAGCTGCTTGATGTCCAGTAGTAGCACCAAAGACTATATAATTTCTCTGTGGTGGCTTCTCCCTCTTCCCATTCTCATAAACTCAGTTCTTCCCTTCACAGCCCAACTCCAGTCTCACTATCTTCTGACCTTCTCAGACAAGCTCTTTGCAGTATGAATCCTTTCTCTTTTTCAGTAATCTTTATTTTCAGAGCCACTCATTTGGCCATTGTCATTTGAGATAGGAGGCCCTTGGGAAAATCCTCTTTGTTTTTATGTTGGGGGCTCTTTGACAATATATAGGGCAATTCTTTCTTCTTGTGAGAAACCAATGTGAGTGCTCTTCTGAAACCAGGTACCTAGGGCTCCGTGAATCTTTCCCAGAGGATGGACTCAAGCATGCAATGGGAGAAGAAAATAACAATGTCTGTGGAATTGCTGTGACATGCCTTTCTCTATTATGCTTGCTTGCTGTGTGACATTTCTATTAGAAAATAAATGGAAACTTGCTTATCAGTGTCCTGAATGAGGTCATGTCACCAATGAACTTCCTTGTATAAGGTAAGAGAGGAATGATGATGGGCTGATATCAAGGATGGCTGTTTGTGTGTGTGTGTGTGTGTGTGTATGTGCGGGGGGGACTAGAGGTAGAACAGAGGGTGATGATAAAAGGTTCAGAAGCAATTGTTCCTGTGTGTCCAAAAACCTCAGCTACAGTTTTGCTGAGCTAGGCAAAACCTTCTGTATACATCCCCCAGACCAAATGAACTATACCAGACTGATGATTCAAAACCACCTCCAATAGAGAAGGGGGAACAATGAGGGAATAAAGAATATGCAATAAAAGGACAAAAAAGTCTTTTGTGTGGTTTCTCTTCCTGTGTCATTTCAGTTTAAAGGAATCAGAAAACCTAGTCATAAATATACTACTTATCTATACATTCCATCTTTCCTTCTTTCTTCCTGTCCTTTCTTCCTCCCTCTCTTCTTTTCTAATCTCTTTCATTCCTTCTTCCTTTCTTTCTAACTCTTTCTCTGTCTCTGGCTCTCTCTCTCTGACACACACATACCTCCAACTAGGCTAATTTGATTCTTCATTCACTCACTGAACAACTAAATTCTGAACATCCACTATATGCAAAGTAGCTTTCCTATTAGGGAAAGGAACATAACAATTAGTAAGACATGCTTCTTGTCCACAAGGGGCTAATAATTTAGTAAGCTAGAGAAGTATCTAGCTCATAGGGTAGTTGAGAAAATTTCACAAAACCTGCATATAAAGTGTGAAGCAAAGTGTCTGGCACATAGTAAAAACCTCATAGGATTATTTATTATTGTTATCCAGAACATAATCACATGATAAATTTTAATAATGTAAAAGAAGAGGAAATAAATTATTGCTTATTTGCTGTATCATCTTCATTGGAAAGTTTGCTTAGGTATTCTGTGAAGTCTCAGCACATCCTGCCTGGTGAGTAGCCAGGCTGCAGTTTAAAGTCTTTGTGTGGGATGCAGGCCTGTATCACTAAGTTCTAGAGATTCTATAAAGACCTGAATGCTGGGTATTGAAGCATTATAATATATAGCCCTCTCTTTTGGAAAATAAAAAGTTTCTAAGCAAATATTATACCAAATCTTTATTCATTAATATTGATTTAATTATTAGCATTTAATCTTCAGAAGTTAAAAACAAACAAAGGTCAGGGAGATAATAAGAAGTGGTGGTGACTGTGGTTAAATGGAAAGCAGGTGCCTCATCTAATATGAGCATCCATTTCTTGGCACCAATAAAAATTGCAAAACCAGATCTTGCAGTTTTTTAAGAGAAATCCACAAGTTGTTAAATATTTGATAACTAATTGAAATGCTTTTAACAATCAGTTAAATTCTGGGAGGCCAAACTAGTTGCAATCCCTGTTTAAAATGTACTGTCTCTGAGAAATAATGTATGTGGTATGTGGTATGTCTGTGTTTGTATTTGATCCCCAAACACTAATAGTTACCACTGGAAAATGGGGGAGGTTAAACACATGTACTTCATCCCGCACTGGGGGAGACGAGAGTTCTAGAAGGTACCAAGAACTTTGGTGTGGAATCCTTCGCGGTCTACCTTCCACCCTCAGCCTACTGCTGACTCACTTACTGCCCCCTTGAGGCTTTAGTGATCTCATCTGATCCTCTTGTAGAAGCCTATCCCCAATTTTCTACAAAAATGAATGCTTTTATACTTGGAGAACTTTACTATCTGGAGAGGTGAAAAATCCAAGGGACAATCATAACAATAATCTAAAAACAGCTAACTTATATAGAGAGCCAGGCCCTGTTCATTGTTTTCTTTTCCTTTCTTTTGTTTTTTATTTTATTTCTTTTATGAGCACCTATGAGGTGCTGGAAATATAGAGTGTCTACTATGTATTAGATACTTGGGTATAAATCAGTTAAAAAACAAAAATGCCTGCCCTTCTAAAATTTATATTCATTGGATATAAATAAAATGAGTAAGTGTCATATATGTTATTTTAGATGGTGATATATGCTATGGAGAAAAATAAGGTAGGAAAAAGTTTTAGAGGATACCAAGGCAAGAGAAGAGTTAATTTCAAATAGATCAGTTGGGGAAGGCCTTCCCCAGAAGTAATACCTGAGCAAAGACTTGGAGGGAGCTGAAGGTCTATCTCTAAAGGAAAAGTATTCAGAGGGAAAAATAAGTGCTATAAATAAATAATAAAATAAATGAAAATTGAAAAAATAGTAAATAATAAAAGAAAATAAGTGCAAAGACCCTGTGGTGGGAGCATGTCTATTGTGCCCTAGAAATATCAGTAAGGCTGGTAGGGTGGGACAGGAGTCAGAGAAGCAAAGAGAAGTAGGTGATATGTTCACAGGTGTAGCCGGGAGCCACAGGTAATACAGATTATTGTAAACACTTGTGCTCCTCTCAAAGGTGGTGCCTAATTCACCTCCCCTCGAGTGTGGGCTGGACTTAGTGACTTGCTTCTAGTGGACAGAATGTGGTGGAGGTGACGATGCGTGACTCTAAAAGGCATTGTGGTTTCCTTCTTGTTCTCTCTCTCTCAGATTACTAGCTCTGGGGGAAGTCAGCCACCATGTTGTGAGGAGACTCAAGCTGTCTTGTGGAGATGCCCATGTGGTGAGAAACTGAGGCCTCCTGCCACAAGCCCCTGCGGAAGCGGGCCCTGCAATGCCAGCCAAGCCTTCAGTACACTGCAGCCTTCATAAGAAACCCTGAACCAGAACCACTCAGCTAAGCCATTCCTGAATTTTGACCCATGGAGATTAGGAAATAATAAATATTAATTGTTTAACAAAATGCAGCTAGTGAACCACTGACATTTAATAAAATAGCACTTACAAATATTAATGAGGGTTAAAATGATATGATCCAGGTAATTTTTTGATATAATTCCTGTATTTTCTCACATAATAACAGAGAAAATATTACATACAATATTATTATCTTATACCAACACCTTGGGTGATATCTCATCATAATTAGAGAAGTAAATGATAAATAGGTCTCTATACTTCTGCATGAAAGAGAAGAAGGTATAAACTTTTGGGCCAAGGAGTTATTCATAATTTGACTCTGCCACCACGTAGCCTTCACGAAGGAGTTGTGGCAGGAATGGTAGGGTGGGAGATTGCTCCATAGAACAACCATTTGGCTACCTAGAATTAAAAATTAACAAAAGGTAAATTCCCTCCTTTGTCCTCTTTTTATTTCCTGGTAATTTGCCAATAAATTCAGCTGTCAAATTAGAATGTCTTACAGCAGATGCAAGGAAAGTGGGTGGGAGCTGTACAGAGAGGCCAAGCAATCATCTGATGAAACTATAGCATCCCCTTCTCTGTAGAGAAAATACATGTGTTTCAATGTGCAAGAATGGATACTTTATTATCATTTTATTAGAGCTGATTTATTAAAAACATGGTTCTGGAATGCTTTTATAGCTTGAGGATAAGATCACCAGCCTTCTCCCTGCCCCCTCCCCCCTCCAATACCCCTGGTTCTCAGGATAGTAGTTTCCCTTCACTCACTGACTAATTGGAATCAAAGTCACAGCTGACATTCACTAGAGTGAGTTTCAGATCAGGATCCATCCAACTCACCCCATCAGAAAACCTGCCCAAAGGCACCCAAGTGTTCCACCAAGCTGGCATAGGGATGTGCTGGGGAAAAGGACACAGCCAATGAGAGCTTCATTCCACCCAGTCTCACATGGAAGATACTAAATAAGTCCTTCAGTGACTTTGCTAACTTGCTTTGGGAATAATGCAAGTTTCACCAAGAAGCAGCAGACTCAGACCTGCTTGTCAATATATACTCTAATGTGAATATTCTCACTGTCCTGATTTTGTGATAATCAGGGTAGGCTAAACATTCACTATATTAGAAACCATGCATGTGTCCCCAGACCTAGTTTTCTCTCTAGGTTTGGTTTTTAGAATGCTGGTGATAAACTAAGCCTGATTTATTATATGACCATCGTGTTTGGGAAAACATTGTAACTTTGGGTATCTTTGGTCAACCTTAAGAGATATAGCAGAGGGCCCGGCTAGCTCAGTTGGTAGAGTATAAGACTCTTAAGAGATATAGCAGGGGGACGGATGTGGCTCGAGTGGTTTGGTGTCCATCTCCCACATGGAGGGACCTAGGTTCAATCCCCAGGACCTCCCGGTAAAAAGAAAAGAAAAATATAGAAGGTGTGCAGACTGCCAGGCCCCATGTGCAGGTATATTGCCAGGTCCTGCGAGTGGGTGCACTGTCAGGCCCCGCGAGCCGCACAGCAAAATGATGATATAACAGGAGAGTGACACAAGGGAGAGCCAAGACGAGATGCACCGAAAAACCAGGAACTAAGGTGGTGCAGGCTGTAGGATGCCTCTCTCCTACATCAGAGTTTCTGAGGATCGAATCCCAGTGAAGACAGGAGGAGAAGGATGAGAAGAGAGGGCAGGAAATGGACACAGAGGGTTGCCAGCGAATGGACACAAAAACAGCAAAAACGGGGTCGGGGGGTGGTAGTGGAGTAAAAGTGGATAAGAGTAAATAAATAAATAAATAAATCCTTAAAAAAAGTAAAGGGGAGTAACATACAGACTATAGTTAGTAGTAATACTTTGACGATGCTCTTTCATAATTTGTTAACAAATGTTTCACAACAATGTAAAGTGTTTGTGGTTGGGTGATGGGTAGGAGCCCTGTATGATGTTATGCATGTTTGTTTTGTAAGTTCATAATGTTTACTGAACACTTATTGTTTATGTATGTTCATGTATGAATTATCTACTTCAATAAATTGTTTTTAAAATATATATATATATACACACACACACTCTAGTAGTTGTGCTTGGTGTTTGAAGATAAACAGTTTTAGAAGAAGACAGCCTTTTCCTATACTGTGGGAAATATTTTGAGGAAGTTTTTTGATTTGAGAAATTTTTTTTGAAAGAGCATGCCAAGGCCCCAGAATATAAACAACAAGAGAGGTGATTTGAAGCAATTTAATGATTAACTAAAACTCCCCTCATTGTCACTTGACCCCCTCAAACACTAAAACTTCCATGACAAGAAGTTTTCCTCATTATATTTCTTCCTTTCTTACTGGTTTGGGAAATTTGGCATTGGCTGTGAGGCTCAGGAGGACAAAGTGAGGGGCAGGTGATCTTCTAAAATTTTCATCGGAGATACATTTTTTCCCCATTGTTCTCATTTTACAGTTTTAACACAGGGATTTCCCCACCTCCCTTCTTAGACCTCAAGATTTTCTCATTCTCTCATGCATTCTTTTCTCAGAGGATAATCATTGTCCATGTTCCTGAGCAACAGATAATTTTATAGAATAAGAAAATCAACCTCACGTAATGGGTATGTATATATATTTCACATACTACTTAACCTTGACAACCCAATTCAGCTGAGCTCAGAGGATTCTTATTTAGGGTGCACAAATATCCTTTTGTGTAATAGGAACCTATTAATTGGTTCTCAAAATTATATATAATTAATATTGAATTTCTCTTGGGACAGTTTTCCTCAGCTCCTACAGGGAGAAAAACAAAAATCCAAAGAAGGTCTAGGATTTTCCCTAGAGTCCAATCAGGATTTTATTTTTCCATATAATACATTGGTATTTATTGTCCTAAGAAACCCAAACTACCATGAAAGACCTGTCTTCTCTCCTGGAGACCAAACAGAAGATGGTAGAACACATAGTTCTTAGAATAGCACATCTGAACAAAAATTTTAGCTCAAATGCAGAATAAAATCTTCTTAGGCCAACCATCCTAGAGCTGTTCTTTGGAAGATAGCTTTACTTTTATGTTCAACAGGAATTGGATGCTTTTTTAGGGCCATATTTTAGAGTTTTCAAACCTAACTGTATTTTTTTTTAAGGAGGTACCGGGGATTGAACCCAAGACCTCGTACATACGAAGCAGATGCTCAACCTCTAAGTTATACCCTCTCCTGTATTTTAAATATTTTAACTTATAGAATGATTGTTATCTACTTCTGTTTCCCAGAATTTCATTTATTTGAATAAAGTCAGAGACACTTTATATAGTTGTTATATGGTGCTTAAATAGTGTATGAATAATTTTTATTTTCACATCTAAAATCAAATACTTTTCAGACTATTTCATGAGAAAGGAAAGACTTCATCTACATATATTTATTCAAAAACATTAGAAATAATCAAGCAAACCAAAGGCTTAAACTATGCTTCTCAGTTATGGGGGCTCATTCTTGTTGATGTGGAAAAGGTTAGGGGAATAGAGAGCACAGAGGACTAGATGGCTACAGAAGAAAACTCTTCTGGAATATTATGGATGAATGGCAGCAGGACGTTCCCTGCCAACAGTTTTATGTTTAAGTAACAGCACAACCCGAGGTAGCACAGGCTGGCTTAGGGGTTTCCCCCTTGCACAATTGGTCAATCATGACGACCTTCTCAGCTGCATGTCCCATGTCCCCGCTTGCATGTAATAAACTCCCTTTCAGGCCAAATGGTAACAGAAACAATGGTTTTGATAAACATAAAACACTTTGGTTAATTCTTCCTTATACTCGCCATACAACAGTAGATCAGGGATATTGGAGAGCTTCTCTCCATTCTCCTGACACCGAACTTTAGAAAATGCCTTGATTTTCCTTCCAATAAACGGGCCGTCCTCTCAAATATGGAGACTTGTATCTGAGTGAAACATTAAAGTACATTAAGAGGCACAAAGAGTAAAGATTTGGGCATCATTAAGATGTCTTTAGAAAGTTGGTGTCTTGCTCCAAAAATGATTTAGAAAGCTTCATTTACTCTTTCTTTCTGATGCTCACATTACTATTTGGCTCAACTTTGAGAGAAGAGCCAATGCATGGCCTTTACTCTGCAAAAAATCATGCCTGCTCCCGTCTATTCCACTCAAATCTATAGTCATTTCTCTGTCAGCCTCCAATTGATATGTCTCCCTGGAAACAATACTCCAAGGAACTGGACATGATCTGGAGGAAATGGGCATGACCTAGTTATTAAGAAGTCTTGCTCACACTCCAGCAGGTAGAGAGAGCTCGTCTTCCCTCGCCCATGATGCAGGCTCACTCAGTTAGTGTATGAAGAGATAATCCAGTCAGAAAGGAGGGTGGTTTTCAAACCAGCGCAACATTACAGTTGGGTTGAAACTGGATTTGGTTTACTAAACTATATAATTTGCTACTCTTAACATTTTCTCTCAAAATATAGGAGGAAGGATAGCAGATTCTCCTTAACAACAGTCAGCTCACTTTAAAAAGCAAGTAAAAGAGTGCATTGTCATTTAGACAATTAGCATGAGTTCTGATGAGTGAAGCGACTTGCCGCTGAAAATGTTCTCAGCATCACATGGGAATTTTAAGATCGGTGCTGAGTGCAGACAAATGGTACAGAGTCAACCCCTTAGGGCTCCTGGACTGGGGAGGAGGTGCCTGTCTTGTATTCCGCATATTGTGGTTAACACTTTTCAAGCTTCATGGAAATACTACTTAGATCTCTTGCCAATGTTCTTTAAATAAAAGGAGACCACAGCGGAATGCCATCAAGTTTTGTTATTTTGCTGTTGAAGTTGGATGTTCTTTGTTGTATGGGGAGAATTTGAGCAATGGAATCTCTTAGGTAAGAGAAAAAAAAAAAAAAAAGAATTAATCTTCAAATCCTTCCTCCTAGAAGGCATGGACAATAGATTCTTGCTAACAGAGTATCATTTCCCAAAACCTGCCAAGAGGCCACTGCTTATTTTGATTCTCTTAGCATTCTAATTTGTGGTTCCTGAGGTGCTCATGGAAGCTGAAGAATACTTTGAAAAAGTAAATAGTTCATTATGTGGTTAAATTTGGACATATGTGGGGTAGATGCTAAGAGAGAGCAGCACCATACCAATTTTTTTACTGAACTACATGGATCTAGGTATTGTTTTCAGAAGTGATAAAAATTATATTTTGTGATGGTGATTCATATAATGAAATTCAAATATTCTGTAATATTTTCCAAAGTAATGACAATTAACCACATATGACCCATTATAATGTTTGAATGTAAACATGATAACTGATTCTAAGCACTGTTTAATTTTTTTTTTTTTTTACAATTCCAGCTGGCACTTCCTTAGTAGAGTGAAGTTTTTCCCAACTGAAATTAATGAAACTGGTGACCCAAGAAAACTTGTTAATTTGACATTACTATCTTTAGAACAAAAATTATGTGATGATCTTGAGTATAACAACCTGTTTAATGATTTCACTGAAATAAAGGTAAGAAAAATAATATCTTGGAATAATATATAATACTTTGTGAATGATGTATACTTTATTACTTAGCAAATGCACCTGAGCCATTAGCCTAATGCTTAGACTTGTGCATAATTAAACTCAGTCACCGATATTTTGCTGTCAGTCACATAAAAACAATATAAAAGATATTTACATACTTTTTGATTTTGTCTTTCTGAAGGTATATTAATCAAGGATACCCACAATAGAACAGATTTCACTTAAGAGTTTGTAATGTTACTTTATTACTTTAAAATTTTTAGAAATATGGTATCTGGGCCTCCAACTGTATACTTACTTGCCCAAGGCCCAGAAATGTTTGGCTGGGCACGTGTATATGAGTGTCTCTATACACTTACAAAATATCTTTGCCTATTATCAAATAGCATACTATTCTATTCTCTTAATTATTTATCCACACCTTTATTAATAGTACTTTAACATCATAGATTTATAACTGATGTATAATAAACTAATTATAGTATCTTAGAGGTGCACATAATTGAACAATAACCATTTAGAGGATCATATATCCATAAATCATGCTGACCCAATGGGATCTTGGAGTATATTCTCAAGGGTAGGATCTGATACATAAATCCTCAGAGACAGCCATTTTACCAAGCATTGCTCAACAACTTAACTTGGTTTTTAATTGCGCTTTTCCAAGTGCTGTCAGACTCAGTTATGCACAAAGGTAACTGATGAAGTATAGTCTTTCTAGGTTTAAATCTTCCATAATTAAAACGCTACCAAAAAAAAACCAAATGTTCACGGCCACACTGTAGTTTGTATGTCTAAAATACAATTTAATTTTCTATTGTCTGACAGGAATCATTATGTTCTTTCCCTTTCTATTTCAAGGACTGGATATTAATGCATCTCTGGAATTTGAAGAAAAATAGAATTGCCTTCCATTTTGAAAAGTGGAATAACTCAATGATTTGTTTCTGTCTTGACATTTCAAAAAACAGCAGAATGTCCAATATTTACTGAAGTAGTATAAATCAAACTTATCTGTAATTGCTTATTTAGAAAATGGTGATAATAATGGCTGATTATTTCACAGCAGGACTTGCAGAAATTTTGAGGTGCTAAGGAATGAACAAGGGATAGAAATTATTTTCAATTTTATCTTTGCATCTCTATCTAAAAATCAATGTGAAGAATTACACTACAGTTTCCTAGTGTTCAAACTATCTTCTCTAAAGGGTAGACGAAAAGGAGTGATTGATTTCTATATGACGTTCTCATTCATTTACTGGTTACTCTTATTCTTATATTGGCTAGCTACACTATGACTACTTGAGCAGAGAAAATGAGAAAGGGAAGCAATCTTCTTGTGCATTTGTCAGACCACTGGAATTAATTTTGTCCCAAATCTGCTTTTGCTTTGGGAGTATGCTCTGACATGTTTGATGTCTCCAGGTAGACTTCTCATTATTCATGACCAAACCAATGTCTCCAAAGACCTCAATATTGAGGGTCTTTTGTTAGAAAAAATTCCAAGAGAGCCAGGAAAATACTGGCATTTTAAATGCTGTGGGAAGTATAGTTCCATTTTTTTAGGGATGCACTATGTGGAATAATTTTTGTCTAGCTGATAGTGGACCAATTTGCAAGAGGCCTTTAAAACCCCACTATTAGAAGCGTTTCTAGGGAGGTTTGGAAGAGTGAATGTGTGAGTGAGTCAAAAGAATGTTGAAGTGAGCAAGCTGTAGCATTCTACCAGGGTGAAGCATGAAGGCTGAAGTTCCATCTGAGGACAAGGGCATTAGAAAGGCTGGCTCAGGTGCCATCTCTCCTCCAATGAGGAAAAGGTATTCTGAGGGAAACTGGGCAAGGAAAAGCACTTCCCAATTTTACTTATGATCAACCCTGTATGCCAGGTGATCTGGACTCACTGGTATACACTAGGTAAACTTGGTATAAACTCAATAAAGAAAAGAGGTGGATACTTTTGAATTTTCTTGACTCAGCAAATTGTTAAAGGAGGAATTCAACAGGAATATAAGCATGCCCAGTGAAATATCAAAAAGCAACCTATGTACACCTACTATCAATGTAAATGATGAAACATAAAGAAGCAATATGGATTGTAGCTGTGGCTAATTTAGAAACCCAGTTGAGATATAATGAAGACCTGAACTGAGCATACAGCTTGTTTTCTTTTTTTTTTTTTTAAAGATTTTATTTATTTATTCATTTATCACCCCCTTGCTGCTTGTGCTCGCTGGGTCAGCTAACTACGACATCCGGGCGGGCTTGCCTTCACTAGGAGGCCCCGGGAACCGAACCCAGGACCTCCCATATGGTAAACGGGAGCCCTACTGATTGAGCCACAGCCGCTTCCCACAGCTTGTTTTCAATCAGAGTTGTTGAGGCAAGCTTGTGTAGAGACCACTCCACACAGACTATGGGTTATGTATCTTTCTGCTTTTTCGAGACTGTAAATAAATACACGTTGCTTGGTTAACTGAATGTAATTTAACCTACTAATTATTAAGACATATTGTCTTGAAAGTAGTTTAGCCTTCTGAAAAATCAGAATTTTTTAATGGGGTGTTTTTCAGTATTGATATCTTTTAAAGCAATATCTTTTTTATAAACATGTTCTAATATTTTTGGTCTCAGGTTATGTTGGAAATTTTGTAAAAATGGACATTTTCTAAAACAGTGAAAAATAACATGTATATATGCATTTGGTGAGATTATTTTATTTTTCTTGCTTTGAAAAATCAACAGATTTAGAAATGGTCTCATTTGGTCTAAGGCAAAATAGATTCTAATGCTTGTCATTCCGATTTGAATCCTTCCCACAAGGTAATCAAAATATCTTTGCTTTGAGTGGTTTTTTAATTTGGGATTTGACAGAGGAATAAAAAAATACTATATTTTTAGAAGACAAAATAAATTACCAAAAAAATTTATTAATGCCATGCAAAAAAAAAAAAAAAAAAAAAAAAGTAACAGGCCTCCCCACAGGGATACAATGTGCAGATGGTGGTGTAAATTGTATTCTTCTCAAAACTATACACTCCCTTCCTGTGATAACATCTCTAGACAACTTTTGTGAGTTTCATGTGACCCTAACAGAAACTCTGCTCTCTTACCCTATGGAATGGGAATGTCCTGAAACCCCTTATATTGCCCCACATTTTCCCACCTCTTTGCTGAGTACTACTTTCATTCTCTGAACTGCCACATTTGAAGACCTTCTTCTGTTTGTAAGTCACAATAAAGCTCATATCTGATTAAAAAAAAAAGCAGCCTCTGGCAAAAGATCAATGCTACAGATCTAGAGTCTACATTGGGAGAAGTATTTCTTCTCATGATGACACAGTTATAAAGAAAGATACTTCCCTGATGTTCTCTAGCTTAATTACACCCAAACCAACAGTGATGCTGATATTGTTCCACCCAAAATGAATATATTTATGATATCTTGGAGGAGTCAAAGATATCCATGTGATTTATAGTTCCTTTCCCTGTGTAACTGAAAAATCAGATTTCATGCTCAGATTCTCCCTTTTTCAAATACTTAGAGATTATTCTTCAAATTTACCACTCTAAAATCTTTCACATTTTCCTTCCATCACAGCAGTAGATAATATGATGACAATATTATATTTTAAAATCATATGCTTTAAAAACTATTAGATATTTTATGTCTATTAAATATCTGTCAGGGACATTTGAAATAATACTTTACTTTCAAAATAAAATATTTAAAAACTAAAACATCACATTTATCTTTCAATTATTTTGTATAGACATTTATAGGAAAGACCTCAAAATACATAAACTTATCATTACATTTAAAATAAGGTTTTGTGGGGTTTTTTGTTTTTGTTTTTTTTTTTGGAGATACCGGGACAGGGGATTGAACCCAAGACCTTGTACATGGGAAGCTGGTGCTCAACCACTGAGCTATACCTGCTCCCCAAAATAAGGTTTTTAGCAGTCCATTTTTAAATGTTAAAGTAAACAAGATGTAATTCCAGATTCTGATTCGTTTTAATACAGGAGTTCTTTATTTTTACCCTAAATACAATAGAGGAATCTGCTTTGACTGCAATAAGTACTAGACATTGATATTATTTTGTTTTACATATTGCTGGAGTGATGACTCCCATAATTTTCATCTTCATGTCGTGAACTTGTACAAGGCCATCATTTAAATCTGGTGAAACTCTTATGCGTGGACATAGGGAGAGAAATGGCTGGGAAAACAAACCTTTTTCCTTTATTCTACATTGACAAGGAAAAGAATTCAGAATTAGCAAGCATCAGCTCTACCTTTTTTTTAGCTTCAGCAGATGGTACTGGCTCATGACAAATCTACTGAAAAAGGCATATTTATGAGTAAAGAGTGGAAACACAACACACATACACACATGCATACACACACACAGGCACATGTACACACAAATGCACACATACCTGCACATACCCATGTGCACACACCACATATGTATACATGGACACATGTACACACATACACATGTGCGTGCCCCCTGTATACATGCATGTGCACACACGTACACACACTGCATGCATATCTCTTTCTCCAAATCTACACTGCCTTCATTCTATGCTATTCCTATTACATCTGTGGGGAAAATTAAGCTAACAGCTATTCTAATATTTTCTTTCATTCACTGGCATTGCATCACCACACCACAGACCTTAGAGACAAGCTTACTCATTCTAGGCATTTTTGCTGAAATTTAGTTAATTGCTCCAAAGAGGGTGGTGGTGTTTATCAGAGGAGTTTATGTCCAAGTTTAAATATATCCAGACATGATTAATTAATAATTGAAAGTAAGTCAAGTATTCCACTGTTAATGGAACTTTTACTCTAAAACATAATTCTTGGAATTTTTCTTTAAAGGACACAATAGATTAACTATCTGTTATAAATGATAACTAAACACAGAGATGCCACTGCAGCCAAGTTTAAGAGAATGAGAATATTTCAGTATAAAGCAGCACTTTCTGAGTTTTTTTTTAACTTAATTGCATTAGGAGAGGCAGAAACTAAGGGAGAATCAGGTCAACATCAGAGTCTAATGACATGGGAGATAGATTCTATCAGAGATGCTGGGGCAGGGCTGGAGGCTGGCAGGACAGAAATTAGCAGAAATCTGGCAGGAAATTCCAAGATCCTATCAAAACAGATCCAAAGAGGCAATCGAGGAAGCACAGTTAGATCTGCAACAAGAAGGCTCCCTATATTCTGTGGAATTTATCCTATGGGTTTAGTGATCCTAAACAAATTACAGAGTGTAATAAAGTATTCTGTATTGAAGTATATACACAATATTATCAATTCTTTTATGCCATAACCTAACCACTCAATTACTCTAAACACAACTTAGAGCTGAGAGAGGGAGAAAGAGATAGAGCAACAAAGAGTGAGCTACAAAACAAAACAAAAACACACAAAACACACACACAAACTGGTTACCAGAGGCAGAAGGGAGAGAAAGGGGAGGTGGGAGTTATTTCTTAATGGGCACAGACTTCCTGTTTAAGGTAATGAAGAAGTTGGGCTACGAATACATGTGATAGTAGCACAATATTGTAAGTGTAATTAATGCCACTAAATTCTACACTTGAAAATGGTTAAAAAGGCAAATTCTAAGTATATATGTCATTACAACAAAAAGTTTTTAAAAATACATTACTTTGTTTAGAGGCTTCATTCAGAGATAATTTACTCTTACTTTACATATATTTCTAACTATTTTGTTTCCTGCCAGTTTGAGCCCACTCAGAATTGGGGCTGAAGCCCAGATGTCATCGATAAATGAATTGAAATGAGACCTGTGAAACTCACTCTGAATATCCTAAGTCAACCAGGAAAAATTTTCAGAAGGCTATTATGCAAGGTGGAACTTGAGCCACACACTTTAGTGCAATTTGCATCCAAAATGATTAAAATAAATGTCAGGGCTTCCAATGCTTCTTCAGTTATTTGGAAATTTCTTTAAGTGGAACAACTTATTTTCTTACCAAACTGGATAAACCCTCTGAGCCTCCATTTCACCATATATAAAAGAGGAATAGAAATATCACATTCTTTCAGGGTTATTGTGGGAAGCAAATAATTTATTGCCGGCAAACCAATTAGCATAGTGTCCGGTACATGGTAAGTGCTAAAAAATGGTGTTATTATTGATTGTTATGTGTGTATCGGCTCCCTTATTAGATCATCTGTCTATTAAAGGTCGAGACTGTACACTAAAATTTTTAGGATAGGGCCTGGCTCTTGGTAGGGATGTAAAAAATATCTGTCAAATGAAAGCACTTGATTCTCTATCACAGAAATTTTACACATCATGTAGTAAGGCAGGTACAACAGCACAATTAAAAGTATCAGCATTGGCTTTACATGTATTATTTCATATATGGGGTGGTAGAGTCATGATTCAATCCAAGTGTGACTTCAAAGCTCATGCTCTTCTAAAATATAGTTTAAATATATAACATTATTGTAAGCCAATCTTTTCAAAAGGGGATTGGTGATTCTTTTTTATCTTAAATTGAATTTTCTCAAAATATTTATAATAAAAAGAGTGATATGTTTTTCTGGAAGGAAAAGTAGCTAAGGTTCCTTTCAACTATGAAAGTTCATGATTGTGTGATAATGCTAAATTCACGAAATAAATATCACTTTCATTTAAAGGCTGTCCTGCTAACTTGTAGTACAGTAAAGAGATATTAGGACCATTAGTCTCAACTTGTACATTATTTTTTTTTCCCAACACAAACGGTCAGTAACTAATGTTAACATGAGATTCTCCCTGAATCTCAATATAGCTTTTTTGTAGAGGAATTTTTTCCCAACTTTATTGTCCTGATATTCCCAAGCAATTCTCTGAAATAGTATGCAAACTTCTAAATTTTCATCTGTAATACACATCTAAAAATTTTTTGGCCTAACTATCTGTCCTTGAAAATAGTTTCTAATAAGTCTTCTAATCCTTCCTAATTTTCTAAAATAAATTCTGAAGTTCTGAAAAAAAAGTATCAGCATTAGTTGTAAACTGTCTTTCTGTGGTGGTGCTCAATATATTCAACATTCTACCTTGATACTACTAACCTTGCTATTGTCATACCTGTTTACTGTTCAAATAATAATGAATTTATTGTAAAGCTCTTATCAGCTAGGTTCAATTAAAATGCTGAAAATCCTGTGAATATTCTCGCTGTCCTGATTTTGTGATAATCAGGGTAGGTTAAACATTTGCTATATTAGAAACCATGCATGTGTCCCCAGACCTAGTTTTTCTCCCCAGGTCTGGTTTTTAGAATGCTGGTGATAAACTAAGCCTGATTTAATTATATGACCATCCTGTATGGGAAAAGACTGTAACTTTGGGTATCTTTGGTCAACCTTAAGAGATATAGTAGGGGGACAGATGTGGCTCGAGTGGTTGGGCGTCTGTCTCCCATATGGAGAGACCTGGGTTTGATCCCCAGGACCTCCTGGTAAAAATAAAAAATAAAAAATAAATAAAAATACAGAAGCCGTGTGGGCCAACAGGCCCCGTGCGTGGGTGCACCGCCAGGCCCCGCGAGCCACGCAGCAAGATGATGACATAACAGGAGAGTGACACAAGTAAGAGCCAAGACTAGATGCACCGAAAAACCAGAAACTAAGGTGGCGCAGGCGGTAGGACGCCTCTCTTCCACATCGGAGATTCCGAGGATCTAATCCCAGTGAAGACAGGAGGAGAAGGATGAGAAGAGGGGGCAGGAAACAGACACAGAGTAGCCCAGCAAGTGGACACAGAAACAGCAAAAACGGGGGGGCGGGGGGGTGGGGGGGTGTAAAAATGGATAAAAGTAAATAAATAAATCCTTAAAAAATGTGTAGGGGAAGAAGATACAGACTATACTCTCGATGGTGATGCTTTGATGATGTTCTTTCATGATTTGTTAACAGATGTTGCACAGCAATGAAGGGTGTTTGTGTGTGGGGGTGATGTGTGGGAGCCCTTTAAGATGTTATGCATGTTTGTTTGGTAACTTCACGATATTTCCTGAACACTTATGGTTTGTGTATGTTCATGTATGAGTGATATACTTCAATAAATTGTTTTAAAAATTGCTGAAAATCTGACATGCTTTCCTTTCTCAAAATGAAAATGAATTGCTCTTAATTTATAGAAAATCTTATTATACCCTTCATCTTTTTTTTTTTTTCCTTTAGGAGGTACCAGGGATTGAACCTGAGACCTTATATATGCAAAGCAGGTGCTCAACCACTGAGCTACATCCACTCCCCTTCATTCATTTTAATCTCACAGAGGTAAAAGTATAATGTACTCATGATGGCACAATCAACAGAATTGTGTGCTCTTTAGACCATGCCTTCTCATAATTAAATATCATCCATTCATTTGCTTAATACATATCTGGGTTTAGGGCAGAGCCAAACCACACTGCTTTCGCCCCCCCCCCCCCAATTAATCCCCTAATCTCTCATTTCCATTCATTTCCCTACTTCCTCATTTACCAGTGAGCCAGGAATTTTTTTTTTCCCACAAATTAACACCATTTGAAAGAGAAATAAGATTATCTAGGCTTATATAAAGCTAAAACTTATTCAGCCAGTCAACAAACATTTCATTACCCTTCTTCCTGCAAGGCACTTAAATGTGTAGTATAAGAAATTATGCAACATGAAACACAAGGATGGGAGAAACTGTTAAATTAGGTGCTCCTCCCAAGTTCAGAGAGTGATAAAAGCATCTTCTAGAAGATTAGTATAGCCTTGCAATTATAAATTTATGATAGTTATTGTAAAAATAATGAAATGAAATAATGAAATTTATTACAAAAATGGAAAAAAAAATAGATTAAAAAAATTCGGTAGTCCACCAAACTATCACAACCCCTGTTAACACATTGCTGATATTTTAATGGCTAACGCCACTTAAGTATCCTATAGTTAATTTTATTTATTACTCCTCATAGACAGCTGATGTCAGTTACATACTAACCCACACATTTTCTATTCTAGGTTTAAGTAATCACAATTACTTTAACACTTTCTCTTTATTTTTGTTTGAGCTCATCTCCCTTTCTCCTTCAATGCCCATTTGGTATCTTTGCTGTCTTCTTGCTCTGATGACACTAAAACCTGCAAAATACTTCCCTTCCCAGTCCCACGAAAATTCTCCATCTGTCTTTGCTCAAGCAGTTATTAAAAATATCACCTCCTCTTTGATATTTTTCCCTGCACAAAAGTGGAGAAGAGATAGCAAATTCAGTTTGACAATCATTAATGTATACCCCTTCCAACTTTCCTTTCTTTGCCATTACCATACACATAACATGCTGTGTCTTCCACATGCATGTGATTTTAACATTAGCTTTTCAGCCTAGCTTTCTATCTTTGTTGAATTGGAAAACACTCAGTGAAGGAGGCCACGTCTCTTTAAGAGGATCTGTTCTGCACGGGGCACAGGGTGGTAGATGGATGCTTTCTCTGGTGATTGCATCTCAGTTTCCTGATCCTTTAATAGCAGTACATGGCTACACCAGCCAGAGAGTCACAAAACCTTTCATTTCTGATCTTTTATTGAAGCAAATTGCTTTTCCCTCTCTCGGTATATCCTATACTTGATACTGGTTGAAACTGCCCTTTGTCTTCAACTTTTTCAAGGATGTATTGAGTTTCTATCTTCCTTTGAAAGGACTGAACACTCCAATCTTTTCAGTGTGCTATCATTAGTAAGTGTTATGGCCATCTTTGCTGCTCTATTACCCTAATCATTGCCAAAACCTGTGTCCACACTGACTGTCAGCCTTTATTTCAAGTCTACCTAGTACCACATGGCTCACCAGGGGACACAGGAGTCCCATGTGAGGTAGGTGATTAGAAACCCAAGCTTGCCTCTGCCCATCCTCACCTCTCCTCACTCTCCCTTACACTTCATCCCAAGCATCCTCTGACTTCTGGTCAACTTCGCTCAGGTCTGCCCCTACACTGAGCCCGCTGGATCAGACCATCAGAATTGCAATCTTCCAGTTTGGTGCTTGAACATGGCCTTTACCCCTCATGTAGCTCTTTTCCGTCTTTCTCTTTTTGAATAACTCATCCCATCCTTTTAGCCCGGCTCTAGCCTCCCGGATCCCACTTCAGCACCATCTGCCTGATGTGTGTGCTTTCAGGCCAGCTTTGGAGACAGTGTGGGGAAGTGGACTTTCTGGAAGAATCTATTGCTACCTCCAAATTGCATATAGGCAAACTGAATTAGGCTCTCAATAGCCTAATGCATGTTCTGAAGCAATTGTAGACTCGATGTATACCTATTGGATAGTTGTTATTTCCTGCCAAGTTGTGAAACACTCAGCAGAGGTGAGGACCTGCAGTGATCCCTATGACAAAGGGTCTTCACATTCAGAATATTTTTCTATATTGGCCACAGAATGGACAAGAGGGAGATTCTGGAATATAAGTCATCTGCCAGTACTGAGGTCCTCCTGGCTCTAAACCCACTCTGCTTCATGGGACAAGGGTAGAAAACGGCTGGGAACAGGATAGACAAACAGATGTACTATGGTAACAGCAAACAGTATGGTCAAAAGAAATGCTTCAAAGTTGTAATTTAGGATAATGAAGATGGTCTGTGGAATTCTGGGAAACAGCTGCAGTAGACAGAACCATCTGGCATCTAACAGTCGGGAGAGACTTGTTTTCGGAAAGACTTTGGGATTTTTCATTTATATCGTCAAGACTTAAAATTGTCTCCCGAAGCAAATAAAAATGATGTATGCTGTAAATGGGCATAGTCCGAGACAATGATCCACATACAGATGGACTGAAGGAGCAGTGATGGAATAATGATGATATTTATGCACTGTGTTTAGTTTGCCAAAGGCTGCCGATGCAAAGTAGCAGAAATGGGTTGGCTTTTATAAAGGAGATTTATTTGGGGTAAAAATTTACAGTTCCAAAGCCTTGAAAAGTCCAACTTAAGTCCCCATAAGAGGTGTTTTCTCACCCAAGTCAGCTACCATGTTTTGAAGCAAGATGGCAGGTGATCTCTGCCTAGGTTTCTGCCTTCTCCTTCAGGTTGTACCAAATCCTGGAGCTCAGCTAAGGCCAACCAAGCATAGGGCTTGTCTTTTACTGGGCCTCCTCTCTCAGGCTTGACTGCTCCACTTTCTTCCCAAGTTCAGCCACAAGCTATCAGGCTTATGGCTCATCTCTCCCTGGGTCTCAGCTCTTTGAGCCTCTCTGTTCTGTCACATGGCAGGATCAAATATGTGCAGCTCCCTTTTCCTGTATGTCTCCGTTTTTATCAGACCCAGCAAGAGGGCAGAGACTCAAGCTGGCTCACACCTCACTGACATAGTCCAATGGAAAGGGTCTCACACCCACAGGTTCACAAACATAATCTTTGTCTTTTGGGGACTTATAATTTCAAACTGCCAGGCACTGCAATTCAGGTTTGTTCACCTAATCTGTATACTGGTTAATTGTTATTTGAGATCTCCTACCTTGATGACAACTTGCAGACCATGGAAATATCTTCCTTTTATGTGGCTTCTTAGTCAAAATTATAAGCTTCATGGAGATTCAAATACAGTTTCATATACTGAGGTACTAATTTTGGCTGAAACCTTGACTTTAACAATTTCCCTTGAGAACAGACAATTAAACACAGCTATAAATAAATACACTGATTGTTCAACTTATACTACACACATTAGCCAAGGTCCATTTGTTCACTAGGGGATATGACAGTGAGCAAAACAGACAAAGTCCCCTCCTCTCATGGAGCTTGTGTTATGGTAAGGAGATAAGAAAAATAAACAAATTATAGAACAGGGTGAGGGGACTCAAGGGTGGTGATAAGGATGCTGCTATTGACCCCAGTGAAGTGAGGGAGTGAGCTGGGCTGACATACAGGGAAAGAGTAGCAAGTCCAAAGGTCCTGAGGCCCAAGCACACCTCCTGGATGTTCTTGTAACAGAAGACCAGAATGGTGGGGGGTGAGGTGAACAAGGGGTTAAGGGATAAGAGATGAGCAGGAGAGGTCAGGAGGCAGATCATGTGAACATAGGAGGACTGCATCTAGGCCACAGTTTCTTTTCCGGGTGGCAAGGAGTCGTGTTGCCTTCACAAATAACTCAAGCATGGAGGCTTCTCTGACCTTTAATACATCATCAATTGTTACTGTCCTAACTTTAATCCAGAATATGAGAAGTGGCCTTCTGGTCCTTCAGTCTATTTCTGCACACCTGAGTGCCACTGGTCAAGTGCAGCTGCTCTGGCATTTTTTTGCAGCTGAGCACTGAGTTTCAGCCTACATTAGAAAATGTCTTGGGAGGCACCTATTTCCCAGAGAGGCTTGACCTGTGTTAAATACCTCAAGAGATTATCCAGGGATGGCTTGGCAGGTGAAAGAGAGGAAGAAACTCATGCTTTGAAACAGCATTTTTAGCACAATTTAATGGAACACTGTGAGGATTAAGGAGGGAATATTTGTAAACCACTTAGCCATCTTTGGGTTAAAAGGTATTATATAAATAGCATTACAGTGATTACTTTAAATATGCATTATTTACACTTGCATACAATTTCAGTTTCAAAAGCTTAACGATTTATTTTTGTATCTGTTACTGCTTTTATCCCTTGAAATGAATAGCTGCTTGTTGGATGTGGCTGACGATAAGGAGGAGATCAGGGGAGGAAGGAAACACAGCTATGGGCACCTCAGCATCCCCTGGAGCCCACAGCGGGCACAGAGCACAGGGTTCCATGTTCCCTGTGGCACACAGTATATTCCAACAATCGCCTCAAACAACATCACCATCCCACATACTCCTCTTACAGTGTGTCAGTGGCACCCTTCCAATTGAGTGGCAGGATCAGGGCCCCTCTCTTTGAAGCAAGAAAGTAAGATATAGTTTTTAGTTTTAAAAAGATAGTTCCAGAGTTAAAATGGACTGAAGGGGCAAGACTGAAGGCAGGAAAACAAGTGAGAAGACAAGGTGCTAAACTAAGGCAGTAACAGTGGAGGTCATCAGGAGGAATAGATTTGAAATAAGGTAAAATGGTGCAGGATTTAGAGACAGATTCTTTGTGGGAACATGTGAGAAAGGGAGAAACATAGGAAATGTCTCCCACTTTCTGGATTTCTACTTTTGTGGGAAAGGAGTTAATTTCCAATAAGCTATAGTCTCTTGGACATAGTGATCCAAAATCCTTTGGTCCATCATCCATCCATCCATCATCCATCCATCCAATGTGATGTCCTTTTACCCATGATAGATTCCCTGATCTAATATCCATGTTAGCATGGACTTTGAAATATGACAGAGTTGGGTTCTAATGCCATCTCTACCACTGAGATATTTGGTCTTGGGCAAATTATTGAACTTCTCTGAGCCTGCTCCCTCATGAGTTTAATGGGAATATAATATCTCTCTCATATTTGTTACATGGATTAATTGTGGCAATTTATGCAAAGGACTTGTTCAGAGAAGGTGCTTAATGTCAGTGCCCTTCTCCTTAACATTCTCCATTAATAAATTTATTTATTTATTGACATCCTGCCTAATTAGTAACATCCATAAAATATTTCCATGTATGTTCTCCATTACAATTATGCAAAGTCAAACTCATTTTAAAGATTATCTAAGGCATTTTTCTGATGAATGCTGGTCTTGACCTTGTTCATCAAAATCACCCAACTTAGGACTCTCATGATGTCTCATTTTATTAAGACTAATAACTCTCTTTTCAGGAAATGGATGAAGATATTGATTGCATTGTAAAGGGAGATATTTTATATGAAAATACTCTCTTTTAAGCCAGATCTTCTCTTCTTTAGTAAAGAGAATATATTGCCAACAATGGAAGGAAAAAGAAGAGTGAAACTTGGACCCAAGATCTATCAGAGAGTCAATGTGGTATTTATCAAAGAAAATCTGCTCATCTGCCTGTTTAAAAATCCCCATTAGTTTCAAACCAATTACATTTTCAAAGAAATCTTGAAGCTTTATTTTGCAAGTTTTGCATGAGCCTCAAGAACAAATCTAAAAGGTTGCAAAAGACTACTTTCCATCTATTTTGAAACTCCTAACACTTGTTTCTATTACTCTTCAGTAAATGAAGGGTTGGTTTAGGTGCAACAGAATTCAAAATAGGACATCTTTAAGCCAACCCTTCTTAGATCAATACTTACAAACAGAAAAGGAAAGCAATTTCTTTAGCATCATAGAAGAGTGAAACCTGAAAAAAGACCATGACATTAGAAAACATATTTTAAGTTATCTTGAGTTAACATATTTTAAGCTATGTTGGAGCTGGTGGAGACCTTTAGAGACCTTTGAGGTTATCTGTTCTACCTCACTGAAGTTCCAGGGGAAAAAACTTAGTTCTGGATAAGTTCAGTGCTTCCCAAAGTCACAAGATCAGTAATTACCAGGATTAGAACCTAGGTACCCTGACTCCTAGTCTGCTAGCCTGTGCTTTACATCTTTCTTTTCTGCTTCCCCCTTCATTATAATATAGTTTCCCTGAAGTATAACCTCCCTAAGTAGAATGATAGAAATATTGAAACACTTCCATACCTTTCAAAGAAATAAATTCAATAGCTCTAAGACAAACTGATCCATCTTATTTATATATTGGCTTAATTACAGTCACAATAATGATGGATTAGAAATGAAATGCCATGAAAAATTGTAGGAACAAACTGTGAAAGAGGATAGATAGCACTAGCTCAGTTAGCTGGAGAAGTTTGCTTCAGAACTGGCAGGCTGATGTGGTAATGAACATAGAGAAGACAAACAGGATTGATTAATTTATTCATTCATTCGGCAAGTATTCATTGAGTAGCAACCATGCCAGGTACTCCTTTAGATATTGTGGTAGACTGAATTATGTATTACTGGAAGCTATAGTCAGACAAGTTCTTATAGGGAGAAGCCAGAAGTCGGCAAAAACCAGAAGAGCAGACACAAGGATAGAGAGATCGCCAGGTGAGGGGAGGCAGAGATGCAAGTCAAGGAACCCCAAAGAGTGTGGTAAGCCAGCAACAGAATGCTTCAGTCTTTGGGAAGAAAGTATTGCCTTGCTGATTCTCGGATTTTGGAATTGTACCCTCTGAAACCATAAGCCAATAAATGCTTGTTGTTTAAGCCCACCCATTGTGTGGTGTTTGTCATAACAGGCCAGCAAACTAAGATAGGTTTTGATACAAGTGAAGAAATCAAAACCCCAGCTCTCATGGGGTTCTACTCTGGTATGAGAGGAAGAGAGCAAATGAGATAAATAAGTAAATATATAGAATGATAGAATGTGATGGGGCTAAGAAGGACATCAAGAAAGAGAGAGCGACTGCAAGTCCATCTGTCTGTTGAGGGTGTGTCTGTGAGTGTGCTGTGTGAAATGGCTAGGCAGTCTCACTGATAAGCTATTTGAATAAAGGTCAGAAGGGAATTAGGGTCAAATAAGTCTAATAAGAATTTTCCTTTTCTAAAAATGTAATATACCGTGTTAGAATTCAAAACTATTAATTGGTATATAAGCCTTCAAGTTCTATACTAAAAAATGCCATAAAAAAGATCAGGTAGTTGGATCAATAGGGCTAATAATTTACATCATTACAGGGTAAGATTCCTGGAAGAGAGAAATCACGTCCCTCCACTCTCTGAAGATGCTTCACCTCACACGGTTCAGACCAGCTATGCTTCCTCAGAGCACAGATGTGTCCTACGCACTCTGGGAAAATATGAAGAAGAGGACCCAGGAGTCAGAAGCGCTGAGAATAAGCCCATTTCTTCTTCTTCCATAGCTCTGGAACGTTGGGCAAACTTCTGTAATTCTTTATACCTCAGTGTCCTTAATCATGATTTGGGAAACCTCACAGGGTGGTAAGGACTAATTTAATTTATATAATAATGGTAGCTACCATTTAAATAGTGTTTATGAAATGCCAGGCATGGTGCTAAGCCCCTTAAATACATTATCAAATTTAATCCTCACAGTTAAGCTAGGTATTCTCATCACCATTTTACAAACACAGAGGCCAAGGGTTAGAATGGTATGGTAGGTTGAAATACATACCCACCAAAACACGTGTTCTTAATATTAATATGCATCCCTGTGGGTACGAACCCATTGTAAATAGGACCTCTTGAAAAGGTTATTTTTAATTAAGGTGTGGCCCAACTGAATGAAGTTGAGACTTAATCCAGATAATTGGAGGCTTTATAAAGAGACCTGGAAAGTCACAGAGGTGGGAAAAGAAAGGACATCATCATGTGACAGACAGCAGATATGCTAGCCAAGGAACCCCAAGGATTGCCAGTAGCCAGCACCAGAATGCTACTGAAAGCAAGTGTTGCTAATATCTTGATTTTGGGCTTTGTCTAGCCTCAAAACTATGAGCCAATAAATTCCTGTTGTTAAGCCAAACCACTTTGTGGTACTTGTCATAGCTGCTCAAGCAAACTAAGACAATGATTAAATAATATTCTTGAGGAGGACTTGAGCCCAGAGTCCTCCTCAAGAGTCATGAATCTAAAGTCCTGAGTTTCACCTCTAGGTTGTACTCCCTGCCTTGGTGTTCTTTCCCAGGCAAGGATGCAGGTGCTATCAAAAGGTCTGGGGCTTAGAAGGTGCTAGGTCTCCAGTAGCTTCATCTCCCACATTGCACACTGGATTGTAGACTATGGGGGATTAAAGATCCTCAGACATTTTCAAAATGTGGCAGTGTTCCTATTAGCAGACCACATTGTGCTTGCTGAACCAAACCCTTTCCAGAGGCTGACAAGTCCCAGTAACTAAAAACGTGAATAGTTAGGCCACTTGTCTGAGGTGAGGCCCCTCCATTGACAGCCAAGGCCTTCATGTCAATAAAAAGATGTTTGGGTTTAGCCAGGAAATATATGCTGTCTTTGTTTAAGATTATTGACAGTCTCTATAATCTGGAAAAATAATGGCAGTAAATAAAGACTGGAAAGGTCTGTTTCGACTGGAACTTGCCTGCCATCATGAAATAACTTTAAAAATCAGCTAATAGCAAACATTCTAACTAGGGAAACTTATACATAAAGAGGAATGGCAGTTGTGAGGTGCTCAAGCAGGCCAAGATGGAGAAGAGGTAGGATAGGAGAGAAAAGGGAAGAAAAAAGGCAGAGAATGGGGGTCCAAAGAGGCTGAACGGGCTTGGCATGTTTGGGCAGCATCATGCACTCCATTTCCCCCAATGTCTTTACATTTCTGTTATAGGACAACTGCTAGCAAATCCTCAAATAGAGCCTGAAACCTCAGGCCCCTCAGGTTAACCACTTGCTGCTCCCAGGAATCCTTGTGAAAGGATTCCACTGCTTTTAAGCAAGGGCCTGTCAATCACAGTTCAAAAGCCTCAAGATCTGTGCACACTTACCATGAGAGAGAAGGGGTAACATACACAAACACTCTTCATGAAGCCTCCTTCAGGAAAGGTTAGTTCTATGTCTCCCTAAGTAGATTGGGGAGAAGCATATCCCTGTGTGTGCCAAGTAAAGCCAAAGAGAGCTGTAAGGGGATTTCTTCATAGGCAAAGTTGAAATGTAATTTTATCATGAACGGATCATCTTGGTCCAGGATGAGTTATAACAGGGGTGATAGCACTGATGCTTTCACCCTGAGCACAGCCAGGCAGCCTGCAGATGCTCGGCTGGGAGATCAGCCCCCTCTGTGGGCAGCCCCTTCATAGGGAGAGTGTCAGCAACAGAGCCGACTGCGTGAGCCAAGGTCTCTCAGGAGAGTTGCAAGCAGTGCAGATAACATGTAAAGTTACTAATGCACAGAGATGATGTCTTTCTTTCTGAATCCTGAAGTTTCACTCTCATTGTGATGAAAGGATTCAAATCACCACCTGGCCAAGAGCAGAAGGCACTCTTACCTTTGGATTGATCCTGACACGTGTTTATTTCACTAGTTGGCTCAAGCCCTGATGGTTTTGAGTTTGGGGCCTCCAGGGACAGAAAGGAAGAGAGAAGATATTTAAAGGCCCAATCCTTTGTTCCCCATAAGAGTGCAGGTTTGATCATTAAAATAATAATAATATGAATTATTACTAACATATTAGTGATTATATGACTGCCCAATACACAGCGCTTACTCATGACCAGATATGGTGCTAAGTTCTTCAGGTGCGGTTTTCTCATTTCACTGACCACACCTCTGTGAAGCAAATGATGATATGAGCCTTGGTTTAGACATGACATGACTGACACTTGACCAGAGCTGCCAGTCCGGGACCCAACACTGCGGTCTGGACCAGGCAAGTCAAGTTCAGTGCCCAGAGGCTGAACCATTTTTCAGCCATATTTCATCTCCTGAAAATCATGCCAGGGACCCACTGGGGGCAGAAAGAAGCTTAGTAGTCAATGGAAGGCCTACATGAGAGGAGAGAAAGGGAGCTTGTTTCTGAAGAAACACATATGACCTGTGATGAATTTTCAAGACAAAGTGGCTCAAAGAAAACACCAGAATACAAAAATCAATAGTCTCCCTCTTCCTAAATCCTGGAAAAGTTTTCTCTTCATTTGAGGGTAAATAGCCTGTACCAATTCAATATCAATAAACACCCTTAGTAGTTTAAAATGGAAACCCATGGGTATTGTGATTCTATTCTCCATCCCATCCAGTTCTCCCAATGCATCTTCTCATTCTGGCTTCTTCTCTCTTCCACCCTACCCTGGAATTCATGACGAAATACTTCAACTGCTATTAGGGGATTGTGGAAAAACAGTGGAGTAGGGAGTTCCAGGAATCAGTCCTTCCACTAGAACAACTAATAAACAGGCAGGAAGTGACTGAACCAACTATTTCAAAACTCTGGAGTCCAGCATCCAAGGAAGAGTGTAGGAAGAGGCTGGTACATTGTGGAATATACTAGTAATTGCTCTTGCAGTGACCACTGCCTAGCCTCTACTTGTTGGCAAGGAGAAGTAAGGTACTGGCACAGCTTGCTGGTGCCAAAGAAGGACATAAAAGCCCAGTTTTCCACTGCCTGAGCTCTGATCTCTGCTTTTGATTACATATTTCAGATCATCACTGGGGACCCAGCTCTGAGGGTGGCCATTGTTCCAACCTGCTGGGGACAAAGGTGTTGGAGGAAAATTAAAGATGGTACGTTTCCTCCGAGCTGCAGAGTGCAGTTGAAGGGATGTATTTGCTGGGCAGGTCAAGAAAGAGCAGCTTTAAGGAGCTGTGGAAGAAGCCCCTGGCACCCTTCCTGGCCTCTCAGTCATCTCCTTCCCAGGGCAATTTGGAGCCAGACAGCACTTCCTTTGTGGATCCCTGGCTTTGTTCTGGCTGGGAAGGAGTGACTTGGGAAACTCCTCTCTGTCACATGCCTCCCCCGCCATAATTTTCTCTCCAGAAAAAAAGCAGCTTGAGACAAGGAAAGCAACATCAGAAACAGTTGAGGCAGACAGCCTGGGGCAAAAGATTCCTTGCTCTAAGTCCTGCAGTGATGTTCTCAGGACAGGGAGGTCTGTTTCCTGGGAAGTAGAGTTGGGCCTTCATAATGAGTAATCGTAATTACCTCCTAAGGCCCCTAGCAATCAAAACCTCAGGACAACACACAGGCCCAGAAAAGACAGGGAAGACCCTGCACTTGGCATTCACCTTGGGTTGACATTCTTAATAAGAAGACCGAACTCTGATGGAGAGAACCAGCCAAGGCAAAGCAATATGCAAAGATGATGAAAAACGTTTTTTTGCTTAGGTTTGCTTGGGTTTGTTAGCTTCTGACACTCAAGAAAATCTTTGCATATCACTAGCTGAATACAAACTCAAGAAACAGTGAATAAATCCCAGAGTTAACATTTTAAAATATTAAAATGGACAGTGCAAAATGAAAGATTGCAAGACAAAGAAACAGGAAATGCTGGCCAATCCAAAGGAAGAGGATTAAAGTCCAGGAAACATAAGTGAAGAAGATCAGACTGTGGACATACTGGACAAAGATTAAAAAAAAAAAAAAAGATCATCAATATATTCAAGGAGATGAAGGAAAATACAGAGAAAGAACTAATGGACATCAGGAAAACAATGAATGAACAATATGATAATCTCAATAAAGCGACAGAACATTTTAAAAGGAACCAAACAGAACTACTGGAGTTGAAGGCCATAATAACTGAAATTGAAAATTCCCTGGAGGGTTTCAGCAGCAGATTGTAGCTGGCAGTAGAAATAATCAGTGAACACCAAGACAAGACAATTGAGTCTATTTATATATTTGCATAAAACTTTACATTTTCCCACTTGAAACACAATGGGAAGGGACTGTTTCAGGGCAGGTGAGTGGCCAGAATCATCTTAGAATTCTCATGAAGCAGAATTTTTTCTCTCCCCCCATGAGACCTGCTCTATCCCTCTTTTATTTTCCATTTATGTTTCTTGTTTTCTCCCTCTCTTCCTTCCACTTTATTCTCTTTCTCTTCCACTCTTCTCTCTTCTTTGTTTTTTGTTTTTTTTTTTTTGGATGCCCACACCTCTTTCTCTTTAGAAAAACTTATTTTTACATACTAAACTGTGAATATGTATTTACTGAATGATCTCTTTTGATGCCCTGTTCTTTATATAAGATGTATGAGTTGGTTGCTTCCTCTAGTTGTCAAAGAAGCCCCAGGACTTTTAAAGTAGATGTATATTGGCTTTACAGCCGCCCTCCCCCATCCCTACTGGATCAGAATCCTACTGATATTATGTAACTATGTCAACCCAGTCACTGATAGAAATATCTCAGAAGTGAAATTCCCATCCTTCTTGGTACAGATGACTTCATTTCTATGTCTAAATCTCTCTTCTGAGATTTAAACTCAACTGCCTTTAGCATCCAATGGGCATCTCATACTCATCTCATCACCTTTACTTTTGAAAACCCATCCCTCCTTTGACATTCTCATTCTCTCAGTGGATAAAATAATTTTGCATCTAGTCATGCAGGCTAGACTCCTCCCTCAACTCAACTCCAAAATCTGATCAATCACTATCTATAGACTAAAAGCTCTGTTATAAGACTTCTAATACCCAATTCTTCAGCTTCAACTTCTCAGCCTCCCACTTCACCCTTTAGCAACAAAGGCCCTATAGAGTCTCCACCTAATTATGCTCAGTGTCCTTTTCATAGAATAACTTTAACCTGCCTCCAGGAAACCTTGTTTTATATCAGTCCCCTCCCCCATAAGAATCCTTCCCCACCCCACAATTCCATCATCCTTGGCATCCTGGGCACATGTCAAACATCACACTCCCTTTTCTATGGTAATTATTTATGTGTCTCTCTTACCACTCACCTGTAAGCTCCTTAGGAGCCAGGAAATACATCCTACATGCACTTCCTGTCTTCAGCACCTAGAATTTTACCTGGGATATAATGGACATTCATGTATATCTCTCTGGCTCCTACTACAGGTAATTTGGCTGTCATAGCTCATGTAATTCATGACTTCAGAAACTTAAAAACAGAAGCCCTTCTTAATCTCTGAAGGTAAAACATCTCCTAGGCGTGGAGTCTTTGTGAAGAGGTTAACTTTCATGTTTAGTTATGAACTTTGTTCAAATATATTATTTAACATGAGCTTTTAAATGTAGTCATTCAGTCACTAAGCATTTACTAATTGCTTTCTTTCAGCCTAAGCACCACTGTAAGTACTGAGAATCCAAATACAAAAGAACCCAACTCTGCTCTCATGATGTTTACAATAAAATGTTTACTGTATTAATTTGGTAATTTGAAGAAAATTGTAATCAATTGTCATATATGTTGGAAAATGTGGAGGAAATGATGAGGGTAGCTAATAAAAATGCTACATTTATTGAATGCTTATTATAAAACAAGTACTATTGTGAATATTTGGTATGTTTTCTCTTCATCCCTTCTTATGGACTCTGATAGGTACTTGCCCAAGTAATATTTAAAACTGGGTCTTTCAGATTTCAAAACATAGGCCCTTAACTCTCCAGAGCCAGGAAAAAGAACCCATGCACAGATCAGAGTTTTCTCTGCAAAGCCATGACTTTTATCACGGACACCTGCAGGAACCAAAAGGAAATTTTACATTTAGATTCAAGAAGGTTGCACGGAGTACTTAAAAATCTGTTAGTTTTGGGAGAGCCGGTTTAGCTCAGTGGATGAGCGCCAGCTTCCCACATAGGAGGTCCCGGGTTCAATCCCTGGCCCCAGTACCTCAAAAGGAAAAAAAAAATCTGTTAGTTTTACTTGGTTTTAGCTTAAATTCCACAATGGAGTGTGGTGATGCTGGTTTTCTCATGGCTTTCAGAAGCTCCATTTGCGTGTCAGGTATGGCATTGACTAACAGAGAAAATTTATCATCCCAGGTATTTCAGAAATACTATTTGTTGGGAGATAAGATCTTTCAACATTGGAGGTCCATGGGTAAAAGTAGTAAGAAAAGCCCCTGCCAGTCAGGAGGCCTGTAACCAGCAAATAAGGTAATTGATATTTGTGGGAAACCTTTGTGGGCCTTGGCCCCATTCCCTGAGCAACGTCATGGCTTGGGGAGGAATGAGAACAGTTTGACATACCCCATTCCTCTCCCCTTGGTGTAGCCTAAGCCCCTGACCACCTGCTTTTCCAGTGCCAGAGATGAGAGAGTTAATCGCTGTCGAGGGATAGTTCTGGTATGGGTGCTTCATCAAAGAGTGAGTATTCCTTACTATTTTAAGAACAAGCACTTGTTCCATGAAATTCTTGGGCAAGGCACTGACAAAAGGCCATTTATGGATTTTTGCCTAGAAATAGAAAAACACTTAGAGTTTGAACTTTATCCTGCACTCTTTGAACTGCTATAAGCCCAATCTGTGACAACGGTGTGTAATGAAAGTGTGCATACCAATTATTACTGAATTGTACACTTTGATTATTTTGTTGGAACAAGCAGTTCCAGGGTATTTAAATTTTTTTCAAGGGAGTGGATGTAGCTCGGTAGTTGAGCACCTGCCTCCCACATACCAGGTCCAGGGTTAAATCATTGGTACCTTCTAAAAAAAAAAAAATTGTTCAGGCCCATCCTCATAGACACTGTATGAGTGAATAATAATTTTTCTTATTTGGAAAGGAAGAGAAGGACCTCGGGAGCAGAAAGAGCACACCTTATATTGGGACATGTTCAAACCTTAATTTGCATTCCTGTGGATATGAACCCATTTGTAAATAGGACCTTTGAAGATGTTATTCTTAGTTAAAGTGTGGTCACATTTAATCAGGGTGTGTCTTTATCTGTATGCCTGAAGACCTTATAAAGAGAAGTAGAAAACAGATGAAGCCAGAAGTCAGAAGAACCAGAGAGAGAGAGAGAACACCATGTGAAGATTTGAAGGGGATTACCAGATCACTATAGACTTTGGAAAAGGCATGGCCTTGAGGACATCTTGACTGTGGACTTCTAGCCTTCACAGCCATGAGACAATAAATTCTTGTGTTTAAGACAGCCCATTGTGTGGTATTTTTCATAGCAGCTCTGGCAAACTAAGATACCTTATTTGCTTTCTCTCTCTCTCTCTCTCTCTCTCTCTCACACACACACACACACACATACACAAAAACACAAACAGCAGAGGGGGATGGAAGAAAGAGTCAACTGAAAATTTTGATCTATACACAACTTCACCACAGGAAGTACTCACACTTGTTGAAAGAAAGATAAGAAAAAGCAAAAGGGATAGAGGGAAGCCAAGGTGTACAAGAAAAAAATGAGATAACATTTGAGAGTCACTCACATAGCACGATGCAATGTCACAAAGGAAAATAATTCCCCTCCTCTTGTAACTTTGATCTCTTCTGTATAAAAAGTGACTACCTGCCTGTATTAAAGTTCATCATAAATCCTTGAGATAAGAATCTTGGAACAAGGCACAATCTATACAGTGCTTGAGAACAAATTTTATAGAGCTGTGCTAGCCTTTCAATTTTCATAATGGTTAGTCTGAAAAAAATATATGGGCTTGGATGCTAGTCTATTGATACTTTAATTGTAGCTATAAAAATAAACGCAGTAAAAATTGTAGATGAAAGACAAAAAAATGTGTTTTCTTTACCATCTACAAGATAGATGGCATTACATTCATTGTCTTTGTGAAGAAGCATTGCAGGAAAATAACAGATAGTGTCTTGCCATTGCTTTCCACTCGGATTCCATGATGGCGTAAAGGAGACTTAGAGGTAACAGTTTACTACAACGGGGTTGAGGAATAAATAGAATATTTTCATACAAAGGAAAAAAGATCACAGCATAATTAAAATTTTCAGTTCACCCAAATATTCCATTTTCTGCATATAATTTCTTTGCACAAAACTCAACAAAGCAGTTAGTTAAAATCTGTGATTTTGTGTTTTGCTTCTTATATTTTTGCCACTTCTCTACGGTTTCTTGTGTCATATTCTGCTCACTCTGATTTTGGGAAACCTGGAGACCAGGATGCTATTCGTTCTCTCCTTTCCCTCCTCTGCTTGAATGTCTGAATATGGCACAAGGCAGGCTGGACGTAAGGCAAAGAGTTCCAGAAATAACCAACACATATTTCCTTTGGCCTCTGCTCTTTCTGACATGGATTCAGGCTCATTCTGTTCCATGTCTTCTGCTCCGACCTTCCAGTTGGACTGAGAAACGAGTTGAGTCTCAGCTCCTCACCTTTGCTATCACCCACAAACGTTGTGAGATGGGTCTTTTCCTTCCCACAAGGCTCTCCCATGGGCTGATGGGATCAACGATCAGGAACCAACTCTCTTTTTCAGCAAACAACACATCCTCCTCTCTCATGCATGGTCCTTGAGGCAGCTCATACTGGTAGTGGCCCAGGATTGAGAGGGCAAAAACTGAGCAGTTTATGTCTATAAGAAAGTGGATCAGCAAATCTTACAAATTTCAGATGACTGTTAGCATCAACCCTGGATTTTCCAACTATGGCAAATGAGTCCATGCCATGCAGTCTCTCACTGTAGCCGTCTTCCCTGACCAACTCCTTAGGTATTTAAATGTCTACGTGGCTCCAAGCTCTGCGTTTAGGAGAACAAAATGCAATGTTTAAGAAAAATAGTCACTGCCTCTCTGGGTACATGGCTGACATGCTTCAGTTTGGGGAAATATGGGAAAATCAAAGGCAGATAGTTTATATATTTTCCTACCTCTGTCTTCTTTTTTTTTTTCCCTAATACTTTATTTCAACTTCAAAAAATAAAAGACAAAAGGCAGCTTAACAAATTATGGAAGGATTACCTTAAAAATTCCTATCCAGGTACATTTATCTTATTTAATCCTAAAAACAAACTCAATAGTTTCTCTAGAAAGATGAAGAAATGAGCACAGATTGGTTAAATGACATGACCAAGGTCTCCCTGTTAAAGAAGAAAATGGAAAGAAAAAAAAAAAAGCCTAATCATATTCATATCTCACCTCTGATTTCTTAAATAGGATATTTCATCAGACTTCCTCAGCTTGAATTCAGAAGTCTAACTGAGCCGAGGACATCATGGGCAAATTCACTTTTCTTATTCTCACTGTGCAGTTGCCGCTACCAGGAACAACTCACTTTCTTAAATCTTTGGGACATGCTGAATTTGGTTGGAGACATTTTTCTACAAATGCACACAATTTAAATCTGTTGGAAGGGGAATGACATTTTTGCCAAGTTTTATCCATTCCAATCCAATGTGGGGCAAATATGGATTTTCCATCTTGGAAAAAACTGATGTTTTTGCAGAAACACAAAGCCTCTTTTACTCATGGGACCCCTAGTCAGTAGAATATGTTGTGAAAAAAATGACTATTCCAACCAATAACGACAAACAGAACAAGCACTTGATATAAAATTTGACCAGATACTGTAGCAAGGTGGGCTTGAGAATGAGAAAGCTAATACATCTGCTTTAGAGACTGATAAACTATGTTGGCATATTTTCTTACTGGAGGCTCAAGCTGAACATCTAAGGAGTCCCTGAAGGCAAAATGAATGTTGCCACTATTACTGTATTTGAGAAGAGGTATGTGTGTGTGTGTATGGGGGGGGGGGAGTATTAGAACAACGACTTCATGCTAATTCTGATCCTCCTTGGATATTGTATGAAACTGAAATTAGGACGATGAACTTCTTTATCATAGAGTTTTAGAGTCATTTTTTTTTTACATTTTATGGATTTTTACTAATCAAGCCTCTAAATCACATAAGAAACAGTCACTCATTAACTGTCAAAGCTATATGGGCCTACAGGACCCATTCTTTCCCAGCTCCCTAACTAATTATCTCATTCAATGTTATTTATGCGTAAAGGAAGTTAATAAGCAGACAGCAGCAGTGAAGGGAAAATTTCACATAAAGCTTGCAGAAAACCCAGCTGCCGTGTACATGCAATTTGAAATTCAATATCCCCTTTAGGATTCAGCAGCTGAAAGCTGCCTCTGACTCCATTCATCCTGACCTTAAATGAATTTGGGCTATTTTCAAAAGTCTGGGTGACTCCAAAAAAGCATTAACATTGGTTGGGGCAGGTAACAGAATGGGGCCAAATCTAAACCTACACTGAAAGCTTTTGGAAGGCAGACAGTATATCTGGTTCACTGTTGGATCCCTAACACCTGCCTCAGTGGGCTCAGTAAATTGTGTGGAATCTATGAATACGTGGTTGTCTAAGAAATACAGATGAATTAAGATCACCCCCCTGAAGGTGGGCTAACACCACATTGCCATCCAAGTGCCTAATAACAAACATGGTTTTAAGGTAAAGGGTCATTATCTTTTTAATGTTAGCAAATATTAATACAAGAATTTTAACCTTTAAACAGTTTTATTGAAACCATACAGCCCTTCTAAAGTGTACAATCAATGGCGTTTGGTATAGTCACAGAGTTGTGCATTCATCACAGCAATTAGTATTACAGCATTTTCATTACTCTAAAAAGAAAACCCCACTACCCCTTAGTAGTCACCTCTCAATCCCTCTATCCTTCCCCTGCCATATGTAACTGCTAATCTAGCTCTGTCTCTTTCAATTTATTTATATTGACATTTTGTACAGTTGGAGTCTAATAATATGGAATACTTTGCGTATAGTTTCTTTCACTTAACATACTTTTTTTTTTTTTTTTTACCATTGATGGAAGAATATTAATATATTGTTGTACCCTACCATTCATAGTTTGCTTTGGTTGTATTTTTACCCAAATATCACCCTGCTTGGAACATTAACATGCATTAGAACATGTTTCAGAGAGAAACCTTCTTATATATGCACTATTAATCACACTCATTTTCCACAAAAGGGTTTGTTATGCTATACAGTCTTGTGTTTAAATTTTTAGCTTTCTTTCTAGTAATATTTGCAACCTTAGACTTTCCCTTTCAACCACTATCATACCTAAATATTAACATTTCTAATGACAGAAACTATAATGTGCTTTCACCATTTTTATTTATTTCCAAACATTTACAAACAACCTTTTTACCAATTCTGCATAGATTAAGCCTCAGCTTTCCATTCTCTGTCCTCATTCTATCTTCTGGTGACCTATATTCTAGCTATTAATTCCATGAGTTTGCTCATTATAGTTAGTTCATAATAGTGAAATCATCAATATTTGTCCAGTAATAAAGGATCATTTATTATTTGAATTATTCAAAAATGTATGGCCGGATTGCTTAGTAGGTATTAACACTGCCCTCACTTTTATTTTAATTAAACGTAATAAAATTGATATTCACAGTTGAAATTACAGGGTTTTTTCCATTTCAGGCAAGATGGTCACCTGCCAAAGAATGCTTTAGATATTAGAAAGTACAAAGAGTAAAATTATATGTACTAAACATCTGTTAAATGTAAGAAAGTCCATAGCCATCTGGGCAAGGTAGGATGTGGATAACCTGAAATAATACGAGTGGGCCAGGCCCATGCAAGATGATTCTGGATAGCCTCTAGGAGTCAAGGAACTTATGGACTGTTTTTAGAGAAAGGTCTTTTATGAAGCTCTAAATTAAAGGTATAGAATCACTGCATCCAGAGTTAGTGTGTGAAAAAAATTAAATAAGAGTTGGATGACCTGGTTTTGTAGCCATCCCTCAGGATCTATGGATTTCTTTACAATAAACTTATGCCATATTATTCTTGAAGAGAGATAAATTTTCTTTGATGTTGGGAAACTGACCTGCTCCACCCTTTCTGAAAAGAAAAGTGTTCCCTGAACCACATATAGCTACCTTTTAGCTGTCTTTAAAGATCATACTTCTGATATATCTGTAACAACTTTTTAGTAAAACCAACAAAAACCTAAACACTTTCTCTGAAAGAATTTTGAAATTTAAAAATGACTTTGAAAAATGTATATTAACATAAATGCCATTTAGATTTTAGTGGCAGAGTTAAAGATTCATGTAGTTTGCTAATGCTAGGAAAAATGACGTATACTTAACTTTTCAGATAATTTCCCTGCTTTGGGGGGCATATAAAAGCATGAATAAGTAGTTCCTTGGTTATTGAAGCTTTTAGTTTTCCACTCACATTCTTACACATTAGAATACCTCAAATCAAATGATACTATTTAATAATGTGTCATTCCATATACAAATGAAAGCAAACAATATGGAGATTAAAAAGTACATGAACTGACACATTAATTCTACAGAATACTAAGCCTAAGTAGGACACTAAATTTGATTGTGGTTATCTCATTGGCTGGTTGTAAACAAAGTCTTTCTATTTGGACTTTGATAGGTCTTTATGGATATTCCTTGGTGTATCTTCAACTGATGCTTAGTATGATGAAGTTGACACATGGTTGGAAAGAATATAACTTATTATAGCAGTCTCCAAAGCTTACAACTTGAGGGATGATGGAAATAGCCCATAAGGCAGACGAGCGGCACCCATGGACTTGACAAAATGAGGAGCCTGATGAAAGAGAAACTGTTACATGGATATCACATGAAGACAAGCCTAAGTGGCCATTTTTCAGTACGTACAACTCAAGTAAATAAAGCTAGTCTACAGAGAGGAGGATGACATGACGAGGTGCAAAATAAGTATACAGCAAAAGGGACAGAGGGGTTGAGAGAGAGCCATTGCTTTGCCTCCAATGACTTTTCCATTTCAGGTTTCAGCTCTTCATGAATACTAATCCTATTCATAGCCTTGAATTGCATGAGATACCCTTTTCAACAATTTTCTATTTTTGCTTACATTAGCTTGAGCAGGTTTCATTTTGTCATAGCCAAACAATCCCTAGCCAGAACATAAGCTCCACGACAGCAGGGGCATTATCTGTTTTGAGCATGATTTGCTCCAGTCTTAATAACCATACTTTATAATCAACAGAGATCACTGAGTGAAGTGACTATATAGAGCATACAGAAAACCTGGACAGTGAGGGCAGAAGTGAAGCAAGGCTCTGAATAGGGGATGGGTGGACTTAATGATAGGAGGAGAGGAAGAAGGGTGTTTTAGACAGGATGAAAGCATCAGCAGTTTCAGATTTGAATCTAACTAACATTTACTTTGTTCCTGTGCTCCAGGAATGGTGCTAAGTGATTTCAAGACCTATTTAACAAAATAGGTCTTTGCTGCAACGCCTCGGTGCTTTAACCACACCTTAAAAATCTCATCTTCAGACTGGGAAACTGACTATTAGAGGCTAAATATACAGGTTTTAAAGTCTATATTTCATTATTTATTTAGATTAATTAAATATTATGTTAATTAAAATTGCAGGTTTGCATATGGAATTAAGGATATCGATTGTGAATAGTTTTTTGTATAAGCTCGAGAAGATTAAACAGTGCTAGAGAGGAAGAGGTTTTTGCAATTCTGTTTTTTGAATTTATATGGGACATGCTGTTTAACCCTAGGCCAGTTCTTTTAATCTCTCTGTGCCTCAGTTTCCCCATCGATAAAATGAGGGTAAAATAGTACTTGTCCCATAAGGTAATTCTTAGGGTGAAAGAATTTAACTTCTAATAGTAGAAGAGGGCTGAAACATAGCAATTACTCAATAACTTTTTGCTGTTGCTGGGTTGCTGTTGTGATATTTGGGCCTGTGATCACCATAAACTATACTCCAAGGTTAGTAGCAATGCTTCAATATGTGTTCATCAATTGTAACAAATGTACCACACTAATGAAGGATGTTGTTAATAGGGAAAAGTTGGGGAGGAGGGAGTGGGGCATACATAATGGGAATCCCCTATATTTCTGATGTAACATTTATGTAACTTAAGGCTGCTTTAAAAATAAATATATATATATATACTTTAAAAAAATTTCTTATCTTCCTTTGCCAACTCCAGTTTCTAGGTGGCCTTTGATGCCTCTACCAAGACATCACAAGGCAACAGAAGACAAAAGGAATGTTTTCTCAAGTCAGAGTGAGACCACCTTGCCCTCGGCCACCAACTCTGAGACTCGAGCCTGCTTACCTTGGTCACTGTAGAGCTCTCTCTATAAACTTTGAATCAATGGGGGCAGAGGAGACTCAGGGAAAAGCAAAGAAAAGGGATATAAAAAGTTTACCTTGTGGGAAAGAATATTAAGTTTGAAAATATGCTGATACATATATCTGTTTGCATAAGAACCTTTAAATTACTGATGTGCAGGTGCTCCTATGAATCATGCAAAAAACCTCGGGATAAATGAGGTAGAGTGACTATACGGGCACTTTGAAAAGTAGAAAGTTTCTCTATAAACACAGGGCACCATTACTGTTATGTATTATTTTGATATACGATAAAATATTCATCATTGAATGAGGGGCATGGAGGGAAAAGCTGCATGTAATCCAATTTGTCTTTCCACTGGGCTGACATGTCTGCTAATTCTGAATTACAATGCTAGTAGAAGTGATCACAAGTGTGCATGAATGTCAAATGATAGAAATTAAATTACAGAACATAGGATGGATGCTTTTCTGGGGGGAAAAATCAGCTGCTTAGAAGGAATATACAGTATTATATGCTTATGGAAAATGAAAGATTAAATATACTCTTGGAAAATGGGCCCCATGTGATGGGTGATAAATGTTCCAGCTTCACTACATTGGATCTTAGGTAGAGTAAATAATAAGAAAAAAGCATATTCATGTACTTCCATTCTAGTTTGTCAAAGAGTAGACCATTACAGCTCTCTATGGCCTGTAAAAGAAAGAGTAAAGTAGGTTGCTTACAACTGTGAGCTCCAGAAGAATAGGGTGGGTCAAGGAGAATGGAGTAGACTAGATCTTTAGTCTGGTAAAAGAAAAATGATAGGAAAGGGGATTGGACAGGGGAGTTCTAGCACCTTTCCCAATTGTTCAGTAACATTTTTTGTGCCATTAAGAGAAAAATGGTATTTGTTATTGGAAGACTCAAGTTTCCATTTGACTGTATTGCTTGTTAGCCATTTGGGCTCAGGCAAGCCATTTAATCTCTCTGAGACTCATTTCCTTTATCAGCAAAATATTGATAATAATCATTTTTGCCCAAACTAAGGAATTATGAAAATTACAAGAGCTAATTTTGCAGAAGTACTTTAGAAATTGCTGTTCTATGAAATACATCATTAACATTTTTATTGAAGAGTCCTAGGGCAAGGTTGGGGCCAGGTGTCTTGGGAATGATATTAAGTGGCAGGAAAAGGTGTCACTCTCTCAAAAGACACTAAGAAAGCATCCACCTCAGTGACCCTTAATCTTGCCATTCACAGTTAGCACACCTGGACATCAGGTTTCTTCTGCCCATTGTTAGCATGTTTTCACTTTCAGAACCCCCCTTGCGAGTCATATTAACTGAGCTTTCTTCTTTGGCTTAAAAAGTATTAGGGAGGGAGGAAGAAAAGGAAACCCTATTTCCTTAGACTTGGCCTCCCCAGGGGATGCCCTTGCCTTTCCCTACTCCTTTTGGCTTGGGTTTTCCAGACACTAAGATGTCTTATCTCTTTCCCTGCAGGTCTCACTGAACCCACCCTTGGGGATTCTCCTCCAAGAAATTCAAAGCACAATGAATCGAGAGGAATATCCAGGACTTCTGGGAGGTGGGCAGTGGCAGCTCTCCTTATTCTCGTGTTACAAGGAAGAAGGTCGAGGGCTAACAGGTTAAGTGATTTTTTCAAAGAACCACTCCGAGTCATTGATGAAGAAAGAAATGTAATCCAAATCCCTTCAATATGAATTCAATATTCACTGAAACTTTCTTGAGACCCAGAAATCTCCCAAAATACTCATTACTCTCAGTGGTTTTGGGAGGAATTTGCTTTACACACTCCAGATTAAAGAACAAAAGGAAAAATTTACATACCTCATATTAATTATATGATTGGTGGGTAGAAGAAACCCTATTTAGGGGTTAGGATGAGGAAAACTTCTATTACATAAGCTACTAGGTTAACTTAGCTGACCTTAGCCTTAGTCTATTTGATTTATCTGCAGTGTTCCCTGTACAACTGACCATGAGCAGAAGGTACCAGGATATGCATCCTTTAATTCCTTTCCCCAAATTATGCTGTAGCTGTGGACAAGCTGGTGGAGCTACTTCATACTCTTCTATTCTCCTCCTGTCCGTGATGCCCCCTAATGCCTTGACTCACAGTCAGTGTCCCCTCCTACAGAACGTCTCATCCACACCACCCTTGCTCTGATTCTTCTTTCAGACCCTTCTTCATTTAATTCAGCAATATATGCCAGAAACTGTTTGAGGTGCTAGAGATACAGCAATGAATAAAGTAGACCCAATCCCTGCTCACCTGGATGAAAATATAAAAGGTAGAGGCTATGAAAAGGAGGAGAAGGAACAAGGATTGAAGGGGCTATTGTGTCTGTGTGTGGGGATGCACTCTTTCAGGCAAGCTGGTGAGAAGATGAGATCTGCTGACACACCCAGAGAAAGTGAAGAGGTAAGCCACATGAATACCTGGTGAAAGAGCATTTGGACAGAGGGTGCAGCAAGTGCAAAACACCTGAGTTTCAAGCACATTTGTGTTAGGGGACAGCTGGGAGGGCAGCATGGCTGGAACACAGTGAGTGAGGGGCAAAGGGGTAAGAACGTCCCAGCAGGGGATGTAGGGAGGGGGTGAGCAGATGGTGCAAGGCTTAGAAGCCCAGGTAAAGAAGCTGAATTTCATTTGGGAAGCAAGTTTTAGATTGGAGGCCACTGGAAGGTTGTTTTCTCCCATGTCACTGGCCCCAGAAGGTTTTGAGCAGAGGCGTGAAATGGGGTGATGACTTTGCAAGAGCACTGTGGCTGCAGCACTGTGGGGGAAGAGACTGTGGATGAACAGGGACACCAGTCTTATTGCTAATAGTTCAGGTGCGAGATGACGATGCTTTGGGCTGGGGTGGAAGGAATGAGGATGGTGGGAAGAGGTTGGGTTAGGGTGCATTTCCAAATACAGCTAAATGGAATTGATCATGGGTTGGAGGTGGAGTGGGAGAGAGAGTAATCAAGGCAGACATGGAGGCTTTTGGCCTATCTGGGCAAGGAGGAGGTATTTCACACAGATGGGGAGACTTTAGGAGGGGCAGGATTCTGTAAAAAATCCAAGAGATCTCTTTGGACTTCGTAAGTGTGATATGCTTGAAGGACATGCAAGCAGAAAAGTCATAGGCATCGAAAGCAGGAGAAACGGGGCCAGCAAAGAAGACTGAGAAGGAGCAACGAGCAGCCAGAGAACAAGCCAGAGCAGGTACTAGTCAGCTGGGAAACATGCAGACCATTTCTTTTAAGTTGTTGTATTATACTGTAGGAGATATATAGACATTTATATGAATTTTTAAAATCCAAGGGCTTTATGGGAAAAACCTAATATGCCCAAAGAAGAAAATTAAGGTTGAGAATAATATTCAGTTTATATCCGTTGCTCATTTTTTCCCTAAATGAATATGCTTACACATGCACAAATAATAATTACGGTTATTATGGTTATTGAGTGAGGCAAGCACTGTGCATGCACCTACTTGCATTGTCTCATTTAATTGTCACCATAACCCTGTCAGGGAGACTTGAAGTCACCTTAACATCTTCCTCTGACAGTTGAGGACATTCAGTTTTCCCCATTGCAGAACTGTGACTGCAACTCAGGTTTTCTGATTCCAGAGCCTGCACTTTGCATCCTCCACTCACAAGCCTTACAGAATTGCAATGAAATTGTGCTTGTTATTTTATACATTGTCCACCAAGCCATTAAATAATTTTCTGAAACATGATTTTGGTGATTTCATAGCTTTACATCACTTGCATGTGCCATTATTTACTTAATCCAAGTTCTTGTTTTTGAACTTTTGAACATCTCATTAAATTGTCCTCAACTCATGAATGCCTTTATATAAAAATCTTTGGGGGAAGCAGATGTGGCTCAAGCAATTGAGCTCCCACCTACCACATGGGAGGTCCCGGGTTTGGTTCCCAATGTCTCCTGCAGAAGATGAGCAAGACAGCGAGCTGGCGTGATACAACAAGATGATGTAACAAGATGATGCAACAAGGAGACACAAAGAGAAAAGACAATGAGAGGCACAACAAAGCAGGGAGCTGAGATGGTTCAAGCGATTGAGTGCTTCTCTCCCACATGGGAGGTCCCAGGTTCAGTTCCTGGTGCTTCCTAAAGAGAAGACAAGCAGACACAGAGAGCATACAGAAAATGGACACAGAGAGCAGACATTGAGTACGAACAACAAGGAGGGGGTAAATAAATAAAATAAATTAAAAAAAAAAATCCTTGGACTTGTTTCTGAGGACTTCCATAGGATGAATCCCTAGAACTAAAATGGTTGGGCCCAAGGTGAGAATGCTTCTCGGCTGCTTACTGCCAGCTGCCCCCAGAGCCAGAGGCTGGATCAGAGTTTCATTTTAGTGCAGGCTGTGCCGCTCCCCACCTCACTCACCAACCTTCTGGATTATGTTTTTATCAATTTTCAATGTGATCATAGCATCTCATCAATTATTCAATTTTCATTTCCTTGACTATTAGTGAATATGTTGAAACACATTTATGTGCTCTGAGTGCCATTTCTTTTGAATGGTTCAAGAGACGCAACATCTTGACAGCATTTCTTTCGTCTCATCCTTTATTGTTTCTTCCTTCCCTGTTCCCTCTTACAGGTAATCCACCAAGTCCTGAGGTCCAGTCTGTCTCCCTCAGAGACTTAGGATGACTATTTGTGCCCACGTGGCAGGAGGGAAACCTGGACAAGACTGCTGCAGACTGGTCTCCACCAGATCCTGTATACTCACAACCCTAAACCTCACTGTCAGGAGATAAGGACATGCAAGTTGGTACTGATACTGACCTCCACTCCCAGGTGGAGTCTGAAGAAATTAATACAAATTAGAACAAAAGCAAAGCTTATGAATCCCTAGGGGGCACTGAAAAAGATTTAGATGGGATTAGGTCAAAAGAAAGTGAGAAAAGAGCAAGTATTTATTAAGCAAATAAATTGCATTTGTCACTACACTTTTCTGGTACTTAATGTCATTTAGGATATAAAAAGTCATTTTTAAAATAGTAATGTTTCAAAAAGAAATTAAAAACTAATATTTAGGACTTAACAAATTGACAGATACATATATAGGCATAATTTATTATTATTATTTCCATCATTGTTGTTAAGCATAGCTAGAATCATGTTTACTCTGCATAATAGTCATAATAATATATTAGTTATAATAGCTATCATTTACTGAGTATCTGCTGCATGTTAGATGTTAAGCACTTTATAAACATTATCTCTGATGAAAATCTATCTCTGGAGCTCTGAAATATCAAATTAGGCAAGAAGACAAAGTATTTGCATCAAATTTCTTAGGCCATATATGAGAAATAATGAAGAAGACCCAGGATGAATGATCAGAATCATGGAATTTTTTATTAAGAATTTGGAAAGTAAAAGATACAAAGCCAACCCACTTCTGAGAAGATCAGAAAGCCCCCCTTTAGGCAGGAAACAAAATATGTATTCAGGGGTACTGGCTTATTATCAGAGATAAATGTCTCTGAGCTAGTCCCTCTGGGACCTAGTCCTTTTCCTTGGCTAGAGAGGATGCAGTGAAGTAAAAGAAAAGCTAGCTCTCAGGGGCTTAGATTAAAGAGCTCTATTCACTCATGGTTAAAGTGCTCATCTAACTTTGAGAGAAGCAAGAACAGCAACAATGCAATGGCAAAAAAGTCTGGTGAAGGGCTGAAAAAGAGTTGCTGAGTGGAAGTCTCAGAAAGCACCAAACTCCCAGGAAAGGAGAAGAGCCTGGTATATAAGCCCCCTGAGGGCAGGGATACATAAGGGAATGTACAAAGGAATAACAAGGGAATGTACAAAGGAATACACAAGGAGACATACAAAGGAATATAGAAGGGAATATACAAAGGGATAAACAAGGAATATACAAAGGAATGCACAAGGGAATATACAAAGGAATATATATAGAATAAACAAAGGAATATATAAGGTAATATAAAAATACACAAAGGGATATACAATGGAATACACAAGGAAAGATACAAAGGAATATACAAGGGAATATACAAAGCACTCAATCAAAACGAATGATTTCATAAAGGAATGAATGGACTGAGAGTTTCAATAACAAAATCATGATGGGCCAAGAGCCAAAATCCATTATGATGGATAGTCAAGCAAGTTCTTGATGTATTGACCTAGCTACACATAAAAGTCTGAGATTAAACCAAGTCAACCACAATAGTTTTGGATAAATTCCTTTTCTGTAAGTAGATACAAGCACAGAAAGTTTTAAGTCTTTATCCTTAAAGCTGATTGGATGCTTGGCCTTGCTGGCTAAAAACAATCTGATCAGCATATAAAACCATCTTTTACAAGAGAGAATGAAGTAGTCCTCCTGAGGTGGGTTTTAGAACGGATTTGCCTCTCCTATAAACCAAAGTATAATGCTCAAAAAAGGGAAATTCTTTCAAATTGGTTTTGATTTCCTCACCATGTGTGACTGAATCATTTCTTCATTTTTGAGCCAGGTGAGTCTTGGAAAATGTAATGGCCATAAACTAAAGCTAGAGTGTTCTCGTGGAAAATGACCAATTGTTTGGTGAAAAAAGTCTTTCAGCAGTGCACTTTCAGAGACTTGAAGCTATACCCTTCCTGTGCACCCTCTTGCTCATGGGCTCAGTTTCCTTGCAGGGAAATGAGGGGATTATTTTCCTCCTGTAGCCATTTTGAGGATGTTGAGGCCCAAATGATTTCCCAACACCTAAGTTTTGAGTCTTCCATCTCACCCAGTCATTTCTCTCTTGCCTTTTAACTCCCTTATTTTAAATTTTCTCCTGCAGTGGCTTATGCTTTTCAGCCTTCACAAGCCCAATAGGAATCCCCTTCCAACCACTGGGGGTTTCCTATTTCTCTACCATGCCAGTTCACATCCTCCTTTAGATGTGTCAAACTGGTCCAAGAGTCATTGAAATTACTAAGAAAGCTCTTCAGTACTAATCTGTAAGTACATTTTTAAAAAAATGATGTAGGTTATGGATCTATAAAATGTATATTGCTTATACTTAAATATTCCTTTAGTGTCTGACAATTTTTATTTAGCCTCTTCAGTATTTGAGTTGAGTTTTGGTAATTTGTTTAAATCCTCATGAGCCTTACTTTTGGGGTTGTTTTTGTACACATGGTATTATTGGCTGAGGCATGAGAAATCACTGGAAGAAAAAGATACATTTAATTCAGCTCAAGGTTGTCTGTACATCAACTATGTACCAGATGCTGGGACAGGAACATGAGAGGAAACAGAAACATATGTAATTCATTAAGATGTTCTAAGTGCAAAGATAAGGCCATGAACAAGATGTATGGGCTCTCAGAAGCGGGGTACTTAGTTCAGCCTGGTGGAGTTGGAAGCTTTCACAGCTGGGCAATAGCAGTGGGTCAAGTGTGCGTGTGAAGCACTTTGGGGAAATGGCTTTGTGAGTCATTTTTCTTGGGACCTGACTTCCCAAAGACACTGCAAATGATGTGTTGGAGCTCACTTCTGAAAGCAGGGATGGGATGGGAATTTGGGAAGACCAATTTGAGAGGGCATCTCAGGAAATTATTTTAAAATGCCAGGAGGGGTCATGACTGAATATATAAATTTGGTAATTTTTCCAAATTATTAAAGAAATGGGGTGGATGGGATTCTCAAAAGAGAATGCCTAGAACGAGAAGAGTTCCAAGGGCAGGACCTTAAAGGAAGGGCCACACATAAAGGTCAATGAGGGATGAGGTGCAAAATCAATTACATGGAAAACAGAAGGAGGAACAGGAGCAGGGCAATGTAGAAGTCAAGGACAGGGCAGTAGGTTAAGTGGACAGAGACACATCACCATTCTCCAGGGCCAGAAGTCAGCAGAAAATGCTTCTCTGTTTTAAATGAGTGTGAGGTAGTCCTAAACTGCTCTGGGCTGCAGGCAGTATGTCTTTGCATATAAAAAAGCACCATATAGTAGAGCAAAGAGTTTATTGATTTTGATCTGTTGTCTTCATTTTCTATCTGAAAACAATTTGAGCTATCACCCATGACCAGATAACCAGATATTTCATGTATAAAGTGACACAAATTCATGACATCTTTACCTAAGACTGAGTGGGAAGCTGGTAGTGTTTTCCAAGTTCCAAGATCTTAGGAATCTGTTGATATTTCAAACATCACTGTAACAAAAAATTATGTAATTATAAAGAAAAGAAGAACATTAGACCAGAACCAAACTTATTACATTTTACATATGGGTTCATATGAAAAATTAAAGCCCTCTAGATAATGATGGAAACTTTAATGGTGATCTTAAAATTTATTCACTCAAATGCATCAGTAACTAGTAGAGTAGAAAAGAAATGTATAGGTTTTGGAATCATACTGCTTTAGGGTTGAGTCCCCACTCCACTATTTACTTCTTTACTGCATTCTTATCTATAGGAACCTAGATAAATTATTAATGTTTTCTGAATCTCATTTATTCATCCTTAAGATAGAATCAGAATAGCTTTATTTCCAGTATGAACACAGTATTTGAGATTTTAATTTATGTTTTTATTTCTCCTTGTAAGTAGCCAGATGCTAACTGTACCCCTGTATTAATTCTATAATTCTGTCCTTCTTTCTTTTAATAATGGGACCACCCCTTCCACCCAGGTTTTAGCTGGGCTCATGGCAGCCAGCTCCTGACCATCTACCTTGGCCTCTCTTGCAGCTAGGTCTGGCTAAATTCAGGGCAAATGGAAGGGAGTGGAAGTGGTGTGTATAGCTCCTGGTCATCACCTTAGACATGCTAGCTCTGAATTCTGTTTCCCTTCTCTTGCTGGCTGGAAGATGGTGAAGCTGAGCCAGTCAGCAGCCTTGGACCCAAAGATGGAAGCCACAATTTGAAGATGGTATCACTGACCTCTTGGTGCACAGCTGTATGTCAAGGAGGGTGAACTACCCACTTTTGGATGATTTTATGAAAGAGAAACTTCTATTCATTTAAGCTATTGTATTTTGGGGGTTGCTGTGTTCCAGTAGCTCACCCACTGGTCAACTTTCATTTTCACTTCTGTGATGATTAAGTTCATGTGTCAACTTGGCCAGGTAATGGTGTCCACTTGTTTGGTTAAGCAAACACTGGCCTGATTGTTACTCTGAGGAGATTTCATGGATTTAAATCATCAGTTAGTTGACTGCCTTCAGCAATGAGAGGAGTCTCATTCAATCAGTTGAAGGCCTTAAAAGGGAAGTGATGATTTCACCAGTCAGAATGGAGAATTTCTAACTCTACTTCAGCCCGCCATCTCCTATTGTGGAATTCATCGAAAACCTTCACCGGAGCTCCCAGTTTGGGGCTGCCCTATGGAATCTGTATTTACCCACCCCCACAGTTGTATGAGACAATTCTTATAAAAATCTCATAATATTTACAGAAATCTCCTGTAGGTTCTGTTTCTCTAGAGAACCCTGACTAATACAACCTCCCACCCCTAATCACACAGATAGCTAGTTCTTTACATCATTGCCTCTGAGGAAATAGGTGACCAAGTCTTTCTTTTTTTTTCTAATTTTGTTTTCCAAAAGCGTCAATACTTAATATAACATAGAGAATTATTAGAGGAAGTGAAAATAAGGGTAGAGGGCTCTTTGGTGGAAAAAGGGGTATTGAAAAAGAAGTTGGAGAGTGAGGTTCTTTAACCCTCCTCTGCCAACTCTCAGCCAAGACTAGAAAAACATTTCTCTGGGCTTGGAGGAAGAGATGGAGAATTCTATCAGCCAAATGCATTTGAGAAAGATGGTTTTCTTGTAGCACCCTGGGCAGGACAGAGGACCCTACTCTAAGGGCAGATGGTACCAATAGCCAAGCAAGAAGAATCCTGAGTTCACAGTCTGGCCACGAGCAGTGGAATCTGCTGGGCCTGGAGGAATGATTCAGACAGCAGCAAGGGATGTTTTAGCAGTTTCTTGTGTAGACCAATTAGCAAGGGCCAGAGACCTACCACCCAACCCATCCTAATGCTTTGGTGCTACCCAACATTTCGAACTAGGCAAAACAGTGGGGATGGGGAAGGAGGGACTCAGAGCATGGCAGATTAATTTCCCACTGGGCCCAAAGTGTGCGTGCGCGTGCACACATGCATATATTAGGTTGAGATGTACAAAACAAAGTGATTTTTTTCTTTCATACTTGAGTTTCTGAGCTAAGATTTTACATACTACATTAGGATACAATGAATTAACAAATATGTGTTACACACTGTAATCGTTTGGCAATTTGATGTAATTATAAATTCCAAAAATATAATAGGATCCTGCTTGTAAACTTATCTGTTAATCTTGGCATGATTAAGTTATGACTAGGGCATTCACTGGGCCACGTCAGTAGGGTGTTGAGCCCCACCCCTTTGTGGGTGGGGAATCAAATATAAAAGGCATGGCAAAAACAAAGTTGAAGCAGTTTTTGAGAAGCAGTTTTGATGTTGGAGAGGAGGTCCCGGGAGAAGAGAAGTGTTCCGTTTTCCTGATAGTCTACAGCTGACCTTGTGGAGGAACCAGAGGAGCTAAGCCCAGAGAGAAGCACAGCCCCGGGAAGAGAGGAACCCAAGAAGCCTGAACCCTGGCATACGTCAGCAGCTGTCTTGCTCCAACATGTGGCAATGGACTTTGGTGAGAGAAGAAACTTAACACTTTATGGCCTGGTATCTGTGGACTTCTACCCTAAATAAATACCCTTTATAAAGACCAACCCATTTTTGGTATTTCACATTAGCACTCCTTTGGCTGACTAATACACACAGTGTTTATTCCCTTTGATCCTTATATTGATCATCTAATATGTGTTAGACTCTTTATTAATGTCCAATATAGAAAAGTGGGTGAGAAACATTCTCTGCACCCTCCTTCCAACCTCAAGGAATTCAGTTTAGTGAAGAGGAGCAAGGTATGTCCAAATTTTTTGATAAAAGGCTGAGGACTCAGAAAAGGAAACACAACAACAAACTACCTCTGCTTTGGAGAGTTGGAAGAAGAGTTGAAATCGGAATGACAATTAAACTAGACCTTGAAGAAAAAGGATAACTAGAAGGAAAACAAGGCGAGTATTGACTCCCACTCTCATCCTGGGTACAAACTTTTCAACAAATAGATAATAGGCTGTTATGGAGGTTTATTAGACCATCATTAGTAAAAGAAGCAGAGGAACAAAGTGATCAAAAATATCATTAGAAAAAGAATGAGACCCGTGGATAAGGCAGTCAAAGGGTGGTTTGGTTTCCCACGAAACTCTCCTTTGCATATTCTGCAAGGTGTTAAAATATGGCCTTGCTTCTGCTTTAAAGATAAATAGAAATCTTCCAGGTAAGAAGCAGGGAAGGATATATGCAGAGATATGGTGGTATTTGCGAAGTGGTGAGCAGCTGTAGGTGTGAAGTAGCTGGGGAAAGAAGATGGAGCAGCAGACTTAGGACAGGTGTGAACCATTGGTACTGCACTTGTTTTAACCAATCAGAGCTGGTCACCCATAGTTTGAGAACAACATTTGTTAGTCATGCCGCATGTGTTGCCATCCGATCCACCCACAGACAGCTCTGACATGGTGCCACCCACTTGGCTATCTTCTTTCTTCTGGATATGCAGGCTCAAGTGATAAGCTCAGGTAGTTGCCTTCACATTGCATTTGGAGAGATCTCCATCCTGGTCTGGATTGCATTTGGGTCAGAATGAAAAAAATAATCTCTGAAGAGAGAGTGCTTATCATGCAGATGCAGAGATACTGATTATTTCTTCTTGGATAGCCATAAGGCCAGAAACCACTAGAAATCTGGGCTGGTGGTAGTCTAGAGAGTTTCATAAGACCTTACTTTAACAACATTTTCCCATACAAACTTAAGGAGAAGGTTGGAAAGTCCAACGAAACATCATGTCTGCCTCTCCCCGTTTGACTTGTCTGGGCTCCTCTTTGGTCTCTACCTGTAATTGGCTAGTTATCCATCTGCATTACATACTTCCACACACCGCCAACTCATAGAAGTTGTGACTTCTAAAGTCTACTCTGGGCCTGACACCTGATAGCACATTTGCACATTAGTGATCAGTGTAACCCAAATGTGATGAATCCATTGTCCAAGATGGCCTCTAGTGAAGACAAGCTCACCACAGAACCAAACTCAAAATGAAAAGTCATAGCCCAAAGCACAATCAAAATCAATATAATTAAAGTGAATTGGTTATCTAGGCCCAAAAAGGCTGGCTAATTTGTAACTTGGCAACCAGCCACCAATTGCTTTTTTGACATATTCTTTGCCCTGTATCACTCAGGAGCAGGCTGTGTGTTGATCTGGCTTACTTCTCACTTTCTATTGCTGTGGTATCATTTTGTGCCAAGGTTTGCCTTCGGATTCCTTTTTTTTTTTTTTTTAACTTTTTATTGTAGTTAAATATATGCAACTCAAAATTTTCCTTTGTAATCACTTTCAAGTGTACAATTCAGTGGCATTAATTACATTCATGATATTATGCTACCAAAATCAAGATCCCTTACCCTAACTTTTTTATCACCTCAAACAGAAACTTTGCACCTAATCATTAAGCAATAACTCCCTCCTCCCATTTCAGGTTCTTTTTTTTTTTTTTTTTTTTTTTCTTTTCTTTTTTAACATGGACAGTTTGTAGGTAGAGGAGAGGGGAAGTAGGGAGATAGGGAGGTAGTTGGGGCTGAGGGGAAATATAAATGTACTCACAAGTGATTCTCTGACAAATAACAACTTATGCTTATTTTTACGTGTAGACTTTTTACTGTGACTGAAAGCTAAAACACATTTAAGTGTAAAACACAAGTAAGAACTAAAATATAATTAATAGATCAAACTTGGTACCAAGTTCTGTCCTAAGCATTTTACACTGAGGCACTCAGGTAACTACTTTTGAGGCAGATGGTACTTGCATCTACATTTTACAGCTGAGGCAGCTGAGGCCCCTGCCTGAGGACACACAGGTAGTAAGTGCAGCTTTGAGATGTCTGGCTCCAGAGATCATGTTTCTGACCACTCTGCTATCCTGCCGAGGTAGTCAAGGGGTCTGTACTATGTCTTGAAAACTTTCCCCAGAGCCACCATAACTGGTTTTCACTGTGTGCTTTTAATGATTTGATTATTGCTTTTTTGGGGATAAGCCTTTCAATATCTCCATTTGCTGCAATATTCCTGTATTTGCTTCACTGGCTGCCAAATTACAATGCCTGTTAAAATAAATATGCTTCAATTACCTTAAAAATCACCCAACACTGCCAGGGTTCCTACTGATATAAAACTACTGGAGTGATACAAATTTTAACAAGAGTTTGCATTTGGAAGTAATAAGGTTTTGTGATAGGTGTAATGCAGGGTGATTTTAGCAGCAGACATTTGGTACTGTCTGATTCATCCTGAAAACATTTAAGTTCAGAGGCAGTGTTCAGACTCAGCCCCGTAGGAACTGCAGTTTGGGGAGACCTAAAAATCTATTCATCTGCTCTTTTTAATTTAATTCCTAATTCATGTTTATTTTTTAATGGAAAGCAGTTTCATAGTAGCTATAAACAGACAAAGATGGAAGACAAAGTATTTTTCTAGAAATCTGATTCTGCACTGCTTTATATACAACAGGAATAATTTTTTAGAGAAGAAGATCCAGATGTATAGGTTGGGGACAAGCCTGACAGCACTTTCAGGTCCAAGTGGCTCTTGGCTATTAAAATTACACCAGTGTAAAATCAAAGACTGCATTATCTGGGTAACGAAGGCTCCTCTAACCTTGTCCCATGGGAATCATATTTTGCCAACGCCTATATTGATCACAGTTTCCTAGACCCTGTGTGATATTAATTTGGACTTTCAAAGATTGATAATGGCATCGGTGTTGGTACTAACCCATCAGCTCCTCTGGCTCTGACACATGTTTTCAGGGTTTCCATTGAGGAAAACTTTTCATCATCTGATTTTTGTCTTTCATCTCTAAGTCCATAACAATCATAATCGCAACCTCTGAAAATACAGTCTCCTGGGTCTCTTCACAGTCTTTTCAGTGGGTTTGAAACAATTATATGCTTGTGTCTTCTCAATCCAACACCTGAAGAGGGTGTTTCAATGGGGTTAAGGGTTAAAGGAAATGTGGGAAAAGCCCCTGAAAATATGCCAGACGGATGATTTTACAGGTTGCTCTGAAAGTCAGAGCAGGCATTCACGCACTTTGGGGGCATTTTCACCCACAGATACGTTCAATGGCTGGACACTCAGACCCACCTCACCAACCTGTTGCCACGGCATTAGCCACACAATCAGATGTGTCATGCACATATGGCAGATCCATGCCCCTACCTCCTTCCAGAAGCAGGGGCGGCGAGCGCAGGCCTGAGACCACGCCCTTCTCCCATCACAGCTGGCCAACCAAGCACTGTCCACTGACCTGAAGGGAGCCATCCATCACCTGGCCATGACTTTGCCTTAGCGAAAAAAGGACGTGCTCCATCAGATTTTCCTGCTGAGAATTTGGAGTGGGATAGGAAACCAAGTTAGCAGCAGGGCAGAAACCCAGCAGACATGAAGGAACAGAGATAAATCTCATTAATGATAGAACACGGAGGGAAACTTCTTGAACTGTTGCTGCTTCTATAGTCCAATGGATGTAACCACTGCTGGTCCCTTCTGAGGCTGGGATGTGTGGATTTCTGTGAGGTATCACTAGATCCTTATCATGAATTTCCCCTTTGTGATTGAGCTCCTTTAATTTACAATCAATTGCCTGGATCAAAACATAGAGCAGAAAGTGAGCTCAGGAGCAGAATCTTTCTCAAATGCATTTACCTTGCCTTTCCTATACGTGCTTCTTCGCTCACAGATACATTTTCCCAGAGTGGGCAGGAAAGACAGAAATGAATATGCCTGAAAAGAACTAGGTTTAGAGAGAGCTGCAAGAGATAAAGTACCAGAGAACCAAACAAGAAAGAGAGAGAGCAAGAAACACAAATCAGAGGGCAGTAGGCCCATAAAAAAGCAGGAACCAGGCTATGGAGAGCCCATAAATCTTCTTGTTGGAAATGTCTGGGCCAGTGATATGGGAGATGTGAAGGACAAAGAGATCATTTCTTAGGAGTAAGGAGAGCAGTCATCCTAAGGTTTCCATACATAGTGCATTTTGTGATTTTTTTTTTTTTAATTTAGCTCATGAGTAATTTTCGAACTATGGGGTTTGTATTTAACAAAATCCTATAATGAGAAAAATCCAGACAACTTCTAAGTTGCTTCTACACGATTCTTTTTATGTTCATCAAGACTAAAAGAATAATTGATCATTCATTTGGTGTTTCCATATTCATCAAATGTACCCACATACACCAAATGTCTGGGGGGCTGACCACAATTTTCAATTTTCTTTGGTCTGTTTGCTCTCTTAGGGATAAATTATCACCGTGATTGTGGAGTATGACTCATCTTGTGTTCTTTGCAACCATCTGCAGGGTACTGGGGGAAGCACATTTTTTCTAGGCTGCAAACAAGGAGCATGTGCCACATACAAACCATGACTGGACAGGCGGGTGCTAATGATTTCTTCCCAGCTGCCAGCTTCTTCCAGGCACTTGGTCCAGCTTCACTAATGACCAACAAGTTGCCTGCCCACACCAACTTTCTTATCTGAACAGTACTATCCAGAGATTTCTCTCCTTGTCCAGGGCCTTGGATGTACAACTGAGAGGTAAGATTTGACCCATGGACAGAAATGACAAGATTGAGACTGGATTCAATTCGCAGAGACTTAAAATCCAGAAGAACAAAACGTCTTTCTTTTACTAGCCCATCCATCAGTTTGATATTGATGTCAGTATCAAAGAAGTTGGTTGTAACTTTCAACCAACTGAGTCTAAAATGACAGTTGTACCCCAAGGTTGGAATTGTACATGGGAATCTATTGCAGGCAAGTCTCTCGAGAACACTCAACTCTCTGTTCCTTATGTAGGACAGAGTAGAAGGGAATCTTTCAAGTCTGATGATTGGGATGGAATGTATAGGGTTCAGAAGTGCTTCTTCTCTGCAGGTGGGACTCTCCACTGCAGAAGTTGTGCCTTGGTCCTTCTGCATTCATTTTTCATTTGGCTGTCCTGACTCTACAAAATACACTTATTAGGCTGCACCCATCTGCCAAGATTAGGGAACACAACCTGGTTGTTCCTTTGCCAATAAAATGATTCGATATTTATCACTGGGTCCCCCCACCTTTGTTTAGTCTGGGCCATCTCAATTTCAGCTCCACCTTGGTGCGGATGGGAAGGGTAGGTATGGATTGGAAGTAAATGAAGTAAAGTCACAGGAATTACAAACAATGACATAAATTAAATAGATGGTTCCTTCATGGTTATATGAAATTGAAGGGCAGATATTCTCTTAGGCTATCAATGCTGGTTTTATTTTTTTTTATCTTCTCATGCCAAACTGATATATATAAAATGAGTATTTTCATTATCCTGTACCATTTATCTCATGGTAATCTCCACTTTCCCAATTCAGTGAGTCAAGCTACCTAGGTGAGACTAAAGAATGGATTCAATTTCTTACTTTGATTTATCCCTTATACTCTGTTGGTAAAACCCTGGACTGTAATCCTTCATATTTTTGTTTGAGCTCATGGAGTAGGAACCAGATTTAAATGATTATAGTTACCACCTTTCATGACGTCAATCAATCCATAACATAGACTTCAGGACTGGAAGAAACCTTGTGATCATTGAATTCAACCCCATTATGGGCCTGCTAAGTACACTTACCAGAACCCAAGCACAATCAGCCTGGGTCCCAGAAGGCAAAAGAGATATGAGTTCATGAAGAGCCCGCGAGCTTGGTGAGGGCTTGACCTCCCCCAATGGCTCAGCAGCTCCGGTCTGCACGTTTTGGACGCTGCCATGACTCTGTCACCAGTCCAAAGAACAAGGTGGCAAAGGTGGCTGGCCAATGGTTTGAGCTTCTCGTAAAATCACTGTTTCCAACTTAAAAGGCTGCTCTTTATCCTGAACTTGTCATGCTTATTTTTTCAGTATTAAGATATCTTGGGGAGAGGATGTAGCTCAAGCAGTTGAGCACCTGCTTCCCATATGGGAGGTTCCAGGTTTGGTTCCTGGTGCCTCCTAAAAGCAAACAAACAAACAAACAAAAAAAAACCCAAACGACAAGCAAACAAAGAGAAAAAAAACAACTTAGGGGAGCTGATGTGGCTCAGTGGTTGAGTGCCAGCTTCCCACATACGAGGTCCCATGTTCAATCCCTGGGCCCGGTACTTCAAAATATATAAATATTTCCCTAGTGAAATAATGGCTACAGTAGGTGGCAATATTTAAAATGCCTTTGCTAGGCATTTTAAATTATTATTATTTAAATTATTTACCTGACTTATTCTTTGTTAGTCTTGTTTGTTTGGTTTTTTTTTCTCAGTGTTTTATCTACTGCTCTATCATATCTAAAATTCTGGGAAACCACTGCCTTATGCCCTAACGAGTCACTGGAGATTTTTAAATCAGAGATTAACATGAGCAGAGAAGTAATTTGGGAAAATTAATTGTTCTTTAGTGGGTAGTACCCACATTAGTGGGAAGAAAATGGAGTCAGGAAGCCGGCTTAGAGGCTTAGATGACTAAACAGTATAGAGTGAGGAATGAGCTAGCAGGTGGCAGTAAAATCTGAAACAAAGAGGAGGCAAATGACATCAAAGAGAAAGAAATGGCAGCATCACAAATTATAAGAAGGGATGATGTACAGGCAAGAGCCGAAGATGATGCCAAGGTATCAAGCTGAGGTGCCCAAAAGATGATGATTTACAGAAGGACCAGAAAAGCCTGTCTGGAGAAAAAGTTGGGGAAAGTGGATTAATTTGGCAATAGCTAGGTTTGGTTGGAGGATATGGTGGATGCCCAACTAGGAATGTCCAATTGAAATTCGGAAATGCAGGACAAAGCCTCTACAGGGAAGTCAACGTGATCCTATAGGAAAGTCACAGAGATACAGTGGCCAGAAGAGTGGGGAAAAGAGAAACACACAGAGGACCAATGGCAGAGACGGGACTCTATCCTTTACAGGAGAAGGGAAAGATGTAGAGATAATGTGAGAGAGGATGGTCCTGGGGCAGCCTGCCGCTTCTCTCTGGGACCCACAAATAAACCCTGTGCTAAGAACTACAAGTGTCAGTCTGGCTCCTAGGATGGACAACAGATGACTCCCTTCTCTGGGGTGCCTTGATGTAAAACCCATCCCTGAGCAGATAGCAGTCTTCTGGCACCTTCCTTCCCTTTTTGGCCTCAGCAAATGTAAACATCCTCTGGAGACAAGCCTGGCTAAAGCAGGTACGTTCATGGCATCTGGCCCACCTAGTTCTTAGCTGGGAAGGTACGATTCATCCAACTATGTATTGAGCACTTCCTGTGTTCCAGACCTTGAGCTTGGCTGCAAGAAGTCAAATGCTGCAGGCTAGATATGGATGAGGCTGAAACCACTCCAGGGAATGGTCAGGTTCCCAGGAAGGGTGGAGTACAAGACACAAGATTTGCCTTGTCCCATCAGATCACACCCTCCCAGCTGCCTCCCTGCTTTGCAATGTTCTTTTGCTCCACAACATTAGGTTTCTGCACAGAAGCACGGAGGCGGAGCAGGCTGAATGGAAATCGACAAAAGCAGACAGCAAGCGCTAAATTGCCAATAGGCCCCTTTAGAGTGTAGGGTCCCCGCCCTTCAGAGCCTGTGTTACAGGACAGCAGTCTTGGGAAGGCCCATCAATTTGCACATGGCCAGAGGAGCAAGTCCTCACTGAGGCAGGTAGCTTGGCTTGGGCAACTAGCTGGCAGGCATCCCACTGTAGCATAGTCAGGGACAGCTGCAGCTCCATTCCTTGGCAAAGGCTTCTTTTTAGTTCTTTACAAAGAGAAATGCTTTCATGGAAAGAGAGAGAAGTTTCTCATTAAAGTGAAGTGATTCCTGTTTAACCTAACCTCAGTGGAATGGAAGGGAGCCCCATAAATTAGGGCTGTTTGTGGAGACCTTTAATAAATTCCCAGGACCAGAGTCACAGTTTAGAGATGGAAATAGAAATGTGTGTGTATATGTGCATGTGTGTGTACACATACCTACCTTTCAACAGATATTTAATGACATGCACACATAAAATGTAATCAAACAAAATAACTGCTACTGTGGTAAACTCTGAAGAATATAAATATGGTGTTTCTATACAGGGGCTGATAAGAGGGGGGCTACTTTAAATTTAATTCCCTCATTTTGTAGATGAGCTTGAAGGTCTTATTAAATTCTTTAAGTTGCTAAATGTTTTCTGGGATTTCTTCAATTAAATTGCAAACAATAACCTTGCAGTGATTCTCTCTTTCTTTTGTGGGAATTTTAACTACTGGAGTTAATATAATTATTGTGTTTCTATTTCACAGATGTGCCCAAGGGCCACTTTATTATCAAACAAATAATACAGAATAACTAAAAGATATTGTCAGACGACTTTAGGCTAAGATTTGACTTTCCTTAAAAGTTACCATTTCTGGCAGGTTCGTGCTCTTCAGGGAAGGAGAAATTATGTTTTTTAAGCAGTTGTTTTTGATATCTAATATTTACTGGCAAATGCAATGTAAGGTTGAAATTCACCATACTCAAAGCCATTTATGACTTCTCTCTAGTTTCTCTGACTATCTTGAACCCCACAGGACAGGCCCATTAAATGTCACCATGGTTGTTCTTTCATAATCTGTAACAAATGTTCCACAACAATGTAAGTTTTTGGTGAAGGGGTGATATACAGGAACTCTGCACATTATGCATGATTGTTTTTTAAGCTCACAACTTCTCTAATAAAAAAGAAAAACAAAACAAAACAACAGCAATGGTATTTTACATGCTATACACAGAAGCCACGTACATCATGATATAAAGCACATTCTGCATTGCCCGTTGGAGCCCTTTTCCACATATACCACGGAGAAGCCACTGAGCCGAGCGGCCGAGGTGGGTGCTGTGTTAAGCAGCTGTCCATCACCCCACCTTTTTCCTCCTACTTTCTGTCCATCTGACTGCCACAGGGTCTCAGGTCGTAACTGCACAAGTACCATCAAACTGTCCACTGTGACCAGGGGTCAGGCAGCTCAGCCGGGGGCCTTTTCAAGTGTTCTTGGTTCTGCTTCTGGAAATATTGATTATCCTTGATTACAAGTGGAAAGAGCAGACCTGGTTTATGCACTGACTTTTGACCTCAGGTCAGATTGGCTCGAAAAGGGACTTTGTGAGGATCAGTGAAAAGATGTCCGCAGATTTGGGGCCCTCCAGGGATACTTATTGAAAGAAACTATGAAGGAGAAATTGTGTACACTGGATAAGTGAAAATGCTCAGGTCTTTGGCACAATGCAGTGGACTATTACATCATTAGTTTATAATTATACTATAATAATATTGATAATTCATGAAGGCCTACTACATGGCTGAGTTGCTTCATGTCTAGAAAAGGACTCAAGAAGAAAATACTTATGATGTCACATGATATAGGGCACTCGGGCAGAAAGAGGAAGTTATTGAGGTATTCTGGAAAGACTTCTCGATTGAGACAATGCTTGGGAGTGCGCATAGGTATGTAAGAGTGGGCTAGGTGAAGAAGGGGAGCTCTAAATCTTTTGGATGGTTGAAATTCAGGGTGCATTTTATGAAGCAGCCAGATAGGAAGGGCAAGTTAGTAAAAGTCCCCATGTCTCCATCTGAGGTTTTGATATTTATCTTGAAGATGATGGAGAGCCAGGAAAGGATTTTGAGTAATGGAATGAGAATTATCAAATTCATGTTTTAAAAAGAAGACTCTGTGGGCAGTAGGAATCCTTCAACAAGATGTATTGATAGGAAGGTGGGAGGGTATCTGTTAAGAGCAATTTCATAGTTCAGACAAGAATGATGAGGGATGACCTAAACTAATACAGTGACATGGGGATGGAGAGCAGGGACAGATTTGCGAAGATATTTAGGAAGTGGACAGGTAGCCCTTGATGACTTATTGGATGCCAGGGGTTCTAAGAAAGAAGAAGGAATCCAAGAGGGCTCCTTTTAAAAAATGACTCAAAAAGACATACTTTTCATGCAATTGGAAGCATCCTTCATATCCTTTTCTCCAGCACTGCTGCCATTTTCCTGGAGATTCGGAGTAAAAAACATTTCATTCTGTGGATGGGCAATGATTTCATAAGCCACAGACTATGAGAAATCCCTTCTTTATCATTTTTTAAATTTCACACCTAACAAATTTCCTCCTTCAGCCTAATTAATTAGGTTCAATCACCCTACTTGGTGTGAATTTTCTTTCTTCCATAATTCCTGTAGATTTGAAAAGAGATTGATACTCTTGCCTTAATTTTGAAATTCCTTAAAACATATTTCCTTTCTTTCCTATGTACTTTCATTTATCCTTGAATAAACTCCATTTTGCTTATCTTTGTATATAAAGATGATGTCATTAAGCCACACTCCCCAGGAGATGGGCTCTGAAGTTTGTGGTTTTATTATGATGCACTTTTTATACCGATTCATCCATTGTTTGGGTCTAGGTACACGTATGACCATGACTTTGGGGCACTGGTCACTGGTGGACACTGAGACAGTCACCACAGTGAAAGGCAGAGCTAATGGTTCCCATGGCGATGTGGCTCCTGAGACTTTGGCCCTCACCAATCTTGCCAACTCCAGTCAATACTGCTTCACTGCTTAAAAAAGCAAATAAATTAAAACTTGAGATATTTTAATGATGCATTGCACATGGAGCGTCCAGTTTTACGGGTTGGTGTCTGTTTCTAACATTCTCTAAAGGACAATCACAACAATTATCAACACCATATAATGCAATGCCATTAATTCAAAACAATCAGTTGCTGCGCCTAAATGAGCTTGATGTGTATCTGTCCGAGTGGATATTTTCTAGGATGTGACGGTTCAATGCACAGTTCAACCTTTGGCTCTAGAAGAATATGACTGAAATGAAAACGTAAGATCCTGAGCTAACATTGTAGGTCATTACTAAATGCACCATCTGTCTCCATAGGAAGAGAATTGTCCCAGAGACCTTTCCTAGAGTAGAATCTCGCTAGCCTATTTGTCACATAGCACCAAGATGGGGTCAGTGATAGCAATGGTTCTATTACACAGACGATTTAGACATGTCCTACTGCGATAGGTAATGCAAAAAATCTACCAGGCAATGAACACCATAGAGCTTGGGATATAATCAAACCCACCTAAAGTACAGTTTCTAAAAATTACAGTTGTGCTAGACAATACATATGCTTACCCAAAAGTAACTGTTTAACTTGTAGAATTAGTCATCATCTCTCAGAAATTTACATTGTGAGTTGAAATATTATACCTTACCAAAAAAAAAATAAAAATAAAAAATAACATAGCCAAATGAGGGAGTAAAAGTCATTCAAGCTTCTACAATCTGGAGTATGCATAGTCACACAGAGTGAGTTTGTGTTGCATGAACACTAAATTAAACAGATATATTCAGGTGAATATATTAAGGGAAGCATAGAAAACGCTCAGTAATGAAGGCAAGGGACACAGTAAATTTTACACCATGTTTTAGTCTAAGCACTTATAAATGTACTAATGAGCTTTAAAATAGATTTGATTTAAAAATGTGATACCATATACCAAAATCAGGATGTGTATTGATCGTAACACTGCAAATGATAGTTAATCAATGTAAGAAACAGTTGAAAGAAATTTCTCTTTGAGATAAAATGTAACTATCCATATTCTTCATTTGAATATTGGGCCTAAGTTTTGCTAAACTGGATTCAATTAACAGGAACTAGTTTTAGAAGGTAGAAATTTAATATTTCTGAACAAATTAGGACCATTGCAGAATAAAAAGAAATAGGATACTGAGTACCTGAGAGAACAAGACAATAAAATTCCTACAGGATGGAGGTAAAATTGAAGAGAGAGAACAAGTGGATGGAAAATGAAAATTTAGAAGGAGTAGTTATAAGAATCTCCATCTCACTAAATGCAATATAGTTAGGTTTAAAATATACTTTTTTTTCTTTTATTATATTTTTAGAGTTCTCTCTCTCCTTTAGGTTTTTTCTTTCTCTGCTAGGAAACAAGCATATATTGCACAAAGACTAATAAGAAGTTTCATGGAAGATCAAGAAGGTTAAACTTATGTCCAAAACCCAACTCACCATCTTCTCTCTTAGACATCAAAATCTGCTATGCTCCAATGAAAGTTAATATTTGCCCAAGTACCCAAGACAGTCATCTAGTCTTTACTCTGTCTGTCTGTCCCTCACCCCCAAATTAAATCAACTAACAACTCTATCATTTGTTCAATGGGGTATGGAATGAGTGTCAATAACTTACTACTCTAGTGAATTTTGGATGATTTTCATCTACTTTCTAGAAATGCAAAATGAAAGAGATGCAACGATTTACTTTACAGTACAACCATATACTATGTCCTTTTCTTAAAGTATCAACTGTCTTAAAGTTTCATTTGGACTATGAAGTGCTTGAGGGGAGTACTATATTTCATTTTTATTATAACTTTCCACAATGCCTCATATATTACTGAACACAAAATAGCACTTTAAATAATGTTTGGATAAACAGAGTAAGAATAATACTAACACAAAGCCAGGGTACAACAGAATTCCTTCATGGAAAACCTTTTAGCCATCTGTAGGTCTGGAGGGGTTAAGGGTTTATAAGACTATGAAATGTTATCCCAGTTACTTAGCAAAAATCCTACCCTGGCTATCATTGTTACCTCTTGTAAGAATGATAAGCATAAATGCACTTGTGTAGAGGAGACCCATTGGTTTTGCCTGCGCAGCCTTTCTGTCGGCTTTTCCTTGGAGAACCACCTATCCTTCCCTGTGTCATGCAGTCTCACCCTTAGGAAAGTGCCCTGTCCTCTCCTGGAGAGGTTCCTCAGATTCAAGTTCAGCCAATCAATGCCTTTTACTGGGAATTTGAACACTGAGTGGAGATGATTCAACCTCATGACATTGCCCTAAAGAGACAGACTACTCTATCCACTACCTAGGTCTCTGAAGCTGCTTATTACCTATTCTTTCTGTGGCACAATGACCACCAAAACAATTCCCTCATTCTTTTGGTTAAGTGAGTCGGAGCCAGTTAAATTAAATGAACAGAGAATCAGAATGCCTTCAGAGTACCCAACTTCCTTACATATACACAGGTAGTAAGTGTTTCATTCATCCATTCAGTAATCCCACCAACATGTGCCAGGGACTCTGTCAGGAGCACAAGGGCAAATACAAAAATGCTCTGCCTCTGTGGCTTTTTGTTTTGAGGAGTCAGAAATTAGGGTGTAAACAAATGAATAAAACACATACAGATTGCTATTAATGTTATGCAGGAAATTAGCAGAGTTCTGTGACAAAAATGACCTCTTTCTACTTTAGACTGAGTAATTAGAGAAGGTTCTGTGAAGTGGGTCAAAATGTCTGCACTGAAGAGACAATGGCATGTCATGGAAGAATGTGAGAGTCTTTCTATAAATAAGGCCTTAATACCATGGTTTTTTTTTTTTTCAAACTGTAGGCTGTGATGTATTCATAGGTTAAAAAAATCAATTTAGTGGGTTGCTACCCGTGTTTCTAAAAAGTGGGATGTGATGGGATGGGATGGGATGGGATGGGATGGGATGGGATGGGATGGGATGGGATGACACAGGATGGGACAGGATGGGACGGGACGGGATGGGACAGAATGGGATGGAACATAACATAGTAAAGGTGAGTTTAATGAAACATTTTTTTCCTGTGGGTCTTTGTTAAAAAAAACAATTCTGTGAAGACAATGAATATACATACTGAACAATCAAATGTATGATCATACATACTGTCCAGTACCAAAACCATATCCATAAGCAAGAATGGCCAGGTGGAACAGGGGATGCTCCCAGCATCTTTGAGTTCTTAAGGTGGGCAAGGATCTCTCTCTGAGACAGGAGAACCCCAAGGTCCATGGACTTTTAATCCATTGACATAGGTGAATTGTTGGTAAGAAGAATTCATTCATTCCAAATTCAACAAATATATGCAAACAATCTACTCTATGTAGGCCCCTGTGTCTACTGATACAATAGAGAGGATGGCCATGAGAATATGAAGGCAGACATTGGAGTTATACTGCCACAACATAAAGAATGTGGGGTGCCACCAGAGGCATGGGACACATTCTTCCTTAGAGACTTTCAAGGGCACAGAATCATATTAGTACCCTGATTTCAGACTTCTGACTTCTAGAACTGTGGGTATATACATTTCTATTTAAATCCACTTAGTTTGTGGTACTTTGTTACAGCAGCACTAGGAACCTAAGATAGTTTATGGCATCAGTTTTTGTATTAACAGTGTTTTTGATGCACTATGTGTCATCATGAAGTTGAAGGCTGGAGTTGGTAACTGGAGTGGGACAGCTTTCTATCACTGGTGTTATCCCAAATCCCAGCTGACAGAGGAGAAATGGTCCATGAAAGGCCCCTAGAGAAGGGGCTATAAGATGATGAATAAGTCCAATAAAAAACTGTGACACTGGCACACTAAGAGAGCATGCTTACCCCCTTCCTCACCTCTCCATCATGGGAAGTTGATAAAAAGAATGAAGGCTGGTAGGAGGGGGATCTTTCTGGGTTCATCCAATGAAGTGTGAATGACAATGGAAAGAGGGTTGTCAGAGAGAATTGTGGGCACTGCAAAGCCAGAGAATCCATTTTCCTAAAGGAAACTGAAATCCTGAGGCAATGCCCACCTTGGCTCTGACCAGCAGAAGCAGCAGGGCATAAGCCCAGCCTGTCCAGAGTGAAGCAGAGATATGACCACACCTAACTACCAGGAGACTGTACGTGGCTGCCAAGGAGAGGAAAGAAGCTCCACTGGGACCTTGCTAGGTTAAAAAAAAAAAAAAAAAAAGGCTTAGGAAAGGTTATCTTTGGCTTTCTGAAAGCCAAAGGCTAATTATTGTCATTTAACCCCTTTGTCTTTTGCCATACTCCCATGGAACCTAGGTTGATAGAATTCAACTGTGACCCAAATTCATAAAACACATTGTGTGCTTATCTGAATAATTTTTGTGATTTATTTTATCCATGGGTGGACAGGCAAGGAAAGTAAGATAAAACGTAGAGGACAGCTCTCAGCCAATCAGGTCAGGCTCCAAGTTAGATGGCCAGCTGTGCAAATCCTAGCATTCAAAGGCAAACTCTAATCTAATTTTGGCTGGCAATGATGCCCAAAACAGCCAATCCAGTGAGGGGATGGGGAAGAACGATAGGTGTCTTTTGGTGGAGGTGATGAATGCAGATGAGCAGTAGGTAACGAAAATCTGTCCATGTTGGACTCTTAGCAGTAATAGCATTTACCACTGACTTTGAGTTTACTCTATGCAGGCACTCATTTAAGTTCTCTACATTTACTCCTCCTAACAATCCTATAAAGTATTACCCTTATTTTAAATATTATGATTAAAGATTAAAGGTGAGATTAAGTAACCAGCTCAAGATCACCTAGTTACTCAGTGGTAAAGGTGGAACCAGTTACTGGGGGTAGAGAATGGAGGTCTCAGCCCCTGGGTATAAGGATGGCAAGACCTAGAAGACAGTAAGAGCCCAAACCAACCTGGTGTGGGTTTAGGAGAGAAAACATTTGGGGTTCAGTGGGAAGGGCCAAAGGAACCTATCTCAGTCACACCACGCTGTTCACACTGATAATACAAAACCAGGCTTGACTGGTATTGGCTCAGGAATGGCAGGTGTTAGTACATGAACCTAGTTGGTGCTGGAGCAAACAGATAATGATACATCCATTTAACCACTTTTTTTCATTTGACAAGAAAATCAAATAGTTATGATTAGTTTCAATGGCACTACAGTATTTGCATAGGATGTTTAATGTCCAAGAAGAATTATGTGCTTCCTTCTTCTTGTGGTATAATTGTATATTTTCTAAGTCTTTGCCTTTGCAACACTTAGTTATTTGTGTATTCTGTTCACTTGGTTATACAAGCAAAGATCCCAAGTGATCATAAATTTTGATCTAGCAAATTAAGAGCCCAGTCATCTGGAGAGAAAGATAGATATCCAATTAGATGCATATACTCTGAACAGTTTCTAGAACATATTATTTAGGTACTATTTACTATGGGCACATATTAAAGCATTTTATGGGAGGAAATTGTCTTAATCTGCCAGGGCTGCTATGACAAATACCACACATTTGTTGGTTTATTGGCTCACATTCTTGGAGACCAGGAGTCCAAAATCAAGGTGTTTGCAAGGCCATGCTTTCTCCAAAGCCTGTAGCATTTTGGTGATGGCAATCCTCCACCAAAGGCAATCTGTCTCCTTGGGTCTGCTCTTCTGGTTTCCACTGACTTCTAACTGCTATTTCCATGCCTTATTTCCTTCACTCCTAAAAGCTTCAGCCATATTGGATTAAGGTCCGCCTTCATTCAGTTTTATCCACACTTTAATTAATAATAGCATCTTTAAATGTCCTATTTACAAATGGGTTCACACCCAAATGAACAGGGACCCAAACATACCTTTTGTGGGAAACATGACTCAATTCCCAACAGATATCTTCTCATCTATTCTTGAGAATTCCTAATTTTAGCAAAGCCTATTTGTTGCTTGCACGTTAACTTTAAAAGTCTGATTTCTGTAACCATTAGGATTGCTATAAGATTACAAGGAGATAAATTAATTCATTAAGCTATTCATTCAAAACACAGGTACTAAGTGCCAACCCTGTGCTAGGCAAGGCCCAATGTGAGGACAATAAAAAGTAGAAAATATGGTCACAGCTTTGGAGAGCTCAGAGTCTTATGGAGATTTAAGGTGAACCCATGTTAAAAAGAAATGAAGAGGAGCAACATAAAAAGGAACTTCCAACTCTTCTCTTTCTTTAAAGCCCCCATAGAACAAAAAATAGAAAAAGTTTAACTCTATTTCTATGCTCTCATGGTCAAAGGAATATGAGTAAAGTAGGGTATAAGAAAGCAAATGTTTATGGAATAGCTTACATTACTATGAGCCTTGGATTTGGCTTTTGAAAATAAAAATTCACACTAGCTGAAATCAGCACTAAGTTGCTTGACTCTGAGAAGGGGTTGGGGGGAGGGTGTTGGTTGGCCAAGATTGGCATCCAGAAATTTCCTCGATTCATCAGAAACTGACTGAAGACATGACATCATTCATTTTCAGGGACACAACATGCACAAGTTTTCAGAGTCCAGCCACAAGCATACAGAAATTTTCATTTTTGGAGCCCTTTGGTAAGCCGATCAGTTCTGAGAAAGTTTAAACAGGTGGAAAACCACCAACGTCCACTCTGGCCTGAAGTGCTCCGGTGGAGAGCAGAATTACAGGAAAGCTAAGTAATCCAAGGCATCAGGGAGCATGTACCAGGAATGAATCACTCTTGGCATGAACTGCAAACATCCAGTGAAGTGGGAAGAGCAGAAGCTAAATGGGAAAGGGAACAAAGACCCAGGGCAGGACCAAGAATGATTCAGCTCTTATTTACTATTTAAGGACCCAGCAAGCAGCTGTGATTTTGACAGGTACCTTCGCTATTACTGCTATTTCCCATAATTACTTAGAGATGATGGGAACTGACCACCCGATTGCTCAGGGAATGGTTTGCAGAAGTCCACACTCTACCAAGCAATACATGACTCTCCTTTGCAGGGTTCACGCCAGAATTCTAAATTAAAAAAAAAAAAAAAAGACTGCTCCCAGAATTTGGCATGTGGAACTGAAATTTTGCCAGGTGGATCAAAGAGTCTTTAAAGCTCTTCAATGTCTTTCTGAACCTAGAGGTGTTCAGAATGTCTGTTCTTGTGTGTGCTTCAGATGTAAGAACAATTTCCACTGAACAATAACAGCTCCTCAATAAACCAAGTAATGATTCTGAGCAGATGAGAAGTGTGCACCTTTTTGCAGAAATGTAACAATATCTCAAAAATTGCAGGATCATTATCTATTGTTTGTTCAAATTTATGCTTACTTCAAAGAATGGGATAAATGTGTGATAAAGGTACTTTGTGACTAGAAACTGAAATCTTCTGCATAAAGGTTTATATCATGAAGAAAAACAAGATCGAGGGGCCCATCAACATTGGAACAATTTTGCAATCAGTTTTCAAAAGAGATGTTAAATCTTCCTATATATTATAAAGGGATTGTTTGCAATGGTTTTGATGCCTGTTTTTACCCTTTTAGTTTAATTATGAGGGTGAATTTTTTGTTTATTTTTATCACTCAAGATCTGTGCAGAACAAATGTGTATCCCTCCTGATTTGTGGATAATATCCATCAAAAGTTGAGGTCATCTTACCTCATACCACGTTTCATAAAAAGTTCTGTTTCCTAATGAAAGCAAATTGAAAGTCTTCCTCTTAGAGAAAAATGTCCTTTGCTTTTAAAGTATGATAACCATGACCACCTGCCAGTAATTATTACTAATTACTATTCATCACTTGTTACAAAAATAGACTTTGGGAAAATTTTATAAAAATTCTCCTAAAGTCTAGGAAACTACTTGCTATAGTATAAAAGCATGATGGATGTGAGCTCAAATATTAGCTCTGCCATTTTAGAGCTATGCAACATTGTGCAGATAATTTAAACTTTCTTGGCTTTGGTTTTCTCATTTCTAAAATAAGGAAAGTAGTATATAGCTTACAGGTTCTTGTGAGGAGTAAATAAGTTAACGTCTCTCCAATGCTGAGCCATAGATCCCCTTTCTCCATCTCCGATTTCCTTTTGTGAGAAAAAGCTTTGAATACATCTGGTGAAAAATGAAGGGGCAGCAGCCCAGGAAAGAATTTAAAAAGATCTTCTATCATAACTTTTGTGTTGTTTTCTTTGTTTAGTCATTCAAGTTCTGAAAAGAACACAGTCTTTTTTTTTTTTTTTTAATTTCTGCTCTCATTACTTTGCCTGCCACCAGAGGTAAGTACTTTCTTAAAATTTTTGTTATTTCCTTGCTTTTCTAAAACATTCTATATCTCTATCAATCTATCATCTATTATCTTTCTATCGATCTCATATATTTTCTATATCTATTTATTCATCCATCCATCCTATCTAGTCTTGCCTTGTGCACTTTTTATTTATTTATTTTTAGGAGGTACCAGGGATTCAAACCACTGAGCTACACCTGCTCCCCATTGTTGTGCACTTTTAATTGCTATAAATAAAGGGGCCATCATACTTATACAGACTTCTTATATAGACTGGCTTGTATCTACAACTCATTACATTGTGTATAGTTGTAGATGATACATTTTTACTGCTGAGTAGTATTTCATTGTTGGAAATACAGCACAAACGTGTAAGAGTATCTCTGGATTATATACCAGGGAATGAAATGGTTAGGTCAGAGAGTATTCACATGTTCACTTTTACAAGATAATCCCAAATTATTTTCTAATACATTGGTACCAATTAACCCTCCCAATTGCTGTATGTGGGAGTTCCTATGATATCAAATATCTTCCAATGCCCTATATTACCAGGTTTCTTATTTTTTGCCAATCTGGAGGATGTGAAATGGTATCACTTTGTAGTTTTAATTTAGATTTCTCAGATAACTAATATCTTATTTCAGATCAGATCAGAGCTAATTTTCACATTTTCTTTATGGTATTTTTGATGAACAGAGTTCTTAATTTTAATGTTGTTGAACTCATAAGCCTTTTATGGCTAACTCATTTTATTACTTGGTTTTAAAAAAATCTTTCCCTACCTGATATTACAAAGACAGTCCCCTATATAGATGCCTGTGGTGATTTGAAGCTATGTACTCCAGAAAAATTTGTTCTTAATCTTAATCCCTTCCTGTCGGTGTGAACCCATTATAAACAGAACCTCTGGTTGATGTTACTTCAATTAAGGTGTGGCCTGAATCAGGATGTTTACCTTAATCCTATTACTGGAGTCCTTTATATGCAGAGTGAAATTCAGATACACAGAAAGAAAGCCACAGGAAGAAGATGAAAGTCAACAGAAGCCAGAGAAGCCAGAAAGCCAGCCAAGTTCATTGCAATGTGACAGAAAAGCCAAGGATCAAGCCCCAGAATGCCATAGTCTTCTAGAAGAAAGCATCACCCTGATGATGCCTTGATTTTGGACTGCTCCTAGCCTCAAAATCATGATCCAATAATTTCCCATTGTTTAAGGCAACCCATTGCATGGTATTTATTTTAGCAGCCAGAAAATTAAAACAATGCCTAAAACTTTTGCTTTTAATCTTTAAGTCTTTATTCCAAGTGTAATTTATTTTTGTGTATAGTATAAGCTAGAATAGGATTTCATCTTTTCCCATATTAATAAGCAATTAATCCAGTATGATTTATTGAAACTAATTCTCTCCACTTATCTTCAATGCCACTTGAATCATAAGCAAGTAACCACAGATATGTAGGTATGACTCTAAACTTTCTGTTACACTGTTTGATTTGTCTGTCCCTACACCCTTGAGCACCAACACTACACTTCCTTGATTACTATACTTTTAGTATAGGTCTTGATATCAGGTAGGGCATTTGCTACCTTCTTTCCTTCTTTAGGAGACTTTTGTCCATATGTGCCCCTTTGCCCTTTCATACATCTGAATGCCCTTTATATATTTTAGAATCTCTTTTGTCAAGCTCTTATGAAAACACTATGTATTTTGATTTTATTTTCCTTGATAAATCTGTAGAGATCAAGAGAATTGATAATGCATGATTTGTATTCTTTCTATTCATGAACATGGTATATCTCTTCATTTAATAGTTCCCCTGTAGAAATTTCCAACACTTGTAAATTCTTTCTGTGAAAGTCTTGCTCATTTTTGTAATATATATGTTTTCTTCAGTAGTTGATGTGTTTAGGTTCTGCTGTAAATGGTTTCATTTCCTTTTTCTTTTTTGGAGTTTCCAATGAGGACAATCATGCCATTACAAGAAAATAGTCTGATTGGTTCCTTTACAATCCTCTTAATTTAGTTTTTTTTTTTTTTTAATCACATTAGTCAATACATCAAAATCAGTGCTAAATAAAATTGGCATTAGTGGACACTTTTGGCTTGCTTTTGATTTTAAAGGAAATGCTTCTAGTGTATTCTTACTAAGAATAATGTTTGTGATAGGTTTGGGGTGGATAGCCTTTACCAGTTTAAAGAAATATTCTTATTCTAGTTGCCCATGACTATTTTTTTTAAATCATGATTAGTTGTTGAATTTTATCAATGAGGACTATGTGGTTTTTAACTCCTTTATCTCTTTATAAGGGGAATTACATTTGTAGTTTCTAACATTTTATCATTCTTGTATTCTTGAGATAAATTTAATTTGAACACTGCTGGATTTAATTTGATATTTGTATAGTAATTTTACTTCTGTATTCATGAGTGACATTGAGGTTTAATTTTTCTTTCTTATACCGATCTTGTCTAGTTTTAATAACATATAATGAAACAGTGGGAGGTGTTCCCTTTGTTTGGAAAAGTTTTTTTTTTCAGATTGAAATAATTCTTAACTGCCTAATTCAGAAAAAAGCCTTATTATGCTAAATGCAGCTGAGGAACTTGGATGAAGCAGATTAAATCATTTGGTCTAAACGTGTTTGGGAAATTTATGGCTTCAATAGTAAGCTCTAAATGGTTTCCCCTAATATAGTAGGAGATGAATGAGGAGTTCTGATCTATTCCCTATATGGCAGTTTGATATTATTTATGAATTCTAAAAAGAGATATTGATTATGTTTGTAAACTGGTCTGTTTCTCTGGGCATGATACCCTTTGAGTGATTTAAATTCAAAAGCTCTAAGTTTACTTGATTAAATCAAGATTAGGGTTTTGAATCAACCATGTCATTAGGGACTGCAGGGTTGAGTCTCCAGCCCTTTGGTAGGTTGATAAAACAGACTCTCACATAGAAGTAGACACAAGAGGAATAGAGAGAGCTCTAAAGACATGGAAGAGGAGAGAACTTGTCAGCTTTGATCCTATGGCCCCGGGAAGAGAGATGAGCCATTTGCTGGATAGTTTATAGCTGACTTTGTGAAGAAAACAGAGTAGCTGAGCCCAGAAAGAAAAGACCCTTCCAGCCTACAGCTAAGATGGGAAGAAGCTGGGTCCACAGAGCCTTAAGAGGAAAGAGGACAGCTGAACCCTCGCGATATGGGCAGCCATCTTGCTTCAACACATAGAAAAGTTTGGTGAGGAAGTATCTCTTATGGTACCTTGAATTGGACTCTTTATGCCTTGTAACTGTAAGCTTCTACCCCAAATAAATACCTTTTATAAAAGCCAACAGATTTCTGGTACTTTGCATCAGTACCCCTTTGGCTGATTAATATATCCTATGATACTTCTCACTGTCTGAATGAAGGGTATGAGAAAATCACACAAGCAAACTTGGTCTTTTTTTATAGTGCACTTTAAACCCGAGTCAGTTTAACAGGTGTATGATAAAGATATTAGAATTCACAATATAGGAAATATTAACTGACAGTAAAATCACAATTTACTGTCTTAGGTTGGTAAAGAAACAGAGCCTAGAGGAATAATTCAATTATCTCCAGAGAAGTCAGGAGCTCAGGGATAGTGCAACCTACCCACTCCACCCTCTTGCCTAAGAATTACCCTGCAGATGTCAAGGGTCACCAAAGGGATGCAAAAATCTCAAGTTCAAAGAGACCAAGGGCCTTGCCTAAATGACACTATGGTGTTATAAAAATAAAAGCTACCACACCTCAATATTTTGGTGATGTCTACATGGTCAAGGTAAAGTAGCAAACCACATAAAGACCATGTGAATATGATCCATGAGAGGTGAGCATTTGGGACAAATAAATCTTTCTGTTCTTCATCAACATGCAAAAAATACTGTAGTTAGCGTCTTGAGCTAAGTGTTATGTAAGAAACATAACAAAATGGTCCAATAAGTAAGCAACTATTAAGTACCCATGAAGTACAAAGTACTATATTAAATATTGTGAAAAATATGAAGTTGATTGAGGCAGCATCGCTGCCTAGCATGGGCTTAGGAAAAATATTGCCCTCGTGATGTTTGGAATAGAGCATTTTTGTTTACAATATGCATACCTGAATTTTTAAAATTTATTGAATTTAAAATTTCTTTGCTACCTAAATTTCCATGTCTGAGTCAAACCCATGTTAATAAGATTTTATCAACGCGATTCTACTTACTGCCTCAGCAAATACATGTATAATGGTCACCAGGGCAAAGGAAAACCCTGTAGCCAATAAAAATGCTTGATAGTTTGACACGTATGTTTTCTCAAGGCGGGCTTTCACTGCTGAGCAAAAGGTAGAGGGATGCGGGATGGATAAGCTGTTATCAGCTTGGATGTCAGTCAGGATATGACTCAACCAAGAGGTGTTTAAAATGCCCCTTCGCTGCCTCATCATGTAGAACGCACAGTGTCAGAAAAGACAGTGTATCAAAGCATAAGGCAGACCAGACCGGCACACGTGAAGAGGACTTGGATTAGTAGAGCTGCCAGGCGGAGCGCACAGCCTGCTGTGAGCACACAGCAGGCATTCCAGGGTAGGAGATGGGAGCAGGCAGCCAACATCATGCAAAATAATCTGGAAGGAGCAGATCTCCACAGGGTGCATTTAGCAAGGACAATCTAAGAGATGTAAAGATAAAAAGCTATAGCCTAATCTTAACAAAGACTCTTGGAACTAGAAAATGACAAGTCCCAATGCAGACCCCTGGGATAAGAATTCAATAGGATACCCAGAAAAGAATGAGGAAAACTTGAACAAAAGTTTTCATCAATTTCTACTGAGAAAGAACTAGAAATTTTCTACCCAAACACTATTGGATATTCTTTAATGTTCTGTATGGATGTTTATAACAAATGTACAAGAAATAATGAATAATTCTTATCTTACAGTATGCAATTATTTTAATAAATTTTATTAAACTTCTTTAATAAATGACCTGTTTTAAGATATTGGTACAGGTTAAAACAAGGAATTGGTGAGCACCACCAGAAAATTTGGTCAAGAATCTGGTGCTTAGAATGGAGAAAAGCTCCTTACAGAATGCTGATTTAATGAGATTTACTTTTGAATTACGTGAATAGGGTTTATATTAGCCTCTGGATTTTAAGGCCAAAACAGCAAGGTAATGAAGTATCCTTGTGGGAAACTATATTTTCTTGTTTATAACTGAAACTAATAGTTTAATATTTGATTGAACAGACTATGCTTCAGGCACAACTATGAATAGTATTATTTTACCTCAGTGGCAAAGGAAGCACAAACTCTTATGATGCCCAAATTCTTTCACAAGGAATTTTCCAATATACCTGTCTTACTGGTAAGTATTTACAGAGAGAGTTAGTTTAAGAATTGAAATAAAATAACATATATAAAGAACTAATTTGGAGTGAGCCTTCAGTGGAGACATTTGTTCTCTCTTCCTCCCCAAGAATATTTCTTTTATGTGTTTTTCAGGGGTGTGGGGAAGTTTGCAAACCACATCCTGATCTATGCAATAATCATTTCAACAAAATACTTGGTCCAATGACCTAATGAACCAATCTCCAAGCCCAAATCAAATGTGGGGAAAGAATCAAATTTTCTTCTATTTTGAGACAGATATATACAGAACAAAATAGTAATGCCTAAAGCTTCAGCATAAATCAACGTTGACACACTGTGAATAGTGTTTGGATGTTTCAGGACTGACTAATTGTCTTAAGCCAATTAATCATTTAAGAACCCATTTGATTCCCTCAAAAATTCCAGTTTTACTTCTTTTTAGTAATTATTTATAAACCTGCCATTTTATGCATGGAAGAGAAACATGCAAAAGTTCTGACAATTGTCAGAATGATTCAATTCACCATCTTTTTTAAACCTTGGTCAAACTACATCTTTGCAGATTTATCAAAGAGGAGAAATGCCGATTAAAAGACCATAAGAAAAAGCCAGGGGGGTGGGGGGGGTGAGAACACAAGACTCTAGAAGGTATGAAATCTAAGTTTCTCTTGGCCTGGGCTCTAAGATGGGCTCCCTGTTCAACCTCTGGGTGAATCACTTGATCATTCCGTAACCAGATCTGCCACACATACAAAAATATGTTCTCAAAGATCCTGTAATGGCATCCAAAATATTTGGGACTTGTGTCTGGGAAAACAAATATGGGCTTAAAATAAGGAAAATGCATGGTCTCTGTTACTGGCCCTGCCATTCAAATCTTGTTTGATGGGTCTAGCAGGAACTTAAGGCATTCACAGCCCTCTGGCTGGGAAGAAGTTTTCTCAGGTTGTCCAGTACAGCCAGGGGAGTATATGTTTGGTACCATGAAGAGAGGAAGGAGATACTCCATAGTGCGCCAGAGCAGGTACAGTATCCTTGTCCATCCATATTCACTGGGTGTCACAGGCAGATCTTCCTCACAAGCCATACCACCGCTTCCTAAGCCCCTTGTGACTTTGGGCCACATGGCAGCCTTCTGAGATAAACCCAGCTTCCCACCAGCACATGTGTCTACTGAGCACAACATAGTGGGACTGTGAAAGTACTCTGTAAACTCCACATTTAAGTCTGCTACCACCCGCCCATTGCCCACCCCATACCCCAAAACTCTACCTAGAAGAAAGATGTTTCCACAGGATAGGCATGGAGGCAGCATAGGGTAGTTTTTAAGAGGGCAGTTTCTGGAGCCAGACCCCCTGGGTTCAAATTCCAGACACACCACTACCCAGTGTGAGGTCCTAAGTAACTGGCAGATTAATTGATCTTTCTGTGCTAAATCTCCTCATCTGTAAACTGGGATCGGCAACAGCAGTGCTTTGCAGAGCGGTTGTGAGTATTAGAAATGTTCATTTACATGAAGCAGTGGGAACGGAGCCTCTCACCTTCCAGGGCAGAGACTAAAACCTATGATGACCTGCTCTATCTCTTTTCTTGCCACTTCTCTCGTCCCTCAGGGTGTTTGGAGAACTCCTTCCCCAAATTGAAAATACTCTAAGTGAAAGGGAGCTGTCTGACCAGTGCTCTTTTTAATCAGGACACTGATGAGCAAAGCTCTATTATCAGGTAAGGTTAGAACTTAGGGGCTTCGATTGACCTTCCTGAGGTTACACAGTTGGGTACTGCAAGGCGGCGCCTAGAAACCCCATTGCCTGTGAGCAAAGGGGGATCTTTGGGAAGATAGTACCTTGAAACATGGGAGGAGAAAAAAAGAAAACCAATGACAGCATCAGATTATATGCTATCAACACCGCAAAAGTTCTCTCCCCTTCACCTTCTTTCAATCTGTGGTAAATCCACCACAAGTATCATGTTACTTATTAAAGAGCAGCTTGCCTATTCACAGCATCAGTACAGGCCAGGATTTTGGGTTTCCCAGACCACCCCCCAGGTGTGGTTTTAATATTCCTTTTACAAAAGAAAATAAACAATAGCAACAAGTAACTTTGCTCCACTTAATCACTGTATCTAAAATAGCATACTTAGACACTCTCTCCTTCAGCTTAAAGGTATTTTCTCAAGTGACGAAGAGGCATTTTGGAAAAAAAAAAATCAAATATGAGGAGTTTTATTCATATCTCTGCAGCTACATGTTTCATTGAACAGGCTGATCTGTTTCCACGGGCTCAAGGTTCTTTAACTTAAAAACAGCAGCGTGAGATCAGGAAGATCTTTAAAGACCACAGGCTTCTATAACTCTCATGACAGAGAAAGGCAGTATGATGTTTAGGAGGCAAACGTGGTATCACTACATTTATGACATTTCTTCCCCAATGCAGATTTGATAAGGGAACAGAGGAAGAAGAGAGAGCCAGAGGAACTTGGCATCAAGGCAGCATGGGGATGGATCTAGGCACGGTAATTAAACCTCACTGGGTTAGATCTAATCATGCGACTGAAGTGAATTTGGTTTGTTTTTCCCCTCTTCTCCTTCTTCCTCTACCAAGTTTTCTTATGTGGCTTGACCTGCTTTATAAGAAGTGAGCGGGGATTGAGGTTGCATTCAGTAGGGGCAAGGAACATTTTGTGTGTGTGTGTGTGTGAGAGAGAGAGAGAGAGCTAGAGAGAGAGAGAGAGAGAGAGAGAGAGCTTGCATATGAGAGAGCGAATTTGCATTTTGCACAAGAATAGAGAAAGTAAGAGAGGAAAGTGTAAAGATGAGCTAATGATGAAAAGTTACTGATGATGATACTTGCCGTGGCAAAACTCAAAATGTAAAAGAATGTCACACTAACCCCCATACATTCACAATCCCTGGAGAACAGAGTTAATGGAATAATAAGCACTGGGATGGTAATGATGGGGCTGGAGAACATGAAGTTTACACAGCAACCAGAAGGAGACAAAGTTCAGGTCCTCCAAAGACAAGACGGGAGGGATAGGGCAGTCTACATTTGTGGGGAGGTTCTTTGTGCAAACGGTCCTTGGTAGAAATAAACAAGGTGGGATGAGCAAGCCCACGTGACTGAGGTCAAATTGGCCACTGGCCCCAACCCTGGCCCCCAGGACCGGTGCAGGCTAGATGTGAAATGACTAACAAACTTGAAGACTGCACAGAAATGCTGTCCTTAGTTGATGCCATCAACTGAGTATGTGGCAGTGATAGCTGGGTCACCACTTTCCTATTCAGTGCCTGTTTCAGAAAAGAATGGCAAACTTCGAATGGTTTTGGAAAGTTGGTAGTAGGAGATTTTTTTCTTCTACTATTCTATTCTTAGTTGAAATGCCATGTGGTTTGCAGGACTCCTATATCTGAATTTTTCCTGATTAAGCAGATATTATTCAAGTGGGGCTGCATACATTCTAATATGCATCCATTATTCTGGTGAATGAGACTGTCTCCAAGTCCTTTCCTGCATGGATGGTCTGTAATTCTAAGCCTTGGTTTCTTTGTTATAATTTACCATCTTTCTGTGCTAACTATATGGAATTTCCTCTACCTCTTCAGATCTAAATCTTTACACCTTGCCATGAAAAAAAACTGTCTCTAAGCTTGTAATTGTTAACCAAAAATACAACTTGACTATTCTCCAAAATCATAAATAATTCCAATCCAAGGCTTCATAATGTGAAAAATCCAAATTTTTTGTGACAATATTTACTTAGCAGCTTCTCTTCTTCAGAGGTTGGGATTTTCTTTATCATCATTGAAGGCTTGCTCCTACCCTCATCTCTAGCTCATAGGAGACACTCTAATAAATGTATTTGAACAAAAAATAAATAAATGGCCATTTTGTATTGTGGGCAAAGGAAATTTTACATATTTCTTTTTTTATATATATATGTCACTAGATGACATGCCACATAAATTTCTCATGGTGAAATGTTCCAGAGAAAAATCACTTTAATTGAACATTTGACATATCTGACAATTTATCAAAGATAAAATGTTTTATGGATTTACCCTGCCCTTAAAATTATTGAATAAGCTGTATTACACAGGAATGAAAATTAACCAGGGTTGATTTCTCTGGGTAAAATTTTTCACAAGTAATTAATTTTCAGAAGAAGCTAGAGAGTACACTTTTTGCCTAGTATCCCCAATAAGATAGCTCTGTGCTTCTTTTTTCTGAATTTGCTATTTTCATTTTGCTGTTCTCCTAATGATATTTGTTAGTTTATTCTATGAGTATTTGTTGAGCCCTTAAGCATGAAAGTGGAATCAAATAGCACATTCCCTGCTTCTGAATTTTAGTCTAATTGTATAACAACAAATGCACATCAAACAATTTAAGTACCACACAAAATAAAACATTTGAAGATGTGAAAGTTTTCAAAAGTAACTAACTAGGTGGTAAAGCTTTTTGTACTTTTTAAAAAACTAAACTAAAAACATGGGTTAACGGTCTTCTACTTTACTGTAAATAAGATTTATTTATTTATTTGCTTTTTATTTAGTAAATATAAAAAAAAAACTTTGAAGCAAATGGGTATTCTTCAATTTTTTCAGCCATGAAAAACGCATCTGGACAGCTTTTTATGGGACTGTGTTTGAAGCGTGTAAGGTCACCAATTAGGAAGGTGAGTTACAGCTACCTATGTGAGCCCACAGCTGTCCACCAACCAGCTTAGAATTCCTTCTCCATCTCCATCAAGGGGAGTTATGTCTCTGTAATTCTTAATTTACTTTTGAAACATTCAGATGTATCAACTGATACATTCCCCTTTCTGTCATCTCTGTAACAGTTATAAATTAAGAAACGTGCACAAAAGATACTTTGATGAGACACTGTACACTTTAAATCCCAGCTCAAAAAATACCTTCCAGGAATCATCCCCCCTTTTCCCCATTTCATTTTCTGCTCTTGCTCTACTCTTGTGCTCTCAAGATTTATATTACCCAGTTTTTAATACCACTTCACACTGTGATTTGTTGCTTGGAACTGTGAAGTCATTTCATGTACATATCTCTTCCAGTGAATCAATGATTCCAAAAAAGGCAGAGATCATTTTGTCACTTGAAAGAGGCCCCGAGTCTTCCCAACATTGACCAAAGTGCTCTGAATCTAAATGTCAAATGAGTGCTTCTTAGTACATAGTATTCCAATAGCTAGGAAACCCATTTATGAGCCATTCCCTCCAGCTCCATGATTCTCAATCTTGGGCGTACATTTGAAATACCTGAGGAGTGTAAAAAGCAGGGATGCCTGGGTCACCTACCAAAGACGCTGACTTAATTAGTCTGGGTGTGGCCTGGACATTGCTATTTTATAAACATTTTCCTAGGTGATTCTAAGGTCAGTCGAGGTTGAGAAACACTGCTTCAGACACACCACTCCTCAAACTCCCCTGAGAAGAACAACCTGGAAGCTTATTAAATATACCGATGACCAAGCCTATCTAATAATTTTCATTCAGTGGGTTTGAGATGAGGTCTTGTCAGGTGGCCATTTGTGATTTTAATCACCAGCAAATTGGGGGAGCCCAGAAGATGAGGCATCCCTCACCTGAAAGTCATCTGGTGCAGTATGACCAACTAACACTCACCAATTTCACATTGCTCTCACCCCCATTTTTAAGAGCCTTTCCCCCAATGATTGAGGTATGCTCAGAGGCAATTTGGGGGGCAGGGAAGGCACGGAAGGTGAGCATAGCATGAAATGACAGTAGTAAGTCAAAAGCCAAGTTGTAGCTTTTAGAAGCCGGGGTAACAGACCGTTCATGTTTTCTTTTATTACAGACCATGAATTACAGCACAACTGTGCGATGCAAACCACATAACCCTTCATTTTATCAAACACACTGGTAGTGGCTCTACCCTGTACCCCTTGCCCCACATTTTTCCAAACCTAAAACTGTCTGAACATTGCTACACATCAAACACTCAGTGAAGGAGTTTTCACCTGCTAAATCAAACCCCTGCAACTTCCGGATAATCCTCTAGCTTTGGCAAGATTCAAAGCATCTCCCTAAAGCTTGGCTGAATGAGCACACAGCTGCTGTGCAGGCTTGGCAATGATTTTGGAAATCACCTTCTCTACTGGCTGCACCATTGGACCTGGTGAAAACAGTGTTTGCATTTGTGTTCAGAATCGGTCTCATTTCTTTTTTCAAATTTTCATGAGTGATGATGCCTTTTAGCCTGTCTGTCCTTTGCTTAGAAGCAAAATTAAACTCTACCCAAACTGAGGCACTGTTACACCCTGAAAGGGTTCCAGGCATGCTGAGATCCCGGGCAGAACCTTTGGAGCTGCAGGAGACCAGTGGTCTCCAGCCATCATGTGCCACGATGACAAAACATTGGGAATCACCACCCCACAAGTAGTGGCGATTTACTAGTAGTTAGTAAAATGCTGAACAGCAAACATAACCTGCATGAGAAGCATAAAAGTCCTATCACTGGTAAATCCTGTCATGTTTGTTGTTAAGTCTGGAATCTCTTGGAAAGCACAGAGGACAAATTCAGTGTGTGAAGGAGACTCCGGAGAGGGCATGATTTCAAAGCCAGAAGCATACCATTGAGTCATTTCTTATAAACCTCCTAAGGCAACCCCCAACCTTCCTTGGTAGTCATCCCAGTCCTGTTCTATAAATCATTGCCCTTCTGGTAAGGCTGTGAGCCAAAGGGCTGTAACGATATATCGAACCTTGGCTCTCTCATGGCCTCAGCTGATTATACATTCACTAGGTTTTACAAGGCAAGTCCAAGTTATCGAATACCCTTCAAATTTGGAACCAATTCTCTTGTTAGGAATTCTTCCTTATTAGATTCTGAATAGCTGCTCACCCCAGTTCTTTCCTATTCACACTATTTTCCTAAATGGGGGGGGGGGGGAACCTCTTGAATAGTTACTCTTATTTAATGGAGGGAATATTGAGCAATACTAATAAGAAACTGATATTTTGTAAACAAAGAAACTGTATCTTGGTTTCAACCAAAGGATGATGCTCTGTTCTTAAAGGGGGCAACTAATTTAATAAACCATTTTACAAACAGCATAAATAGAGGCCCTATTTGGACAAGATATCGATGACAAACAATCTCCTGTTTTCACTGCTTAACTTTGTAGGCAATAAAAGGCCACACAAACTCAGTAGGAATCCACCAGCGATTTCACTATCTCTCCAGAGCCATAAGGATGTTGAATTTCAATTTGGCCATGCAGTTGTCCCTCATTTCGCACATTGGAAAATTACAGACACAGGTTTAAAGCTCGTTCCTTTAATCTCATAATTGCAAAGCTTCCAAATTAAGTAGCAAATAGTACCCATGGAAATAGCAAGTTCCCCTACAGACAGTCTAAGAGAAGAAGCTGCAGAGAGGGTCGCTATCTGCTGCACAGCAGCTGTGTACCCCTGGGTGAATTACAAATGTTCTCTGGGTCTCAACTTTCCCAGAAATACTATGAGAAAAATGACACATTTTAAATGATTATACACAGAGGACAGGCTACATAAATGTAACATAGTATTTTCTTTACTGTTCCTGTTAAACCAAGCTTGTATTGTAACGGCATGGGCTCTGTCACCATGCCAAGTGTTGGCATAGAAATGTCCCCATGATATGACAATTTTTCAGATGCTTAGTCTGCTCAATTCAACTGAAGCCCCAAATATTTTTGAGAGCTTCTTCATTTGTCAGCACAGTTCTAGGCTCTGCAGATAAATATCAAATGGGTCAGAGAAAGTCTTGATTAATCTTGATCTCTTCAAGACTTTCAACTAGGAGATAAAAAAATCAGCTTTACTAACTTGATTTACTTTTAAATTCACATTTGTTTCAGTACCTCTGCTGGAGCCAATACCCAACCTTCAAAAAACCAAGCAAGAACAAAAACAAAACATATATGATGTTGCTGTTAAAAAATTTTTTTTAAAAAGCTACTCAATGGGAAGCGGCTGGGGCTCAATCAGTAGGGCTCCCGTTTACCATGTGGGAGGCCCTGGGTTCGGTTCCCGGGGCCTCCTGGTGAAGGCAAGCCCGCCCGCATGGCGTGGTTAGCTGACCCAGAGAGCACAAGCAGCAAGGGGGGGATAAATGAATAAATAAATAAAATCTTAAAAAAAAAAAAAAAAAGCTACTCAAATGAATAACTAGTTACTAGTTGATATAAACTAAAAGGCTATTTTAGTCAGATTCAGCTGCTCTATTGTTAACTATGACTCAATATTGGTCCAGCTTAGAGCAACTGTTAATAAACATTTAGTTCCAGCTTAGTTTGTTAATTGTGTTTAATGTATAATTCTATGTTAAAAGCATTTGCATTTCCACTGACCTACACAGATGCCAAGGTGGGATGTTCTCTGGTACAATCATCCCATCAACACCTTTATCCTTTTCTCAATATTTATAAATACATATTAAATCACACAACCGCATTAGCATATGATTCCAAATCTGAACTAAGGAATGACAAATAAAATGATTTCTAACTCACACGTCTAAAATGCTTAGAAAATATCTGATTACCTCTATCTTGAGTTAGTTTACGGAACTCATTCTTACATATACCTTTCTTGGCAAATAGATCAACTACCAACTAGAGGATGGGCTAAAATATCCACCAAAAGTTCTGAACATTTCACAGTATTTGTAATAATTTTTTTCTGGCTATCTTCTTTCCTTACCCTCTCTTACTGGAGCTGTAAGCTGGATTGGGATTTATCCACACAGTATTGTCTAACTGGGTATGAAGTAATTGAGGGTTCAGGGCTCTGAAATCAGAGCATATATGTTTGATACAAGGTTCTAGAACTTTGCCAATTGTGTGACCTTAGGCAAATAACTTAGCCTTCTTAAGCCTCAATTTCTTCATGGGAAAAATAGGGACAATAATAGCTCCTACCTTAAAAGGTTATTGAGAAGATAAAATGCAGGTAAATGCTTAGAGTGATGGCTGTCGCACAAGAAGCCATCTGCGAATGTTGACTGCTATACTGTGTAGCTCCTTCCCATTCCAGCAACCTTATACCCACCATTGATCTAGGTCCAGGTATTTTCATTTGATTGATTCTTAGTCTATTGTCTCCAATGACAGGAGTTCACAGCTATGATCAAGAGACTTGACTACTGTAAAGACCATAGAATTTAGAGTCCGAAGACTTTGTGTCCTCATCCTGTCATGTATTAACTCTTAAACTTCACAGGCTACTAGTGTCCTGGAGCCTTGGTTTCCTTAGCTGCATAATGGGCACAGGACCTATGGACAGGTTTTTGGTGAAGACTAAGTGAAATAACTATGTGTAAAAGTATTTTGGAAATTCTACAGCACTTAGAAAATGTAAGTTATTATTAATGGGTATTTTAAAGAAAAGGAAATGATGATGAAAACTAAAATTTATTAAGTGCTTATTATGAGGCAGACACTATACTAAGCATTTTAGATGCATTAGCTCTTATCCTTAACTGTAGTCTGAGATCATACAAAGGGAATTTTGCAGTTTTGCAATCCATGAATAGATGAATTGCTGATTTTAAGCTCTCTTCTTTTACCTTGTTTTTTGGGTTTGTTTGGTTTGGTTTATTTAAATCAAAGTCTGACCCTCTACACTGTAGTTTTGAGAAATGCCTTTGACCTTCTGTCATTGTGCTCCATAATGGACCATTTTACAACACTACATTAATATGTAAGGAGTACTACAAATGCATTTATTGCTTTAATCTTGTTGTCTACATTAAGATAAGTTTTTAATAGCTTCTTTATACGTGAGCTGAATGTTTTCTTCACTTTTGCATATTTGCTTTATATCCCCTTTCCAACTACTGGAAGCTGGGGTGTTTATAGCTGATTCATAGTTAGAGTCTCAATTTGCTAAACTTAAGGTCAAATTTTATTTTCTGTAGACATCAAAATACACTGTATTTCTCACCAAAATACAGAAGGGGTAAGAGAGTATTTGTTCTACTTGTCCTAATGTTATGAAAGGACTCTGGGCTTCCACTTCCATTTATTCAGATTGGGTAGTATCCAGTTGTAGGGGTGACAATTGCATTGTAATGATTCTTTATTTACTATGATGTATCTTGGGAAGATATAGGGAACATCTAATTTTTCTAACTAAATCTGTATTTTGCTACAATATTCTAACAGATGACAGTAAAGTGTACTGAAAAGTGGGACCCATTTTAAAATTTACATATTTTTAATATCACCTGTGATGGTATTGGTCTTGATTCTGCTATATTTATCTCTTTCCTGGATTTAGACCCTCAAAAGTTGAATCCCTGTTATCAGGTTTAAGTTATTCTTTTACTATTTTCATTGATTTTCATTCATGTATATCAAATTCCATTAAAAAATGGTTATTGACATTCAGGAAGTTGTGTTATAGATTTGGTGTCAAACTACAAGGCATCCAGATAGAGTAAATGAGAGTTAACTTGGTTGTCATGACCAATCATTGTTTTGATAAATCACTGCCAGGATAACATAACTATTATTTTGCTTGAGCTCAGTCCACAAAGACCCAACCTAGTTATAGGAGCAGGCTGAGAATTTTTACTCTTTTTGGCTGTTATACTGGGTTCAATGCAGCCATGATACAGATGTTCCACGAAAAACATATGCATGCTAAAGCCTGATATTGCCAATTAAGCAAGATCTTTGATTTTCATAAAAACACTTTATATTTTTTTATTTTTTATTTTTTTTAAAGATTTTTTTTTTAATTTATTTATTCATTTATCCCCCCCTTGCTGCCTGTGCTCGCTGGGTCAGCTAACCACGCCGTGCGGGCGGGCTTGCCTTCACCAGGAGGCCCCGGGAACCGAACCCGGGGCCTCCCATATGGTAAACGGGAGCCCTACTGATTGAGCCACAGCCGCTTCCCCATAAAAACACTTTAATTGGCCAGTGTGGGTACTTTAAGATTGGACATTTATTTTTTCTGATAGTCTCAGGAATCTCAGGACCACCGAAAATTAGACGCAGTTTCAGTTGAAACATTTTTATCGTCAGTTTTGGTCAGAGGTTTTAGATCAAAGCCGTTTTAAAATTTAGCTGAAGCCAGTGCTTTGGCATTGGAAAAATTCCATTTTAAAGTTTGGAATGTGAAGCTCTTAAGGAAATGATTTTATCCATGTAGTTAGCCACATTAAAGATATCACAAAGTGAATACCAATTTTTTTTGTCTGTAAAGTAACAAAAGTCAACTTTTTGCAAGCAGCTCATTAACACTGGCCATGGTTAAGTAGACTTCTCATTAAATATTAGTCAAGGACATCCTACACTGGTAATGCAGTACCTAAAATGGAGGTTTGTAGACAAGCCCCGTTAAAAGTCACGTGTAAAAGAAAATCAGATTTTAAATATATGATGATGACGGAGACAATGATTGAACTAAATCATCAAGGGTTGTCACAGTCTGAAACTGAATTACCTAAAAGTATCAGTGGTGTTATCATAGGACCTAAACCTGCTTTGTAAGCCAAGAGGTCTAGTGTTTCTCTTATTGACATCGATAATTAACAGAAGATAAAAAGGAAATATGAATGGTCTTCCCTCCATACGTGTTGTGTTAGTAGTTGCTTCTCTTGCATCAAACATACCATGCATGGCTTTAGACAAGGCAGTCCAGAAATCTTCAGTTTGACCATACTCCAGGGATACTCTTTGACCAACTCTTCTCCCAGTGCCCAATCACATAATATCCATTTCAGCAAGCACAGAGTCAGACATTTGAGAAACACTGAAGAAATAGGCCATTTTTATACTGTCTTAACAGATTCTAACTCATTCTTCCTCATTCTAATTCATTCTTTTTCTTTTAATGAAAATCTAGATATTAGCAGCACTGTTTTTGCTCATTCTTTGTTTCTTCAACTAATTTCATTGTTTCCCCAATTTTCCAGCATATAACATACTTAACTCAACCATGTCTTGATCCCCACATGATATTTGTCTTTGCAAACCCATAATCTGGAGGAACTTTTTAAGCTTGTGAAAAAAATAATACAATATTTTTAAGATACTACCCTAAATACTGGGGCTCCTGAGGGCTCTGGAGACACCCAGGTCCTATGGTCTGGGCAGATAGCTCCAGAATTTGGTGCCTTGCCAGTGGGCCCTACTTTAGAGTTTGTGCTCCTAAGAGTGACAGAATTGGGCTCAGTTATGCCTTCCCTACGCATGGCTCATCTGTCCCTTCTATTTGAACCTATACTTGGTGCTGGAGGTGTACATCCAAGAACCTATACTTTGGTGCTGGAGGTGTACATCCAAGAAACTTGAATCTTTGGGCTGTCCATGTGCCAGCTGGGCCTGGAACCTCAGCGGAGTTGCAACACCTACTCTACAGCTCATTGGACTCACCCAGGACAACTAATAAAGAGGTGAGGATAGACAACCACCACAGCAAGGAAACAAGAGTGCCTACAACTGCAAGCAAAAAGAGTCCCATCCATTGGCTGTATGGGATCAAAGCCTCAATTAGAGGTGGAGTGGACATCACCATCCCAGAATCCTCAGGATTGGGGAATGAACTATGGACTAGAGTGGACTTACTGGTATTCTACTATAGACTTATTCTGATTATAGCAATGGAAGAAATTACAAATTGATGTGGAGGCAGTGGCCACTGGAGGCTCTGGGGGCAGGAAGAGGGAAAAACAGTTATAATATGGGGGCTTTTTCGGGACTTGGGAATTGTCCTGAAAGCCATTGCAATGACAGATATAGGCCATTATATCTTCCCATAACCTGTAGAATTGTGTGGGAGAGAGTGTAAACTACAATGTGAACTCTGGTCCATGCTCAGTGGCAATGCTCCAGGATGCATTTATCAATTGCAATGAATGTGCCACACTAATGAAGGATGTTGTTTATGTGGGAGGGTGTGGGAGGTGTGGGAATCCCTATATTTTTTGTATAACATTTGTGTAATCTAAGTATCTCTAAGAAAAATTTAAAAATATAATTTTAAAAAAGATGCTCAAATATGACCTTTCAAACAGAGATTCAAAATCCTTAGTGAAAGCACAATCACACATTTATGTGGGGAATTACTGTATTTACTGTGAAGGAATAAGGGGAAAAGGCCACTTATTAAGACATCATGCCTCAGGTGTTATACTATCTTCTGCAACCTAACAAAAACTTTATTCCCCAGAGAGGGTAAATGCTTTGCTTCAAGCCACAGAATTGGCAAGTGGCAGAGCACAATGCAAGCACTGGCCCATCTAAACCTAGTAGCTTCTCTTTCTACCTGACCCCAATGTTTCTCTGGCATCTAGATGGAAACCAGAGGACACCATCCACATGTCTGAGCTCGAGAAGAATGTACTTCTGCATAATGTCCAATGAGCTCACACTGGGTCCCTCTGGGGACATAAAGTAGTGGTGGCAAGCCACCTGTTCCATGACTGACCTGGAGAGACTGATGAAATGACAGATTTCTAAGCCATGTGGCAAGAGGTTCTGATCAGCAGGTTTGGGAATGTGGCCTGAGCTGTGGTGCTGGTAAAATGTAAACGTATCTCTAGGTGTTTCTAATGTGCAGCCTTAGTTTAGAAACCATGGCCACTGCCTTAAATGGTATCTTTAAACCATCACTTTCATACCCTCAAAAGAATTTTGAAAACCAGTTACCTCCTCTGGTAGTTTGAGATATGTACCCCAGAAAATCATGTCCTTAGAGCTAATCCATTCCTGTGGGTGTCAACCTATTGTAGGTGGGACCTTCAGTTAGCTCACTTCAGTTAAGGGCCTTTTAATTAGATTATTTCAGTAAGGCGTGACCCAGGGTGGGTAGTAATCATCTTACTGTAGTTCTTTATAAACGGAATGAATATAGGAAAAAAGACACAGAGGCTCAGAGAGGAACTCAAAGAAGCTGAGAAAATCACAGTCGGAGCAGCCATAAGCTGAAAGCAATGAATCTCGGAGAGGAGAAGGCAGAGACTGGCAGACACCGCCATGTGCCTTGCCGTGAGGCAGAGGAGTCCAGGTTTGCCCACAGCTGGTCTTTGGGGAAAGCATGTCACCTGATGATGCCTTGATTTGAACACCTTTCTCAGCCTCAGAACTGTATGCTGGCAAGTGCATAAACCCCCACTGTAAAATCTAATCCATTTCTGCTATATTGTTTTTGGCATCTTTTAGCAAACTAAAACATCACCTCTGATATTTCTCAGTGCACATCTAAAATTTTTCATCATAAGTTTTAAAAATTGCAAAGGAAGTACGTCATTTAAATACAACTCATGTCATCCTGTGAAATGTTTACAGTGAAATCTAAATAACTTAGCAATTTGATAGCCAAAATTGGCATTTTTAAACAATTAGGTCTTTTATATAATTCTTTCTTTTGTTTGACTTTATTTTCACTGCACATCCTCAAATAGGCTAAAATATTTGTATTTGCAAAATTTAATACTATCATATCTCTCTGAAGTGAAAAATATATATAAAGTAAAAAAATAATTTGCTATGGTCATAGATCTCTAACTGTTAAAAATTTGCTTTTGTGTTTATTAGTAGTATACAATTAATCAAAACCAAATATAGTTTTGGTAGCTAATAAATATTAACATTAAGAGTAAAATTTGATGTTAAATGAATTTAGTAATGAGATGGAGGGTGTTTCTTTTTCCAATTAGTTTATGTACTTGTGTATGAAAATTATTTATTGCTGGAACAGCATTCAGTATCAGTTCTGTTCCTGTCTTCCCCTTATTTAGAGTTAAGTACTAAAAACCTTGTTCACATAAATAGATGGGAATGGAAAGAGTTTTGTTATAAATGATCAATTCTTGCCTTCCTTCCAAGATGTTTGCCCTAAATCACATAGTCATCTATCATGAAAAATAAGTTTTAATCATCTATCACCTGACAACTCGATTAGGTACTCCTTCGATTTCTTTTTAAAGCAAAGAATTTGGAAAACACCCAGCTTGTAAAAGGATTTGTTAGCCATTATTGTGGCTCATTCATTAGTGTAATTGATTTCTTTCAACAATCATATTTGAGTTATTCCTTTGTTTTGCCCCCCAGAGCTGTGAACCCTATGAGGATTCCAAATGGGAATGCCTTTGACTCATAAAGTGAGAGAAGACTGACTGTGAAAGGGGCAGTAGAAAGGAGAGCTGTGGAGATCAATTTTAGGATAATCCATACGGAAATAGATTATCTGAAAATGAATTTCTAAAGACAATCTGAGCCCAGGCATCCTATTAAAGCTATCTTGCTTCCCCAAAGATAAGCTTATCTCAGTGTAAAGGCAGCTGCCTGAAGAGATGCTCAGTTTTTTTAAAAACTACACCCATGGGGTAATAAGGAAATAAGGATGTCAGATGACCATAATATATGGGCCCAAAGGCACTACTACCTTTAAGGCACCCCAAAACTGACTCTGCTTTGGAGAGAAGGGGCACTCACTTGCCTGTTTGGGAGGGCTGACCTTGAGATTCGGCACAGTGCCACTAAAGCCCTTCATCAGGGACGGAGGATTTCCTTTGACCAGTTATTGAAAGTGTGCAGGGATCTCAAAGTCAACCAGGATTTATGGGGAGGCAATTGAAAATATTCCAGGAACTTCTGCATGGTTGAGTGACATGTTATTTCAGTGGCTGCTGGCAGGGGGCATCAAACTGTCAGTTTGCAAGAGAGCAAGACCATTGAATGGGGATTAAGAAACCACTCTTTTTTTTTTTGCAAGGTCAGTGAAATCCAAATCCTACCTGGCATTAGTTTCTCCATCAAGATGATGGGGGCAGCCCCCTGATGGGGCAGGAGGTCCAAACACGAGTAAGTGTTGCCCAGGTGTGTAGGAACAAGACTTAGCAGGTAGATGAGAGGACCACAAGCTGAGAGCTCTGGGTCCAGGGCATCTAGCATGGGGACAACTCTTTTCTGCAGACAAACAGGAATTTAGTAATGAAAGCTCCGGTGTGCTCCGGAAAGGCACAGTGAGGAAAAATAAGGTATCCTGGTCTCCCGGTCGTCTCTGACAGAAGAAGGCAGCTGAGGAAATGCAGAGAGGACCTGGGCCACCCTTGGATGCCAGCAATAAGAGAACAAAGATTCAGATGAGGTAGACGGAAGGACATAAAGGGGTTCAAAGACATGTGGAAAATGTACTGGTAATTTTCCAAGTAGGGAGACATGAGAAAAAAAAAATGGAGTTGGAAGAAATACCTGGGGTGGAAAGAAGGAAGGAGGAGAAGCTTAAAAAAAATAAGGAAACAGAAGATGAGAAAAGCAGGACAAGAAGTGTAGAAATTTAAAAAGCATTCATCAGATTTGCCATCATAGAATGGTTTGAGTTAAAAAGGAAAAAGAGAAGCATAAAGAAATAAAGTTATTTGCCTCAGGCAGCACAGTTTGATCGCTTAAGGCGGGGGGAGGGGGCAGGAATTGGCAGTCGAGTTCTAAATCAGGCCAATGATATTCAAACCGGCTTTATTTCAAGATCCTCAAAATTTTCCCGGGGGCACGCCTCAATTAAGAAGGCAGAGGGAGATGCTTCAGGGCTCCGACTCCCCAGAGAAGTTTTGAACAAACAACAAGAATGGACAGAAACATCTTTCTCAAAGCTCCAGAAAACAGTTAGGATTGCAGTAACAGAGAGAGAGCACTGAATCAAGGAAAAAGGGACAGGATCGACTTCCATCCCCTCAGTGGTTCCAGTTCTGGAGAGAGCAGAGTAGCCCTCGTGCACTTACTCAAAGCACCTATATCTGGCCCAGTCTCTTTGGTAGTGGCCTGAGGGACTGAAGGAGGACTCCTTGCAGGCTTGCCATCCCAAAACTTGCTTTGTGTGTAAAAGGTAGATCACAGAGCTCTCCTACTGAAGGCTGGAAGCGCAGTCCAGTTCTGGCTGCCTCAGGCAAAAGACTGCTGGCTGTGGGACTAAGGTGTGCTGTGTCCAGGGCCATGAGGAAATGGTTTGCTCAGGAAATGGGGCATTTGTCTCTTTGTAAACAGGGGAATTCCCAGGGCCGTCTGCTCATGCTCAAGACAAGAAGCATGCACAAAAGTCATCAGAGAGGCCCTTAGACTTTGGCGTCAAGCTTCCAAGAACTCTGGAAGTAGGTACTATCATTATTATTGCAATTTTATAGACAGGGAAACAAGCTTAGAAAGGTTAAGTCACTTGCCCAACTTCACACAATAACTAAGCATTGTCATTTACTTGTCATCTACCTAGAAAGTGGTGGAGCCAGGATTTAAATCCTAGTAATTTTACCCTAGATCCAAAAACTCTTGAGTACTTATTTTCACTCTTTTATAGATACCAAACTCACCTGGGCAATATCAGAAATTCAAATGTCTCCATTTTCAAGGGAGATATGACAAAAATGCTCCCCTCTTTAACCTTAGAGGATTAATAAAGCAGGTTGTCAACCTGTTTCACTATCTTGGAAAAAGATGCATTCTCATTTTGAGGTCTTATACTTACTACTTTACGTTTTTCATAACTAAAGATTCCTTTGGACAAATTGTGCACTATTAATGGGTTTCAAAGAGTTGTGAAGTCGCTATTTTTTTCAAGGGAAATGAAGAATTACTTTTCTTGAAACATTCAATTACTAACATAATAAAACAAAATTAAGAATAAATCAAACAAAACTGATTTCATGGCTCAAGCTAGAAGAATAAGATGATACAAGTGAGTGTTTCTCAAGAAATACCACTAAACTCTAAAAGGAGGTTAGTTGCAAGACGTGCTCAATAGATTTAATTGTAGCTGAACTTTTATCCAGACATCTAAGTTCCTATGAATACAGCCCAAGTATCTATTTAAATATGAAACAAAATTAACAGCATCCCTTTAATAAGATTTACTCCTACACTTTTTAGAGACTAACACCAACACTAGGAAAAATTGTGATTTTGGTTTTGTTTCATTTGAAAATACACATAGAAGGATGTTCTTAAATTTTCAAGTATATAGAGAAAATCCAATCTTTAAGTGTTTGGAAAAGAGTTTATATAATTAATTCGAATTTTAAAAGCAGGGAATTTTTACAAAATAAACCAACTGGCTAGACGTGTTTGATAAGACCTCCTTGCAAATTCTGATCCACAATATTATTTTAAACAATTGATGATTGGTCTTACTTATCTCCATTTCTCTGTGTCTACCATACCACTTGTTGTCCATATATGCACAATGAATGATCAATGACCCAGAAAACATAAAACAAAGACAGAGAGAAAACAATGGCAACCTTGAAGTCTGTCTGAAATGTACACGCTATTTGCTGAGTAAATTTATTTTTAAATTTTATTTTCTCTAAAGTAAAGTTCAAGTGTCTCACTGTGATAGTTAAAACAAAATCGTTATGGCACAGACAATCAGATTCTTGAGAAGGGAATGCTGTTCAACTCAATTCACATGTCTAACAAGTTCACTACAGGCCTTTAAAATTCAGAGGTACCAACTGTTCAGAAAATAGAGAGAGAGAGAGAGAAACAGATGGATGCATGGATGGATAGATAGATAGAATGATATGGGAAATGTGGCAAAATATTAATATTGGTGGATCTGGGTATCTAGGGGGACAGAGGTATGTTGGAGTTCTCTGTTTGGGGTTTGTATTATTTTGGCAATTGTTCTGTAAGTTTGAAAGTTATTTCAAAATAAATAATTCAGACATGCATGCTCTGAAATCTTTGAGAATCCCCAAATCTGCTAAAACAACTGTAATATATAATGTCTCCCATTGTTTAGTTTTTTCCATGAGTTTATTATGTTTTCTTACTTCCATCACTACGGAAAAGTAAATCTTTCCTTTTTTCCTGGACACAGAGTTTCTCCCACTGGTAGAGTTCCTGCTTCTCTGACTCAGGTAGAGAACCTTATGATACTGGGTCGCGATTCCAGGTGGTTTAGCTTCCTGTCAAAAAACACTCTGGTGATGATTCAAAGTTGTGTCTTAGAAAAGTTACAGTCAACCACTGTCCTTTAAAACACTAGTTGCTAGTTGCAACTGAGAATGTCAAATCAATGAATTATTAAATAGTGCCTCACAGATAACATATTCTCTAAAACCTAAACAAACATTCTCTATGGATTAGGGATTGTTATGTAAATGCCGGTTGGTTTTTTAAAGGCACAACTAGAAGGGTTTATCTTTAATTATAATTACTTCTTCAGTAATCATAGCTCATATAATTGCTTGTTCCCTAGATACTGGCCATTTATTTGGTAACTACATAATTACTGATTACAAATATAACAGTTTATTTTCTCATTATTATTATTATCTTAAGCTAGGGAGCATATTTTCCTTCAAGAAAAGCAGGGAATATGTAGAACATTTGAGGGTGAAAGAAAAAAGTGTATGTTCGGGTTAAAAGAATTCACAGTTTGTTACCTGAGGTGGATCATGCCTATTTGGATTTTAAAGGCAAACCTTGCTTTCAAATTATCACTGATATTGCCATTTCTTTGGCTTAATTAAGTACTTTGTTCAAATAAATGGGATCCTTAGATCTGCAGGAATTGGGGGAGAATACCTTCTAAAACTAAACTATTATTTCTTTGCCTTTAGGAATAGCACAAATTAGCAATTTTGTTGCAGGGTATAAGCTTGTACTTATACTGGTCTTTTGCAGTACTCTAAGAAGTGAAAAACATCCATTTTGAGTTAGGGTGGATAAACTAGATCCCCAAATTTGCAGTTTGCTTTTTTTTTTTTCACATCCAAATGTTTTATTTCGTTTATCATCTCCATAAAACACTGGTTTATATTACGGAAAATAAAAAGGAAAACATCTGGAAATTGACCTGAAAGTTCAGGGTATATGTATGTAACATGAATATAAACATAAAAACCCAAAGAAGACAAACAAGTCAACAAGTAATATTGGAAATGTAATTTTTTCCCTAATTTTTCTACTTAATTTATGTTCATTGTTCATGAAATGTTCCATATTTCTCTGCTGTACCTTTATGCTACACATATAACAAGCATAAAAGTTTTCAGCTATGAGCACAGTCATTTTTTATAAATGTGTAGTTCTCCATGTTTTATTTATCTTGCTCAGTATAAGCTAGAGGAATGGCAGGGCCCAGATCCATCACAGGGTAGATACTCAGAAAGCACTGATCACCATTAATTTGATGTGAGGAGCGAAAAAATAGACACAGTGGCTCTGTAGCAGAAATTCTGGTGAATGTAAAGACATGGGATCTATGTCACAAAAGGAAATGCTTCCAATATCCATATCCCGGAAAACTCCTACTCGGGGTAACTGAGGATACACCCAGAGAGGAGTTAAAGGTTTAGTGCTGGCTAAGTAGGAGCTTTCCATTTACTAAACCCACAGTCTAGAAGCCACGTTCTGAAAACAGTAGAAGTTCCTCTTGTTGTTTAACAGATTCTGGCCAAACACCGAGATGACATTCTGTGCTTGTTCCTACATCCACCTCCAAGTAATGGTGACCAGAGGTGAATCTAGGGATGCCTTAAACTTCAGCACCTTTGGGTTCATCTGCAGAATATCTCTCAGGTGCGGCTCCAGTTCTTTTATCTTGGAAATCAGATTTTCCAGCTGCCTCTGGGGCCTGATGTCATTCTTCTAGAGACCACAGAACAATAACCCTTCCCCATTGGGTTCCTTCTTTAGTGAATTGATGCAGTGTAGGCAGCAGTCATGTCCACATTTCAGATACATGGGTCTTTCAAGATAAGCCATGTAGATAGAACAAGTACTTGCTCCTTTAAAGTGTTTTGGCCATGGTCAGGGTCTTTCCATTTCATGGATTCTCCTCTGATCTTAGAAGGGTACACCAGTATCCCAGTTCTGAGGTTGCAGTTTGCTTTTATCAGACTCTTTGGGGTACACTGACTTTCTAGAACTTTGGAGAGAACCTTATGTTGGTGTCAATATGAAGAGTTTCCCAGAGAGAAATACAAATTAGGAATTACTTACCATATTTTGATTATCAATTTCATGCCCCAGTTCCATTAACAACTTCCACTGGCTTCCTTGAACCTAAGGAATCCAGAGGAATTTAATAGCCTACATTCAGGCTGAGAAGTTGGCAAAGATTACAAGGTAGTTATGAGTCAGATAGCCACCTTAGATAGAATCCAACTATTTTATACTCTCTTCTGGGAAATTTCCACTGCCCATTAATGAACTAATAAGCTATAACTTCAACTATAGCCATGAGACATGAAGTTCTCTTCACGAAAGTACCTATTTTAATCAGGTACCTCTTACCTAACCCTGGAAAGTGATAACAAAAGTTTAACAACTTAGATGTTCCTGAATTCCTATTAATCCTCAAATATTTACAGCTGCTTTTCATCACGTTCCCTTAGTTCTATTCCTAAGTCCTCTAAATATAATACAAATATCCATGCAAGGAAGAAAAGATTTCATTAGCTTCTAGTTGCCTTACAATTACAGAAAGGGCATTCAAATTGTGGTCATTTTCTTTTTGCATCTATAAGAAAGTCCAATATATATGAAAAAATAGCTTCATGAAATAGAGTATATGTACATTGGATGTATAAAGAAGCTAAAGGAAGAAATAAAGTAATGAAGGCAACCTTTCAACAGGAATTATTGCCTCAATACTACTAGGTACAAGTGGGATTTCTAAACTCAAACATATCAATATAGAAAAAATTACCCTAGATCATTTACATAGTGATAGATGGGCTTTGGTTTGAAATGGGTTTTTTTGCAAATGAGATTGCCTAAAGCAGTAAGAACGGGCTCCCCATATTTCTCTGATCTCTTTTCTTCAAGCCAAGCTACTAAAAATTAAATGTGTCACTGCCTAACAACTCAATGTCTCAGATTAGCTTATATGCAAAACAGTTGTTTGGCTGTTGCTGTTGTTGTTGTTTTTAAAATATATTTGTAATTTGAACCCCAAAAGGCAGGAAGTTATATGTGTTGTAATTAGCAAATGACATTCATTACTGGACATGTGCATTATTGAATATCAAGACAATGGCATAAATACCTTTTTTGGAGTTAAATAATCTTTCAGTTACACATGGCTACGCTGTGGCAAATAACAAGTTAGCCCTAAAAATGAAAAAATAGAAATACTCCTGAGAGGAAGACTTCTAGTGCTTATATACCACACACATCCTGATTAGAAGTCTGAAGAGCTGAGGCAATGCTGGAGAAATACTGCTTTCGAGATTGTAAAGGTGACTGATGTTTACCACAGTTATCACTGAGATCATTATTACCCTTATTTAACATGTACTAAACAGTGATATTGAGCTGGGCACAGAGATTTATATGTTGCTTCTTTCTGAAGAAGTGACAAAGTAATTGTACAGATAAACAGAACAGAAATATACCTTAATACTAAATGTGAAAGAGAACAGCAAAAAAATCCACAATTTCCACTGTGAAAAGTCAATGGTTGGAAATGTCCAGAAAGATGCAATAATCTGCCAGTGGAGAGCTTTAGATGACCATGATTCTTACAAACAAGGGCAGCCAAAAGGCAAAATAACACAAGTTGCTATCCATTAAATGAAGGCAACAACAAAAACCGATATTTTAAACTCTCCAGAATATTTGTAAGACAGCTGGTTTCAGCTTGGAGCTGCAGAGTGTCACTCCTATTCTCATAACAAGGAAAATGCTGAACAAACTGCAAATTAATAGCTTTTCTTAAACCTATGCAAAAAATGAGGTTGGAGATCAACTAAGATGAAATCTAAGAGAGAAAGGTGCCTACAGGGAGAAACTGGAGTCAAGCATTTGTTAACCTGAAGCAGACACACTGCACACTATGTAAGCTGGTAAGAGGATTCAGCTACAACTTTCTAACAAATTGCTAAAGGCTAAGCGTGGGCTGTCGAGAAGGATGAAGTCCCTGGAGATGTAAAAATAGAAGGGACCAAGCACTCACAGAGAAGACTGGTGAGAATCCTGAGAAAGTTCTGCTCACTGTGCTGACTGGGGTGGGAACAGCAGCCATTCTAAATCCATATGCATCACACAGATTTGAATTACAAGGGGCAAAACTAGTAGAAGTGAAAGGGAAAATTGACAAGTCCACAAGTGTAGTTGGAGAGTTCAACAGTCCTCTCTCAGCAATTGACAGAACCAGTAGATCAAAGTAGAGATAGAGATGTCCTGAATAATACCATTTGCAAAATTGACCTAATTGACATGTATAGGACATTCTACCCGACGACTGCAGATACGTTTCTTTTAGGTGTATACAGAGCATTCACCAAAATAGACCATATTTTTGGACCATAAAACAAACCATAACAATTTTAAAGAATAAAAACCATACAAATTATGTTCTTAGGTCATACTGGAATTAAACTGGAATAATAAAAATATATCTGGAAAATCCCCAAATATTTGAAAATTAAACAACAGGCTTCTAAATAACCCATGGATCAAAGAGGACTCAAGGAAAATTTAAAATGATTTCGAACTGAATGAACATGAAAATACTATGTATTAAAACTTGTGGTATGCCAGCTGAAAAAGTACTTTAGAGGTGAGCTTATAGCATTAATGCTTAATTAAAAAAGAAGAAATCAGAGAAAGGAGGATAATTTAAACTCAAAACTAGCAGGAGAAAGGTGATACTAAATTAGGGCAGAAATCAATAAAATTGAAAATAGAAAAATAATAGAGAAAAATCCATGAAACCAAAACCTGGCAATTAGAAAAGATCAATAAAATTGATAAAACTCCAGCCAGATAGAACAAGAAAAGAAGAGTGAAAACACAAATTACCAACATTGGGAATGAAAAAGGAAAATCACTATTAATCCCACAGACATTAAAAATGTAAATGAGGAGATAATATGGACAACTCTATGCTCACAAATTTGACAACTTAGCTCAAATGGACCAATTCCAGAAAGACAAAACCCACCAAAAGTCATTCAAGAAAAAGTAGGTAACATGATTAGTCCTATATGTGTTTAAAGGATTGAATTTGTAGTTTAAAATTTTCCAAAGAGAAGAAACTCCAGTCCCAGTAGGGGAATACAACCAAACACTTTAGAAGGAAATAACACCAATTCTACACAACCTTTTCCAGAAAATATAAGAGGAGTGAACACTTCTCAACTCTGATTTTATAAGCCCAGCATTATCTTAATACCAAAACCAGACGGAGACAGTATAGAAAATAAAACCAGAGAACAGTATCTCCCATGAACATAGATGAAAAACTCTTCAACAAAATATCAGCAGGTCAAATCCAGCAATATGTAAGAAGAATATATCATGACAAAATGTGGCTCACCTTTGGAAAGCAAGGCTATCAATGTACTTCTCCATATTAACAGACTAAAGAAGAAAAACTATATGATCATGTTAATAGATGCAGAAAAAGCATCTAGATGTAAATATAAGAGAAAATCTGTGTGGCTTTTGTTTTTGTAAAGTCTTTAGAAATGCAGCAAAAGCATTATCCACAAAAATTCATAAATTGGATTTTATCCCAATTAAAACTTTGCTCTGTGAAACACACTATTAAAGAGAATGAAAAGGCAAGCCACAAATAGAAAGAAAATATTTGCAAATTATATATCTAATAAAGGATTTAGTCCCAAAATATTTAAAGCACAGAAACCTCAATAATAAGAAAACAAACAACCCTAGAAGAGTGGACAAAAGATTTCAACAGACACTTGACAAAAAAAAAAAAAAAAAAAAAAAAAAAAAATTATGGATGGCAAATAAGCACATGAAAACATGCTCAACATAATTAGTCATTAAGGAAATAAAGATTAAACCCACAATGATGTACCACTACACACCTATTAGACTAGAAAGAAAAAATAAAAATCCCTGTTAATGCCAAATACAGACGAAGACATGGAATAATTTAACACTTATGCATTAGTGATAGGGAACACAAAATGATACATTCATGTTGGAAAACAGTCTGGAGTTTCATATAAAGCTAAACACGCACTTGCCCTACGACCCAGCAATACCACTCCTAGGTATCTATACAACTAAACTGAATACATATGTTCATGAAAAAAACCTATTTATTAATAATTTCAACTTTATTCATAATGGCCCCAAACTAGAAACAACACAAATGTCCTTCAGTAGGTAAATGGATAAGAAATGGTGGTATGTCCATATACAATGGAATACTACTTAGCAATAAAAATTATTCCCAACCAGAAATGTAGAAAAAATTGGAGAAATAGAAAAACACCCTTACATCAACCCCCTGATGAATGCTGCATCGTCTTAAAATACTTCCTCCAAAATGTTTTATTAAACACGGTGTTGGTTTTAATCTCTGACCATAAAGTTTTTGATACTCTTCCGTATATAAGAGAGAGCTTAAGTGTATGCTGGAGTTAGTGACTTGCTTACACAGAAAAGAGCATGCAAAGAGATAAATGATAATTTTCCACTGCAGGACCTGGCAGACTCCACCATAATGAAGTGATCTAGGTTAACATGCCCAGTAAGAAGATGCTGACATCATGTACCCAGGTATGATGCAAGGATATCACCTCTGTGATATTCTTCCCCAAAATCCATAGTCTTAGACTAATGGTGAGAAAATATCAGACAAACCCAAATTAAGGGATATTCTACAAAATACCTGGCCACTACTCTTCAGTGTATCAAGATCATGAAAGACAAGTAGAGACAGGGGAACTTTCACAGATTGAAGAAGACTGTGGAGAAATGAAAACAATTTCTGGAACCCTGGATTGGCTCCTGTAACAGAGACAGGACATTAGTGGAAAAGCTTTGAGAATCAGAATAATATATGCAGTTTACTTAATAGTATTTATATTAGCTAATAATAGGTTATAGTACATAAATTAATTATTTTAATATCAGTGGTTAAGTTGTGATAATACCATGATCATATAAGATGTTAACAGTAGATTCTGAGTGATGGGTATACCAGAACTCTCTCTACTATCTCTGCAACTCTTCAGCCTGTCTACAATGATTTTTTTTTTTTAATTAAGTACTGTAGTTTATTGACAAAATTGGTTTTTTAAAAGCCCTATGATCATCTTCAATATGCAGAAAAGGCATTTGACAAAATTCAACACCCATTCATAAGTTAAAATGCTCAGCAAACTAGGAATAAAAGGGAGCTATGGCAACCTGATAGGGCCTGAGAAAGGGAAGGGGACAGGGGAATAGGACTAGGAAGGGGCACGTCCACCTATTATCAAGTCTTAACTTTTTGCTTTATTTGCTTCCATTAATTTTAGAAGGATAAACTATTATAAATACAATGATTTTTGAAACAAAATGTTAGAAACATATTTGTTAGTTACTCAAGACATTCTGGCCTACATTTTTCAGTAGCCTGAAAAAACTTCATTGAAGCGGAGTATAAGAAAAATGTAAGCCAAATAACCTGCATGCAGCCTTGAATTGGGAGTTCACTTTCATAGTGATCCAGTGAAGATTCATAAACTGCAAGTCATTGTGTTATGTGCTAAAGACACAAGACCGAATGGTATACAGCCTTGGACTTGAGGAGATCAAATCTTGAGATGTTTAAAATCAATAAAAACAAATCAGTTCGATTCAAAATAATTGCTGGAAATCAAGAGAAGGGAGCAATTCTCTTGCAATTTTCATCTGAGGGAATTCAAAAGTCTTTATGAAGGAGAAGTCTTTTAAGTTGGTTGACTCTTAAATTACCCAACACAAAAATTCTCACCTCCTCTCTGTCCCTATTGCTTTAATCTGCACCTCTCTTTCCCCAACAAATCAATGCCCAGGTCCTCTTCATTTTTGCCATCCTACTTCCCCTCCTTCATCTTTCTCCTTGCCTCTTTCCTCTAAGCTTCTGTCCTCATCATCTCCTACCTGCACAGGTAGAGCAGGCACCTACTAGATCTCCCTGCCCTTCAAGCACTGTTTGCTTATAATGGTCCAATAAACATCTTCAATATATGGTTCTGGAAGGATGAAAGGAAGGAGGGCAGATAAGAAGGGGAAAGGGAAAGAAAGAGAGAAAGGAAGAATACAGACTGTAGACAGATAAGGGAAGGTGGCTCGTGTAGGATGTCTGTGGGGAGGAAGGTAGCAGAGAGGGGAAGGAGGTAAAGCTGCTGAAGAGTCTAGGGCCAGAATGTGACATACAGGGAGAAAGAAACAATAATTTCAAACCCAACTAGACAATCCTTGCAAGGGATGATCTGGAGAGTATATATGCTCAATTGACAATCACGGCTAAGTACTAGAAGAAATACATCAGAAGCCAGAGTAAGGATGATAAGACATCAGTCCATCTCCTTGGAATTACAAATTTACGTTCTTGAGACATAGTTGGAACTTGGTTCTTTTTACAGAAGAGCTGGCAATAGGACTCTAAGTCCAAACTTACTTTAAGACTTTTAGTCAATGAGTTTATCAATCAATTTGCATTGATACAATCAAACAGAGACATCGCTCATCAAGATTACTCCCATTATTTTTAAGACAAGAAAGCCTGGCAAGGGAGAAATAATTACACAAAACAAGGATATTTTGGCACAAAGATCATGTGTTACTGCACTTGGTCATGCTAAAAAAAAAAAAAAAAAAAAAAAAGACTCCCAAGTTTCCCAAGTTCTTTTGACCATGTTGAGTCCCCTGAGCCATAACAGTAGGATGCACAGGGAATGTGAGCTCTCTCTTAACCTTCCTCAGAGCAATCAAATTTGCAGATTCATTTTCCTTGTCAGAAACTCAGATATCCCAACTGCAAAACCATCCAAATCATGCTTATTCATATACAGGTGCATGTACTACACCTCCACGCAGCCATGCTTATACAAATACTCTCTGATTATAACAGTCTACAAATGCTGAAAAGCATGATGCCATTAATGGTCATTATAAAGCACCTTTGGATTCATGAAGTTTTCAACTCTCCAATCTCGGTTGATTTCCTTCATATGAATCCATGTTTAGTTAAAATAGAAAGGTTTACAATCCTTGCGCCGACATCAAGATATAGCTCAGTAGGTGTATAAATGTGATAATATTTGTGTTTAAACATCACTACACAAAAAGAATGACTCTGTAGTCAAGGTCTTTTAAGAGAAGTGGTTATTCTAGTTTCTGCTAGAAGAAGGAGAAACTCTTCTCTAAAGGCTACTCAGAAATTCCCAAATATCAGTGAAAAGAAAATATGATCATATTTAAGTAAGTTACTAATAACTTTTATTATCATATGCTATTAATAGCACAAAAGATAAAAAAGGGTAAAGCTTAGAGACTTTATACGATATTCCATTACACCAGTCAAACTTCACCGTTTATTATAATCCATTATGTACTATTGTTGTGCACCAAGGAAACTAAAGGAAAGCTGTACTATTTCCTAGGCAACGAAAGTAGGCTACCACTTCCTCAGCGAAAAATGTAGAGAAGAAATATCCTGCTATAAGCTAGCTCTGCCTTTGACATTTGCAGATCTGAATGCAAGCTGAAATTTACTCCTTCAATCTTTCCTAAAAGTTGACTAAGAAAGTAACATATTTTTTTAAAAAGCAATCATTTTTAGTCTACAGATTTTTAACTAATGGTCAGTGGCACAACACAAAAGCCACTAATTAGTAGAAAGCCTATATAAGAGATGTCCTGTTTTTTTTTTTTTCTGGGAGGAGGGGGCAAAACAACATCCCTCTTGCTAATGCTGGAGAACTTCAGGACTGAAGGGGATTACATGTCAGCACTAGCATACAGGAGTCACTCATTCATTGTGGCTTGAGTGATGAATGAATAAATGGGCTGCCTTGTTGTCTTCAAGCCTCTGACATTGGGCAGTGCTACGTAAACCATTTCAGGAAACTTAACCTGCTTTATTTCAAAGTTTCTAAGGTAGAGATTCCAAAGATTCTTTGGAAATTCAATTTGCAGTTATCATTATCTCAGGATTTTTTCTACTAACAAACTCTAATATTCGATTACCCTATATACCATCTCTGATTCCATGATTTCTGGCTCACCCTGCTCCATTGAAGCTCACTTCCTCTTGTCTAAATTTTCAAGGAAAGCAAAGAACAGGCTTCCAGCATCTGAAAAATTTACTTTACATCTCACTCCACTCCACTAACAAGGCAAAATAGAGAACACCCTGAATTCTGTGCTGCTGAGAGGCATAGGCTTGACATAGTCTTTGGGGGAATCTGAGACAGGTTTTCTTACTGTCAGCCCAGGGCTCTTTCCTCTACAACAGTACACTTTCCCAGGTCAGATATTTTAGCAGGAGGAAGCATGATGGAATGACAGAAGAAGACTTCTGCTGGCTAAGGGTAAGGAGATCTGTTTTAGTAATAAGAATAAAATATTTATTACAGAGATTGCTGTTTAAAACATAACAGGCACTCTACTAGGTGCTTGACATTCAATATCTTTTTTAAAACCATCACAAGAATTCAGTGAAGCGGGTAATGTTACCATTTCCATTTTACAGATGAGGAAACCGTGGCACAGTTATTAGTCCAAGGATACATAGTAGCATTGCCGGTCCTTGAAACCAATGAGTCTGATGCCAATGAGGTTGCTTAACATCTCTCAGCTGTGATTTAATGAGGACAATGTATTTGACCTCTAAGGACCCATGAAATAAATGCAATGAATAACATTCTATGCTTTGTTGCAATTTTCTGAGATGCGTTTTGCCTCTGTGTCCACTTGCATTGACACAAACACAAGAACGTGTGCAGCCTTGGCAAAACCAGAAGGCCGGGCAAAAATCGCTGGCAGAGGATCCTCTACCTAAGAAAACACTGCTGTTGAAGGCATTTGTTTTCATTCTTAGTAAGACATATTCAGGAGAGTCCCCAAAGAGCAGTGGGTGTCCCCAGAGTAAGCCAAAGTTGGTCCTGGCTGGGCTTTGAATCTTGGCTGCCTCCGTGCTTCTTTCCTGTGGGATCTGAGGGGACGCATTGGAGGTGAGAAGGGAAGCTGAGGTTGGCACACCTAAATAAATACCGGCTTTCAAGAGATAAAGAACAATAATGAGGGATGCACAACACCTCACAGTCCACAATAGCCATGCTGAAATTATAAATCCAAATCCTCTGGGAAAGAAGTTACATGACAGTTATAACTTCAGAACACGGACATCTAATTAGTTGGTGTCCATAAACACCACCTATAATCACTGACACAGGCAAAATGTCTCTTCCCAGCAAGAAGGTGTTTTCAGGAGTTCAAAGTCCTGTTCATTCTGTGACCCACAGAACGAACTTAAATCAGGGGAAACTCCTTTCAAAGGCAATAAGAGATTCAGGCAGAGGGTTGGTCTATGAGGTGAGTTCTTAATAAGAAAGGGATTTAACAGGGGGCGCAAGATCCTTTTCCTGCTATTCTTATGTTCTGCCACACTCAGGTTCTGCCTGCAAAACCTATCATGCTTGAGATTGCCCCTGGGTTGGAACCCAATACCTAATTGTGTTATTCGGTGTCCTTAGAAACTTAAGAGTTAATCAAGGAGAAGTATGTTGTCTTATAGTTAAGAAGGGTAGACAATTGACATTTATGGAGTTAACATTTCTGCTTGTGCTTATTTGAAGATTATTATGCAATTACTTTTGGTATTTTGTAATTTGGCTGAGCACAAACTTGTCTTATGCACGCTGAGAGAGATGTTGGCAGTTGACCAGCACTTCCACAGCTATGCCCATTACTGCCGTCTTTTGTTCATGATTTCCATGAAATCATCAGGACATTATTTTTGTGTGGGAAAAAAAAAAGATGGCCATCAAGTGGGAGAAAATTTTTATAAACTTGAAAAGTATACCAAGTTGCACCATGAGACACATGCACAGGAAACACATGATTCTCAATAGAAATAATGTTGAGGTAAAAGTCAGAAGCTTGTCCATATTTGAGAATCTGGAGATCTACAAAGGTCTGAGGAGACAGCCCTTGTGAACGTCAATTGTCTACTAGAAATAAAGTAGATTTCTTTCAGAAAGAATGACTTCATGCAGTGCTTCCCAAACCTGACTGATAGCGGAATTTACCGAGAGGCTTTCCTACATACACGTACACACACAAGCACATACACCAGTTCCCAGTCTTATGATTAGGATTCCCATAGATAATTTTCAAATGGAGTCTAGGAATCTACATTTAACGTTGTCTCTTCCTCAAGGTAGTGGTCGAGTGACTAAGCAACAGAAAGCAAAGCTGGCATAGCTGGTTTTATTTTGAACCCTTTTTGAGATGAAGGGACTTTATATGTCTAGGATGCAATGCTAATACTCCAGCCCAAGGTGCTGTATTTATAGAATCTATACTTCTAAGGACCTTGAAAAATGATATAATTTCTATATATGTCTTAGATAAATATTTGTGGCTATGTACAATTTGTTCTTTCATTCTGACATTTTGTCACAGGCCACCCTCCTATCAGTGGTTAATTATATTAGGTAAATTGGGAAGAGGATGTGGGCTTATCTCAGACTTTAGAAGGAAGTCTCAACCTCATATCTGCCAAGCACAGAGAGAAAAAAATTCTCGCATTTTTAAGGCTTTTGAAAATTTCATTCTGTAGAGTGTGAAGTGATTGACAATCTGTTTCCCCTAATCATAGTAAATGGTAGGAAGGAATCCTATGCCCTAAACATCTAAATGTGAACTTTCCCTAAAACTTTATGCACCACTCAACTTCACCACCCCCATAATTGCTATATCCTTATTTTATTTATTGACTATTTGTTTTAAATATTTTTGCATACTGGTAAGTTCTTTGAGATCTACAAGTGACTCAAAGGCAGATCATTTTGTATAAACAGAACCTTAAAGAGAGCTCAATCAAGCATAATGTTTATTTCTTCTTTGTCGGGGACATCTTTACTTTCATGCCATCATTCTAGTCATTGGTAAGGCATAAAATAGCTGGAATTATGAATAGATGCAGCATTCTGGCATAAGCCAGCATAATAACTGCCTAAGAAGACTTCTTGAGTCATTGAATGACCAAATGTAAATCTTGATTATCTCAGCAGGAAGTTTTTAATTACAAAGCTGGTCATCTTAAAAACAGTCAACATTCATTTGTTCAGTAGCTGCACCTCTGAACCATGGTTCTAAGTCTTCGGAAGCTAGAGCTTACATTATTCTTATATTATTCATAATCTGCATAAATTGATTCCATAGCAACCAAAACACTAGATACAAAACTGCTTTATGACAAAGTCAATTCCTATTAAAGTATTGAGTTACAAAACCTAAGCTTATCATAAATGTCTTAAAAGCCTCTCTAGTCATGAGATGAAAATTTGGCTTTAACTCTCTATTTATTCACTACTTAGTAGACTACTGTCTCTTGGGTTTCCCCACAAGTCTTATATAAATGATAGCCCTCTTCAAAATGTTATCTGTGAGTGTAGTTTGGGTCAATGCAACAACACTTTGTTAATTTGAATTATATCATTTAACATTAATCTGTGTGTATAAAATTCCAAAGTCTACTAATGAAACTACTTTCTTACAGATTACCAATAGAAGAGATATTGCTTTGGTCACATCTCTCTTTAACTGTCCTCTCATCAAAGGAAGAATTTAAGAGTTCTAATAAGGCTCTGGAGATGAGATGAACAGGGATTGTGGGATTGTGACTGGAGACAATAATGTATAGTCATATGTCACTCTGACATCACACCAAATGTTGCTGGTACTACTGGGACAGTCCCATTGTCAGCCTGTTGGATGATCAACCATCCTTGAATTACCTTTAACTGGTGTAGGATTATCATGTCAACTGGGAAAGAGTGGTGACAAACAGTTACTAACAACTTCAGCCATCTAATAGAAAGAGTTGAAAGATGTCAAAGACCTTCTAGACTTTACCTGTGTAATAGCCAACACCCTGTGATGAAGAACCATTCACTGACGGATGGAAGGTAGTAGGAATTAACCTAAAGTCACAAGAGCGTTGCTTTATGATTTTTGAAGAAAATGTCCAATTAGATATCCAACAAGCATTATTGAATGTCATGTCAGGTACAGTCAGAGGCAGTGGACAAAGACACAGAAGATGTGGTCCCTATGATTTTGCTCCAGTGCAACATATTTTTGTTTTTTGGAAGTTATTTGATGTAGGATGCAAAGAATCCTGTTTGATCTGCTTTTGAGTGTATGCAAGAGCCATGTGTATAAGTACTTTTTACTCTAAATAGAAACTGACCTATAAAATTAGGTGTCTTGACATCTTAGGATGATGGTTTTATGCAAGAAATATAGAAGAAAATTTTGCCATGTTCTCATTGTTCTAAAAAATGATCTAACAAGAAAAATGAAACTTCTCATTTGATTAAACATCTGCATCCTTAATTGGTGATATTCCCTTCCTAGTCAATCATGTTTGAGAATGGATATTGTGCCCAGTTCTATACATTGACCATGCTTTAGCTCAACAAACACTTCTTTTTTTTTTTTTACAATATTCTTGGCACTGTGCGAGGCATTGGGATTGAAAAATGAGGGAAATGCCTTAAGAATAAAATTCAGTTCCTCCTTAAGTGGGCTTATAAAAGCATTGGGGGAACATGGGGAAAGGTCTTCCAAGAAGCATGAAACAATGTCACATGTATTCTAAAACTGGATATATTTTGGTATTGATGGGGTGTAGAGTGAAAGACAATGAGGAAGGGGAATATTTGGAAATTAGGCTGGAGAAGTAAGGAAGGGCAAGGTCATACTGATAACAACACAACAACAACAACAACAAACATTTACTGAGTCACAGGATGGACCACTGAATGCATGTTTTAGGAGTGTTCTATGGAGCGGCTGGTCAATGTAAATGTGGAGAAGAAGAACAGGACATGTGCATGGGGAGAGCATTTGCACACACATTCAATGACCAGAGTCTAGGAGAGGTTTGGAAGTAAATATCCACAGGAAGACAAGTAACACAAGTATTTGCTGTCCAGGTACAAAAGTGTATAGAAGTGTTGGCTTGTGGGAAGATGACAGAGTGCAGAGCTCCAGGAACTGTCTGAAACAACTATTTTGAAACTGTGGAGGCCAGAAGAACACTGTACAGCATCCAGGGAAGAGCAGGAGAAAGAGGCTGATAGAAATGGTGAAGAACATAAACTGCTCTCTCCACACAGCAGCTACCATCACTGTCTGCTGCAGGGTTTGGTGCCTGGTTAGATAGCTGGTGACAGAAAGGGATATGAAAATCCTCTTCCCCCAGACCAGGGGTGGGCCCAGCCAATCACTGATCATGGCTTTTGACTAGCAACTTTGGATCACTGAGGGCCTAGCTCTGACTGTGGCCACTGTTTCAATCTATCCTGAATAAAGGCCATAGTGGAAGAGACTTAAAGATGCCATGCTTCCTCAGGGCTGCCAGGGACAGTTTGTTGAAAGGCTGCATTTGATGGGCAGGCCAAGAAATTTCATCTTTGGGGAGCAGTAGAAGAAGCTCTTGGCACTTTTCCTGATCCTCTTACCAGAGCAATTTGGAGCCAGTCTGTGCCCACTTCATGGGTCCCTGACCCTGTTTCATCTGGGGAAGACTGGCTTGTGAAAGTCCTCTCCAGGATGCCCCTCTTCCCAGAATTTGTCCTGCAGGCAAAAGTAGCTTGAGACAAGGAAACAAGTGTAAGAAACTACAGAGGCAGATAAACAAAGGCTTGCTAACTTCAAACACCCAGGAGAGGCAGGCCTGTCTCCTGGGAAACAAAGGGGACGACCAAACTCCTGTAAACAGAGGAATTCCAAAACAACTAACAAGCAAAAGCCCAGGACAAGACAGAGTCCCAGAAAGACAGGGAAAACCCTGCATACTGCATTCACCTTGGGCAAAGCTTCCTGATAGGATGGCTGAAGCTCAAGAAAATCTCTCTCTTATCACCAGCTGGTTATAAAATCCCGGAGTTAACATTTTAAAATAATAAAATATATGTACATTGTGCAACAAAAGGGTAGAAGACAAAAAAGAATCAGGACATGATCGTCCATCCAATAGAAGAGGATAAAATACAGAAAATGCCAAGGAGGAAAACTAGAATTTGCACATACTAAACAAAGCCTTTTTAAAAAATGATCTTAAAAATACTCAAAAAGATGATAGGAAACTACAGAGAAAGAGCTAAAGAATATCATGAAAACAATGAATGAGCAATATGAAAATTTTAGTAAAGAGACAGAAATTTTAAAAAGGAACCAAACAGAACTATTGGAGTTGTAGATCACAATAACTGAAATGAAAATTTCCCATGAAGGTTTCAAGAGCAGATTGGAGCTGGCAAAAGAAATAATCAATGAACTTGAAGATAGGACATTTGAAATGAGTCAGGCTGAGGAGCAGAAAGGAAAAAAAGAATTATAAAAAGTGAAAATAGCCTAAGACACCTCTGGGACACAATCAAGTGAACGAATATACACATTATGGGTGCCCCAGGAAGACAAGAAAGAGAGAAAGGGGCAGAAGGAATATTCAAGAAATAATTACAGATAACTTCTCAAACTTAGCAAAGGGCATGAATATGAACATCCAAAGAACAATGAACAGGTCTAAAATGAAGAAAAATACACCCCATCTTATATTGATCATACTATTGAATGCAAAGGACAAGGAGAGAGTTCTGAAAGCTGCACTAGAAAAGCAATGTGCTACATACAAGGGAATCCCAATAAGATTGTGTGCTGATTTCTCATCAGAAACCATGGAGGCAAGAAGGCAGTGGGTTGAAATATTTAAAGTGAGGAAAGAAAACAACTGCCACCCAAGAATTTTATATCTGGCAAGACTTTATTTCTAAAATTAGGGAGAGATTAAGACATTCTCAGATAAACAAAAGCTGAGAGAGTTCATCACCACTAGACTTGCCCTACAAGTAATGCTAAAGGGAGTTGTTCAGATTGAAAAGAAAGGACATTAGACAGTGGTTCAAAGTGGCAAAGAGAAATAACAACTTGCAATAAAGGTAACCACTTGGGTAATTATAAATGCCACTATTATTGTAGTGCAATCTTTGGTATGTAATTCCACTTTTTACATCCTACAGGTGTTAAAAGGCAAGTGCACAAAAAGCAAGGATAAAGCTTCGTTTTTGGACATGCAAGGTAAAAAGATATAAGTGGTACAAGTACAAAAAACTGGTATAGGAAAAGTAGATGTGCATGTTATTGAAGTTATGTTGGTATCAAACCAAATATGATTGTTATATATTTAGGTTGTTACATTTTAACCCCATGGAAACCATAGGGAAATTTAATGAAAAATATATCCAGATAAAAATGAGAAGGCATTCAATTTGGTACAACACAAAAACCAAATAAATATAAAAGTAGTCATTAATGTAAGTGAGGGGGGAAAAAAAGGTATAATCTCTCTGAACGGTATGTTTGAGAGGGGTTGAGAAAATTTATGTTCTATATTTCCTCAATTAAAAGAAAAAGAAAGAGAAACTAAAGAGTTAAACACAACTAAATGCAATATAATACAGGATAGGATCTAAGTATGGAGGAGAAAAGGCCCAAAGAGCATTGTTGGGACTTAAGAAAAAGAAGGAATGTAGAATGTAAGTTTTATATCAATATTAAATTTCTTGAACTTGATAAGCACACTTATCAAGTTATATAAGTGAATATCTTTGTCTGTAGGACATATACATATAAGTATTATGTTTTTAAGGAGTATAGTGTGTGCCACCTACTCTCAAATGTTCAGAAGATGATTAGATAGATAGATAGATAGATAGATAGATAGATAGATAGATAGATAGATAGATACAGCAAAATGTAAAAATTGCGGTGAAGGTATATTGGAGTTCTCTGTAATGGGTTTGTATCATTTTTGCTCTTGTTCTGTAAGTTTTGAATTATTTCAAAATAAGAGGTGAAAAGAATTTTTTAAATGTGTAGATGCAACCCATCTGCTTTGCAACTATTATGAATAAGGATGTGTCACTCATACACACACATACACACACACACACTGTAAACTAAAATCAAACAAACAAAATCCAAAACTGCAAGGCCATCCCATCTAGTTCTAAGTTCTCATTAGAAATGAAACCTTGAACCTTTCCCATAAATTGCTGATACCTTAACAAAAAGTTTTATTCCAGACTTTTCCATTGCTGATGTCTGAAGTATGTCACAGCCTTTATGGATATGCTAATCATGTGAGAAAATGGCTGTTTTATGAATGAACAGACTAACTGTAAACTTGACAAACTTTTTGGTAATATGGTGTGTGTTTTTAAAGACCTGCACGATTTTAAGTTGGCTAGTCCCCTTGTACCATTTAACAAGTAAGTTTATTCATTTTCCTAATTCTTTTCATGCTGAGTCATTTTCTTAGTATAAAAATGGAAGGAAAAAATTATATATATTTACATATTAAGCACATAGATATGTAGGTACGTATGCATTTTAATTGCATAAAGAAACTGAAAGAGAGAAGTGGATATGGCTCAAGCGATTAGGCTCTGGTCTACCATAAGGGAGGTCCCAGGTTCAATTCCCGGGGCCTCCTGGTGAAGGCGAGCTGGCCCATGTGAAGAGCTGGAGCAACAAAAAAAGACAAAGAGGAGAAACAATGAAAGACACAACAAAACCAGGGAACTGAGGTGACTCAAGTGACAGAGTGCCTCTCTCCTACATTGGAGGTCCCAGGATCGGTTCCCGGTGCCTCCTAAAGAGAAGATGAGAAGAGAAGACAAGCAGACACAGACAGCACACAGCAAGTGCACACAGAGCAGACAGCAAGTGCAAAATCAACAGGGGGGGGGGCGTCATAAATAAAAAATAAGTAAATAAACCTTTAGGAAACTGAAAGAATACACACAAAAAAATTGTTACCAAGTTGGAGCAGGGAAGCCACTAGATGGATGGGGCAGGTATGGGAATGAGATTTTTCACACTGATTTTTGAACAATGGGAAAACATTACCCATTTAAAAATAAAGTAAGTTTTGAAAATCTTATGAAGTACATACTATTATTATCTTCAGTTCAGAGATGAAGAGTTTGAGGCAGAGAGAAGGTGAGTGACTTCCTATGGCCCTTATCCTATAAGTGAAGAGAACCACTGAAGAATTTTAACACCTGAACAGATGTTGACAAGAAAGATCACCACAGTGTGGAAAAAAGAAGAAGTGGAAAGAGCTAGAAAAGAAGGCAGCAGTGTGCCCAGCCAGGGGGCAAATGAAAGGAGTTCAGGGGTAAGGTGGTGACTACCTGAGCTTGGGATACATAGATAAGGGGTAGGGGAAGGAGCTCAGGGATACTGGATGAAGATATAAGCTGGACCTGCTGCCCAACTAGCTGGTGAAGGGAAGGAAGCATGTAGGACAATTCCCCGGTCCCTGACTGCACAGTGTGTGGATTACAGAGACCCCAACAGAGACAGGGAACACAGGAACAAAGGAAAGCTTTGGGGAGGAAGAGGTAAAGTTTCACACTAGAAATGTGTTTTAGGTGCCTGCAGCACTTGCAGATGAAGAAGTTCATTCACAAGAGGCCACTATCCAGAATACAAGATGGGGCTGGAAATAGAGAGACACAAGGTGATAATTAGCTCTGAGGGCTAATAAGACCGACTGGGTAAAAGGACAACAGTGACTCTATATGTTGAGGCACGGAGTTGTTGAGAGACTTTTGAAAGGTCTATGGCCAAGTGTTGAAGGTCGGATTCAAACCCAGGCCTGCCTGGCCACAGGCCCACTTTCTTTCCCATTTCTTACTCTGCTTCCCCTGGGATACTATAGAAGATGGCGGTAGGGGATACATTTTGTATCAAATCACTCACAAATAAAAGGCCAGCATGGTGATCTCATAAACATTTTTTAATTATTCAGAAATGCATTTCTATTTTGTCCATCGTAACAACTGAGACATTATTGTCACTACTTCCTGAGCTTTTTCTTTTCGCTGTGCAGTGTATGTATCTGTGTAGGTATTTTGGTCCATTTTCTGCCCTCATCCGAAGAAAGCAATATAATCTATTAAATGAATGTATCAGCTATTCTCAGAAAATATTAATTTCTAGAAGGCATTAATAATCTGATATCAACAATACCTCAGAAGAACTTATAGAAAATTATTAGATAATACTAACAGGAAGCAGAGATGTTCACTGCTAAAGAAGGAAGGTTTGAGAAACTCTGACCTTCTGAGGTATGATAGGGAAATTATGAGGTGTGGGCCTAATATCTGCTACTCAGCCTTTGCAAGATATAAAGCATTTAACAATATTTAGAAAGTCTGAGGAAACTTTCAGTCAGGAAACTCAAACTGTGGGGGCAAATGTTGCTACCCCAAGTGTTCTACTTTCTGTTTATTACCTAAATGTTTCCACAGAGCCTGTTGGCATGGCTTTTATGAATGCATATGTGATTTCCTCTACTACTTCCCTGTTGCTGATGTAACAAATTACCTCAAATTTAGTGACAACACAAATTTATCAACTTATAGTTCTGGAGGTGAGAAGTCTCACTCAGATCTCACTGGGCTAATATCAAGGTGTTCAGCAGGGGTGGTTCCTCTGAGGCTCTAGGGGAGAAACTGTTCCCTTGCCTTTCCTCTACAGGCCGCCTGTTTTCCTTGGCCCGGGACCTCTTCCTCTTTCTTCAAAGCAATACTACATCTCTCTGATCCTTTTCTTCCATTGTCAAATCTTCCTCATGCTCTCTTTTTCTGCTTCCTTTTAAGTTCACTTGTGATTACACTGGGCCTAGCTGGATAATCTGGAAGAATCTCCTTACTTCAAAATGAACTGATTATAATTAGTAACCACAATTACATCCACAGCCTTAATCCCCGTTGCCATGTAACCTAACAGATTCATAGGTTCCAGGGATTTGGATGTAGATATTTCTGGGAGGGCATTATTCTACCATCCAGGATGGCTCACAGACTTGGCCAGTTCATCATGCATATTCCAAGAGCAATACATCAGGAATATGCTGCCAACTTTTGGTTGAATGATATTGTGACAGTTTGCTTTTTGTGGGCCCCAGAAAAGATCAAGTTCTGGAAGCTAACCCATTGCTGTGGGTGTGTGACCCTTTGATTGGATTGGATTCTGTTGGGGGCACTTTGATTGGAGTACTTCAGTGAGGCATGACCCAGGGTGGGTCTTGGTCCTCTGGCTGGAGTCCTTTATAAACCGAAGATAGAAAAGCCACAAGCACACAGAGAAAAAGCCACAGAGACAGAAAGAGGGAATACAGGAGCTCAGAGAGGAATCCAGGAGAAAAGAAGCCACAGACGGAGCAGCTAGAAGCAGAAGTAATGAGATCCAGAAGAGAAGCAGATGCCTCCATGTGCCTTGCCACAGGAAGGAGTACAGGATCTCCCAGCAGTTGACCCTCGGTGAGACAGCATCTCTGATGATACCTTGATTTGGACATTTTCACAGCCTCAGAACTTTTAACCTAATAAATGCCCATTATAAAAACCAACCCATTTCTATTATATTGCTCTCAGCAGTTTTTAGCAAACTAAAACAGATATGAATATGAAGAATATGAATATGGAATTCGAGGAGGACAGCTATTACCTATTTTGGGGTAGTATAAGTGAACATGTTGCTTTCTAAACTCAAGATATAACCAACATTATACAAATGAACAAAGGTTAAACTAGGGTCAAGAAGATGTTAGTTCAGTCTGACTGGTCTCACAAGAATCAGTATTGGTGAGGATTAAAGTGAGAACTTCTTGCACACAATGATCCTTTTCTACCCTTGGATTTCTTAGCTAAATAAATGGCCTTATTCAATATCCAAATTTTCAGTACTGGGTTGTAGATATTCCCATTGTGTGTTCTACAATTTAAAGTGTTTATTTAATTGAAGAAATAGCTTGGTACCACTTTATATGAAGTCAGTAAAATTTAGTTGGATGGAACACAGGGAAAAGTGAATTGCTTTTGCACATGAGTGTGGTTCTGACCACAAAAGACACTGATGTAGAATTCGTGTCCACCTGGGATCATGTGGGAGATAGGACAAAACACAGAGGACCTTGAAAAAGTAATGAGTCGGCAGCCTCTGGTAACCCTGAATAGATGTCTTTCATATCGGCTTTGGCATTTATTGTTCAAATTCAATCTTTGTAAAGGGCTGAAACCACTGAAGGTGATATTATCACCATTTTACTTGCCCTTCCCATCTCCATCCCAGCAGCATTCGGGAAAAATAAGCTAACTGGAAACTGTCATTGACAGAAGGGCTTGGAGGGCCACAGAGCCCTCCCCAGCACTGAGGTAATGGGCAATAAGGTGAGTTTTTATATCAAACTATATATAGAATCACTAGAAAATGGCACCAGGCATAAGAACTTTACATCTTGTCAATATTTCAAAGAACACATATAAAAAACCTGACTGCTTACTCTTTTAGAGGTTAGTATGCAGCATGTACCTAGAAAGAGTAAAAATTAGTTCAAATAACATTTTTAAAAGGATGTGATTTGAAAACGTTACTCATTTTTAAAATGCTCGCCAAGATGTGGTCTGTCATATTTGGATGGATTTCCCATACACTTGCAGTTTGCTGGGACTATTCAAAAGAACCACGTTCAAATCACTTAATTGGATACAGACAGACTGGTAGATTCAGTGTTTTCAGTGTTTCAGAGTTACCTGACCTGGTCATGTCCTTGTTGGAAAACTAAAGGCAAAGCATCCTGGAATTTCTTGGAAAGAGGAAAGTATGACCAACAGTGAAAAGCTGAGAAGGTGGCTTGAACATCTCCAAAATTATAAGAATGATCCAAAAGAATTTTTACCATAAGTTTGATAAGAGATGATATATTGGTTAGGCTCATGAATTAAAAAAAAAAAACAAAAACATAAAAACAAATGAAACAAATAAGCACACAGAAGAGATGATAATTATGCAGTGTGAGTAGAAACCAGGATATCACTTTATCCCAAAGTGAGATTTGGTACCATTCATTTTAACTGTTTCACAGCAACACACTGACTATATAAAATAAAGTACTGGAAAGTATACAGAAATGGAAAAATGAATGTATTTAAAAATCATTATAAAGTAATCAATCATCAGCTTATGTAACGTAGAATGAAATTGGTAATTAGAGACTGTTTGCACCCCAGAAAATTGTGTTCTTAAAAATGGTTCATTCCCAAGGGTGTGAATCTACCTACTGTTGGTGGGACATTTGATTAAGTTACTTCAATATAAACATGGTCAAGAGTGGATCTTAATCCTCTTACTAGAATCCTTTGTAAATGGGATATATACAGAAAAAACAAATAAACAAACAAACACAAAAAGCCACTGACGCCAGAAGCTCAAAGCAATGAAACCCAAAAGAGAAGAGAAAGACCAGCAGACACCACCGTGTGCCTTGCCATATGCCAAAGGAGTCCAGGATCACTGGAGAAACCTTCAGGGAGAAACCATCACCTGATGATGCCTTGATTTGGACATTTTTCTCAACTTTGAAAGTTGTAAGCTTGCAAGCCAATAAATCCCCATTGTAAAAGCCAACCCGTTTCTGGTATATTGCTTTCAGCAGCCCAGCAGACTGAAACAGAAATAAACCAGGATGAAGGATTCAATATTTTTCACTTTCCTCCTATTAAATTAAAAAACAAACAATGGACCTATACCACACAGAAAGTGAGCCCTAAGTTAGACTGTGGATTTTAATAGTACAACTATAAGAATATGCTTATATTCAACTGACAATTCATCACTTGTAACAGATGTTCCACATCAATGCAAGGTGTTGGAGGTGGTGTGGTGTGTGGGAAATCTGTATTTTATGAATAACTGTCTGTAAACCTACAACTTTGCTAATAAAGAAGATAATACTAATGGAGAAAAAATATTTGTCACTTTCTCCCTGTTCACCAATTTTAAAAATTCATTCTTTCTTCGATATACTTGATGGAAGAGAACAGCACAAACAAAACAGAAAAAGCATTGGAAATGAAGACAACTTTTCTTCTCAAGGTCTCACTTATTCAGAAATCAAGGAAAAGTGAATGGGAGATGTATATTATTTCATTGAAATAATTCATTGACTTTCCTTATCATTCTGTTCTTCTTAAACAAAAGTATTATTTTTAAAGTGCCTTGAGTTTTCCAATGTTCAAGGCTGTCTGATATTCTCCTGTAAAATTATCTTCTTCCCCAAATGACCAATTCCTTATCTTATACTAATTCCTTATCTTACCTGACTGATCAGCTTCATTTTATATTTAATCGCTCTCTCCTTCTTGAAATTCGTGCTTTGAGTGGTTTCCTAGATATCACACATCCCTGATTGTGCCTCTAAGTCCTTGGCCACTCGTTCTCTGACTCCCATTTGGTTCTTCCCCATTCCCATGATCTCTAAATCTTGTTGTCCCTAAAGCTCAGTCACTGGACCTCTTCTCTTTTCAATCCATGCTCATTCCCTGGGTGATCACATCCACTATCATGGCTTTAAAACCATCTGTAAGCTGGTGACTCCCAACTTATATATATCCAGCCTGATGCTTTACTAGTAAGTCTAACACTAACTAAATCTCAGTGGCTTCATGTAATAAAAGTTATTCAAAGTATAAAATAATCATTCCTAATTGGCAAGTGTCTTGGATCTGGTTATCTGGAGACCTAGGCTCTCTCCATTGTGTGACTCTGCCTTCTTATTTTAGGGCACTGAGTCCTCAAAGCGTGGTGAAAGAGCTTGATGCATCATGCCTGGGAGGTTTTCACAGGCTATGCCTGGGAGTAGATGAATGTGATAATTTGGTGCTGGATGGACCTAGGAAATTACATCTTTAGAGCTACTCCATTCCTGTAGGTGTGAATCTATTGTAGGTGGGATCTTCTGATTAGATCACTTCAATAGGGCACGACCTAGGGTCGATCTTAATCCTCTTACTGGAGTCCTTTATAAACAGGATGAATACAGAGAGAAACACAGAGAGAAACCCACAGAAGGACAGAAAGAAAGCCCCAGAAGCTGAAAGAGAAAGTCTCAGGATCCAGAAGCTGAAATCAATGGAGCACAGAAGCCGAGAGAAAGCCATGAAACAGGAAGCTGAAAGCATGGAATCCCGGAGGAGAAGGAAAAGCCCCAGCAAATGCTGCCAAGTGCCTTGCAATGTGACAAAGGGGTCCAGAATCACCAGCAGTTGGTTTTCAAGAAGAACAGCATTACCTGATGAAGCCTTGATTTGGACATTTTCACGGCCTAAGAACTGTAAGCGTTCAAAATAATAAACCCCCATTTTAAAAGCCAATCCATTTCTGGTATACTACTTTTGGTAGCTTGTAAACTAAAGCAATGCATATCTCTCATGCTCGCGTTTCACTGGTTAGAACTCAGCCACATAACCAATCTAATTGCAAGGGGTCCAGGAAATGTAGTCTGGCCAGATGTCCAGGAAGAATGAGAAATCTAATAGACATCTCGGTCCTTGCATACCCCGAAACATAACTCTCAATATCCCACCTCAGAAAACTCGTTCTTTGTGGAGTCTTCCCCAACACACTGACAACTTATTTCTTCTAGTTGTTCAGGGCAAACACCTTGTTTCCATCCCTGATTCTTATCTTTCTATCACATCCCACATCTAGTCCATCAAGAAATCCTGTTGATCTTCAAAATATATCAAGAATCAGATCACTTCCCACCACTTCCACTACTGCCACCTTGGTCTAACATCCTTTCTTGCTTAAACTAATGCAAAAGTCTTCAATGGTCTCCCAACTTCCATCCTTGCCTCCTTGCAATCTATTCTCAACACTCAGCCTAAATAATCCTTTTAAAATATAAATATGGTTTTGGTAGGTTGAATTGTGTACCCCAACACAGACAGGTTCTTAATACTGATCTGCATTCCTGGGGATGGGAATTTACTTGTAAATAGGACCTTTTGAAGCTGTTGTTATTGGTTAAGGTTTGGCCCAACTGAATCAGAGTGGGTCTTAATCTGTATTATTTGGAAGTCTTACAGAGAGTAAGCCACTGGGAAGAGCCAGAAGCTAGATTGCAAGGAGGCAAGGATGGAAGTCAGCAGAAACCAGATGAACGGACACAAGAAGAGTAAGATCACCATGTGACAGGAGGCTGAAATGCAAGCCAAGGAACCCCCAGGATTATGCAAGCCAGCACCAGAATGCTGCAGAAAAAGCATGGCCTTGACACTTGACAGTATTTTGATTCTGGACTTCTAGCCTCCAAAACCATGAGACAATACACTCCTGCTGTTAAGCCAACCAACGTGTGTTATCATAGCATCCCTGGCACACTGAGACATGGGTTAAGACTCTCTGCTCAGATCTTCCGATGGCTTCATGTCTTGCTCAGAGCTAAGACAATCTTTGCTCCGGTCTGCCTGTCTGTACCGAATGTGGTCCCTATTCTCCTCTCCTGCTCTTCTCCCCTTCACTCACCCCTTCAGACACACTGGTCTTCTTGCTGCTTTTGGAACAAGCTGTACAAGATCCCTATTAGATCTGTCATGCTGCACATCCCCTGATGCCACATAGCACACTCCCTTACCTAAATACCATCCCAACCTGACCAACCCTTCCTTATGACATTCTCCTCTTTATTTGTTCCCAAACCACTTATCATCCTGCACACTGTGTGCTTTTCTTAATAACATTTTTTTATTCTCTGCTTCCTTCCATTAGAATGTGAGCTCTGTAAAAGCAGAGATTTTCGTCTGTTTTTTGTTTGTTTTTGCTGCTGTGTCTGCCATACTAGGTTAGTGTCTGGCACATGGTAAGTGCTTAATACATATTTCAAAAATGAATTAATTAAATATTTCCCTTCAAAGACTCAGGCTAGATGCCTGGTTTTCTTTGCTCCCACCAAGGACTTCTCCATCATCTGAATGAGAGTAGACTCAAGGTCCAATGAACACTCACCGTTACCACAGCTACCATGTGCCATGGTAAAGGAAACGAGAATACGCTCTATGGCCAAACATGATGTAGACAGCTGGATTGATTGATTGTTTATTGCTGATATTATGTTTAGGTTTGGGTAACCCCAGTTCTATTTTTCTGCCCCTCTTCAATTCACTTGCTTGACAGAGACAGCCAAATCCACATTCCCCAGTTCCTGATTCATTTTATTCAAAGTAATATCAAAAGTCATTTCTGAATGAATCACACATGACCCTGAGTAAGAAAGACATATAAAGAGCAAAGGGAGAAAATATCCCAGTTCGTTTTGTGTGTAATTAAGTAGTTACTTTCTCCCATATCTATAAGCATTGGTGTCCTACTTTTCTACAAACTTCTTTGACTCTCAACTACCATCTTTTATGAGCTTTTAGATGAAGAGATGAAAATAGAGGTCTCTAAGATTTTGAAATACCTCTTTGTTAATATTGTCTATAATGCTAAAAGTAATTGCCAAAGTTTAGAATTTAGTGAGTGTTTTCCAGATTATTTTTAGCTTTTTTAAATATATTTCAAAATATGTGCAAGTTCAGTTTTATCAAAATTTTATATAAACTCTTCAGACAAAAATATATTATTTGCTGGTACTGATGATTAATGTTTTGTAACATTGAGAAAATTAAAAATATATAATTGCCATAACTACTAATGGTGCACAATATATATAAAGGTCATTACATGGTCAAGGAACAATCTTAAAATAGCTGGCATTTTGATTAGCCCTTATTCCTCTTTTGTCTTTCTTTATGTGGATTCATTACTACACCTCTAACAGGTCATTAGTCTTACAATGAGAGGTTCTTACAAATTGGAATTCTAATTCCAAATAAAGACCAGTTAAGCAGCTTTATCTCTTCATCCAAAAAGAACTTTTGGGAAAAAGAAGGATATTGACTTTTCATTGTCTCATCTTCTATGGAACCTGACCATCCTACCCTCAAGACATCCTACTTCCTCTCTGCTTCTGGACCATAATTTCACAGATTTTTGCCTTTGGATGAGAAATGACCACGTTGGCTCTGTGTTACTTAAAAACACCACACCTGAAGGACACGGGGACTTGTTTCTGGGGAACCTGAAAATAAAACACACCACTTCTGGGTATGAAAAATGGTACTTCTTTTCAACCCAAGCATGGTGGAATATATATCAACTTTTATTAGGAGGATTTGGAATAAAATGCAAAATAAGATAATTTGGATAATGGCCTCTTTCTCACATGGATCCAATTTGACTGACTCATCCTCCTTCTCTTGCTCTCCCTCCTTTTGTACTCTTTAAACAGAAATATGTCTGTAGAAACATTATCCATTTGTTCTTTTTCTGTTTCTGGGTTGATTCAGCGGATTTTCGGTTGCATATACACCTCCCTCAGGCTAAAATCTGTGCCCAACTTTTTCTGAGCACTCATTCTTCTACCAGTTGTGGAGAATAGCCAGATAAAAAAATTCAATCTCTGTCCTCAACTGATATTTTACGTTTCAAAGATAATGTTGGCTTGTTAGAGGCTGGATCTCAGAATGTATGGAGTTGTTCTGTTTCGGGGGTCATTGCCCCCACCAAACAGAATGGCTGGCAGCACTCAGTCCTATGTATGGGAAATGAAGGGGGCCAGGGGAAGAGAGATGGGGGAGGAGTGGGTCCCAATGCCTGGGGCACTCCAGGAGTGCTAATCAGAGGCCTGAGTCCAGCCAGTGAGGTTTTGAGAAGGTTTTTGCAGGATTGATCCTGGGCTGTGGCCTGGATGGAAGAGAGAGAGCAGGACTTACGGGAGGTCACAGAGAAGGGCAAAGGAGTACTCCTGAAGCAAGCATGTGTGTGAGGTGTACACACACATACACCCATTCCCACACCCACACTTGCACACGCATGCAGGCACGTGAGAGGTGGGCAGTTGTCGTCTGCTTTCTCACTCTATTTTATTTTCAAGGGCATAGATGCACTAGCTAATTCTTTAACAGGATTACCTTAGCGATGGAATTGGAATACACTGAGTGCATAGAGATACATTAGGAATGTTTAGAAATCTACATCATGAAGTGAAATGATATTTGGGACCATAATTGGTCACTTGAGGGAGGTGACCTCAAAGAACTGAGAAGCCTGTTTTGACATTTACTGGCACTCGAGGGCCCACAGGCTTTCACCAACTCTTCCTGTGACACTTCCCAAAATACAACCTATTTTTTTTTTAAAGATTTATTTTTATTTATTTATTCCCCACCCCATTGTTTTGCACTCGCTGTCTGTTCTCTGTGTCCATTTGCTATGTGCTCTCTGTGTCTGCTCGTCTCTTTAGGAGGCACCAGGAACCAAACCTGCAACCTCCCATGTGGGAGAAGTGCTCAATTGTTTGAGCCACCTCAGCTCCTACTTTGTTGTGTCTCTCATTTTCTTTCCTCTTTATGTCTCCTTGTTGCTGTCCATCGTGCTAGCTAGCTGTTTTTCTCATCTTCTCCAGCAGGCACCGGGAACCGAACTCAGGACCTCCCACGTAGTAGGTGGGAGATCAATTGCTTGAGCCACATCTGCTTCCCAGCACACACACAACGTATTTTAATGGCATGATCTGAAGGTCATACCATTTCCATACAAATGGCTAACAAGAAGTAAAACTCTCCTCTTCCCAGGGATGTCTAAAGTTTTAAGAATTAAGCTTTCCATGCTCCAGCAGGGATCTGTGAATATGGGAGCAGTGTGAGTTTGTTTTAGGGAGGGGGCAGTTTCACTATCACAGAAGATGTAGCATAAGCCCTCTTACCTGGTAACAGGTAATGACAGGACTATACAGGTATATAAATTCTAGTCCTTTTATACATCGTGACATGAGTGAGAAATATGAAGCATTATGCACCTTTAAATATTTGTATAATTACGTATTTCATAACATTTTGAGTTGTTATATATATTTTAATTGTGCCCCATTTATATGTTCACGAATACATACAATTGGGTCTAGATGTTCTGCCTATAGTTTAGCAAGAAGAACCATTTCATATGGACAGAAACAGTACCCTTGTTAAAAAAATATCATACTGTGGATTTTGGACACTTCTAAGCAGTTTAAATATTAAAAAGTACAAATAATCCACCTTCACACAGTAATGTTCTGAATTGTACTCATGAGGCTTCACTAATGAAGGTGCTTTCTGTGTGTATTGCTTGCTTTCAAGGAGGGACATTCAAGTAGGAGTAAAAACAACAGACCTGAGTTGGAATGCTCACTTTAAAAATAATGCTCATAACAATAATAACACTTATTCCGTGTTTAAAATGCACTAAGCACTGAGTAAAGCATTTAAACACATTGTCTTTTTTAATCCTCCCAACACTTCTATAAAGAAAGTATTATCAACCTCAAATGAAGAAATTGTGGTTTCAGGACCTTAAGAAACACAGTTCGCTCAGGTATTCAGTGGTGGAGGTGATGTTAACATTGAGGCCTAGGTGATACAGAAGAGGACATGCTTCACCATTATTTCACTTCTTTCAAAAAGCATTCAAAGTATAGTGTTGGGTGCTGAGGACACAAAGCAAATTAAGGCATTGCTTGTGCTCTGAAAGTCCTCATACTCTAGTTGGGGCCCTGGTTGGGTCCTTGGTTTTATAAAGGGTATTTATTTGGGGTAGAAGCTTACAGTCACAAGACCATAAAGAGTAAGTTACTTCCCTCATCCAAAGTCTGTTCCCACATGTTGGAGCAAGATGGCTGCTGGTCTCTGCGAGGGTTCAGCCTTCCTCTTCCTCTTAAGGCTCCGAGGTCCTAGCTTCTTCCGATAACCTCAGCTGTAAGCTGACATAAGGCTTGTCTCTCTCCCCGGGACTTGTTTCCTTCCAAGCTCAACTGTAGCTGTACGCTATCAGGCTCATCTCTCCTCCCAGGGCCTCCATCTATGGGGCTGTCTCTATTTCTCTGTGTTCTTCTCCTGTGTGTCCACTTCTGTGTGAGAGTCTGTTTTAACAGCCCAAGAGGCTGGGACTCAACACTGAGTCACACTCTAATGATGTGGTTGAATCAAAGCCCTAATCTTAATTTAATCATACGTCTCAGCTGAATCTAATAAAATCAAAGGGTATCACGCCCAGAGAAATAGACCAGTCTACAAACATAATATCTCTTTTGGAATTCATAAATAATAAACTGCCATAGCCACTAACCATGGATTATAGTTTACATTACAGTTTACATTTGGTCCGTGCAATTTTGTAAGTTGTAACAAAATATATTATGGTCTGTATCCATCACTGCAACATCATGCAGGACAATTCCAATTTCCAAAGATGCTCCCATTTTACACCTATTTTTACAACTATTTTAGGTGTAAAAATAGGTGTAAAATACCTATTTTTCCTATTTTTACACGTTATTTTTCCCTCTCCTTCGGCTCAGAACATCCAGTGGCCAATGCCTCCACATCAGTGATAAAAGTTCTTGCATTGCTAGAATAACAATAAATCTATAGTAGAATAATACTGAGTCTACTTTAGTCCATTGTTCATTCCCCAATCTTGAGGATTTGGGGAAGGTGATGCCCACTCTTCCTCTAATTGAGAGGGGGCTTAGATCCCATGGGGCAGATGGATGGGACTCTCTTGCTCTCAGCTGCAGACTCCCTTGGTTCCTTGGGATGTGCATTATCCATCATCATCTAATGTTGGTTGTCATGGGTGAGTCCAATAAACTGGAGAGTAGGTGTTGCAACTCTGATGAGATTCAGAACCCAACTAGTACATGGGCAGACTAAAGATTTAAGTCTCTTGGACATACGCCTATCAAGTATAGTACTAACTATAGGCTCAAATAGAAAGGGCAGAAAAGCCATGTATAGGGAAACCACAAATGAGTCTAACTCTGTCATTATGAGGAGCATAAATTCCAAGGTAAGCTATCAGCAGGGTGCCAAACTCCTGAGCTGTCTGCCCTGTCTATAGTGTCTGGATGTCTCTAGAGCCCTCAGGAGCCCTGCTATTTGAGGCAATATTTACTGTGGCAGTCAATGAGATCCTGCTGAGACAAGCATAAGCGTAACCTCTGGAATGACCTCCCAACTCACTTTGAAATCTCTTAGCCATAAGAACTCATTTGTGTTTACCATTTCCCCCACATGGTCAATGTCTTTTTCCAAGAGCATTTCTAGTTGGCATTTGGTAATAATCCCTCAGTGCCAGGGAGGCTCATCCCCAGGAGTCATGTACCATGCTGAGGAGTGGGAGGAGGAGAAAGTAATGCATTTATATGCTGAGTTTGGCTGAGAGAGAGCCACATTTGAGCAACAAGGAGGCTCTCAGAAGGTAACTCTTAGGCAACATATAATACTAGGCTAAGTTTCAATTTCAAAAGAAAAGGTTCATAAGTACAGTCATCAATATCAAGGACCCAGAACAATGGTCTGCCTTTCTTCACTAGGCATTGCCCGATACTGATGGAATTCTTGCTGTATCATTATAGAATGTAGCAGAACTTCCCAGGACGGGAACTCGATATTCTTTCGGTTATTGTGTGGATCTCCACCCACCATGACAATGCCCCAAGAACAGTTGAACACATTCGTATGCCTTAGAGGCATGCCCCAGATGAACACCCTCCTATGTATCCCCACATCACCACCAACACCCCACACCAATGCTTTGGAACTGTAGGCTTGCAAGCCAATAAATCCCCATTGTAAAAGCCAGCACATTTCTGGTCTATTGCTTTTGGCAGCCCAGCAGACTAAAACAGAAGGCCACTAGATGGGGGGAAGAACATGTGAAACCATCCATCTAGAGCCTTGAAACAATATGACAGAGCCAGCTCCTCTGAAAGATCATATTAAAAGACTGTGCCGGGTGGAATATTCAGAAGGTGAGACTGGAATGATAAAAGAGGCCAATCAGGCAAGAACGTATTAGAAAAGCATAAAAGACAGAGGCAGGAGTTTAGGGAGAGGCTGACAAGAACACACTGGTTTTTGTTTGTTTGTTTGTTTGAGAATGATTTGTATTCTTTAATTGTTGACTTCAGTTATACATAAACATACACAGAAACACACTCATATAATTTTAAAAAATTTGTTAAGTGTATTGTTCAAATCTTCCTTAGGTTGGTCAATTTGCCACACCTATTAGGTGCATTCAAATTACAATTGTCATATATATATTTTTTTAAATTTATTTATTTTTTATTGTGGGTAAAAATCAAAATTTTTACAATACATACCAATATTTGTAAAATGATATATAAATATATATATGCATATATGTGCATTTGCTTACAAAAATGTTATTTATATATATATAAATATATTTTAAGAGGTGCTTAGATTACCTAAAATATTACACGGAACCCACTGGGATTCCCATGTTGCCCACCTCCCACCACATCCCATACAAACATGTCCCACAAGTGTGGCCCACCAGAGAGTCGGGAGGTCATCCCAGAGGTAACTCTTACGCACACCTCAGTAGGAGCACACTGGTTTTTATCACCTTTGTATTAGAGTCCGAGTATTTAACTTTGCTGAGCAAGATTTTGTCACCTGTATGATGACGAGGAGAATTTAGTGCTGATTAAATGAGGTAATACATACAAAGCACCTAGGTAGCACCTGCCTGGAGCACTTGTTCAGTGACAAGAAAGGAGGTAACTGGAGCACAGGCATGAGCACATTCGGGTCTGCCCCGAGCCTTGTGAAGTGGCTGCTCTCGTGTATCCACATTTAAAAAGTGAAGACATTGAGGCACAAGAAAGTTGAGCAAATTGCCAAGGAGTAGGCAGTGAGTCAGAGGTGAGGTAGGTTCTGAACCTGGACAGTCTGGCAGGAGAGCCGGTCTTACCCAGCCATGTCCTGCTTCTGCAGCCCACAGCCCTCAGTAGGTACTGGGAGCTCCAGTCCCGGCCTCCACACCCATGTGGACCCCAGGAGTCTGAACCTGATGCCAAGATGGAATAAACCAACTCAACTTAAATGGAAAATGCCATTTACACATTGGAATCATTCTAAGCCTGTAGGTTATTTTCCACGAATCCTGTCTACAAATGGAATGGATGTGTCTGTAAAAGCAAAAAAGAGCATTTCCAGTTGTATTCTATCTGAATTGGACCTAGGAATGTGTAAAAAGGAAGATACTGGTTCTTGTGAGAGTAATTAACAGCGCTGAAGTATGTGTGTGAATGCGATTGAAAGGGGAAGTTTAGGGTCATGTATGTCACTGGAAGGAAAGCTAGAGAATAAAACATGGGACTGTAAAACATAGTGAGCCTTGTTGTGGACAATGAATGAGGTTAATATTACAAATATAAGAATGTTCTTCCATGCACTAGAACAAATGTATGTCATTATCACAAGGTGTTAACAGGTTGGTATATGGGGAAAAAAGCACCTAATGCACAGAATGGACTATAGTTAACAATAATATTTTAATATCCTTTCATCAATTGTAACAAAGGTACTCTACAGAGTCAAATGTCAACAATAGAGAGGTATAAGTGTTTGGAGGTTTTCCTTTTTGGGGTAATGAAAATGAGGTAAAATTGTAAAATTGATTGTAGTGACTAATGCACAACTCTGTGATTATACTGTGAGCCAATGATTTTTTTAAAAAATTATAAACCTAAAAATAAATAAATAAATAAGAATATTGCTGGTCCTTGCCTTGCATGATTGTGTTCTGAAAGCATCAGCCTCCCTTCTGCATATCCAGCCAATATTAGAAGCACTGACTGTAACAAGTTCCAGGGGATGGCCAGATCCCACAGAAGAAATTCCCCACTGAAGTTAAACTTGAGAACGTGAGTCTTGCTTGCATTACAGAAGCCATCACTGGCTTGCTGGTTGCTGATGTCTGTCTAAAAAGCACTCTCACCGTTCCATCAAATCTCCCTCGTGCTGCTGAAAAGCTCCAGCCACTGGAATATGTAAACTGCAAACTATTGTGTGAAGGCTTTATTTATGGAATTTCATTTGTGTATTTATTTAGAAAACATTTCATGAATCCCAGTTATATGAAGGTACTGTGATGATAAATGTAAAGCTGTCCCTACCCTCAAGAAGCTAAGACTTTTTATAGGCAAAAACAATAAAATATTGGCAAGTTCATATAATTCTAGATAAGATATTATAACAATAATAATACAGTGTAATGCATATGCACAAAGAATTATGGAAGCAGAGAGTGCAGTCAGTTGAGGTCAGGAAGGCTTTGACAAGAGCTGTGTTTTGCAAGATGAATACGTACCCTGCAAACTGACTCACCCTAGACCTTTCCACTGCTGGTAACTGCAAACAGCACCCACCTCTGATCTCAGTCCCAGTGGCACCACCTCTTTCCCTCCAGATCACTACCTCGAGAATGCCACCTCCGATCCTACTGGAGCCTCTGATCCATGGCTCCTACCACCTCCTAACTGCCTGTCACCCTCTATCCCTTCTTTCCCAGTTTAGACTGCATGTCAGTCCATTTAAGCATGCCTTGGTGTATACAGAGCTTTATTGTTCTCCCTTGGAAAGAACTGCAACCTGATTAAATCCAACTTTCCACCTGTGCTCAAGAGTTGACTCTGGCTGGTGAGAAAACATAACCCCTTAGGTGGTCTAACTTTACATTCCAGTCAGCCCTTATTGCTTCTGTACAACCATATCACCCTTCTCTAATTCCAGCCTTTCCCAAGTTCCTAGGTGGTTATTGTGTACCTTCTTCTCTTTACTCAAGTCCACACAACCTACTCCCTATCCTTACTCTTAACCAATGATCTTTGTAAAAACTGTCTGTATCCCCAGAAGGCATGGTACTTTCTACAGAAAGTCCCAAATATTCCACAAGAAAACTAAGACAGCTAATAAATGAATTCAGGAAAGCTGTAGGCTACAAAAGTAACATGCAAAAACCGGTCATGTTTCTGTACACCAATGAAAAATCAAAAACAGCATTTAAAAAAAAATCTTCATTTACAAAAGCATCTAAAAAATAAAATATGAAGGAATAAATTTGATCACAGAGGTGAAGGACTTGTATACCGAAAATGGCAAAACACTTCTGAAAGAAATTTTTTAAAAAGACCTAAATAAATGGCAAGGAATCCGTGTTCATGGATTTGAAGACTTAATATTGTCTAAATGTCAATACTACCCAGAGCAATCTACAGATTAAATGCAGTTTAATTTAGGAAAAAGACAACCATTTGAGGAACTATGACCTAATATTATTATATATAATACCTCTAATTTTCATTTTCTTTCCTATACAAAAATTGTGTGTTTTGTTTGTTTGTTTTTAATTTTGAGCGTCCTGTTTCTTGAATTTGATTTCTTGGTCCCTGTATAAAAGTACCAACAGAACAGACTATAGCTCTATAGGGCATATTTGGTGAAAATTAATTCTATCAGGTGGTAGATTTGGATGATATCATTTTTTAATGCTTTTTAAATTCTGGTAACATACATTCACCCTAAAATTTCCTATTTCAGCCACATTCAAATGTGCAATTCAGTGATATTAATTACATTCACAATGTTGTGCTACCATCACCACCATCCATTACCAAAAGTTTTCCAAAACCCAAACAGAAACTCTGCATTCATTAAGCATTAATCCCATCCCTCACTGCCACGCCAGCCCCTAGTAAGCTGTATTCTAGTTTCTGACTCTATGAATTTGCATGTTTTAATTATTTTATATAAGTGAGATGATCTAATATTCATTCTTTTCTGTCTGGCTTAGTTTAGTCAACATGCTTTTCTAAAGGTTCATCCAGGAAGTAGTGTGTATCAGAACTTCATTTCTTTGTATGCATTCCTTTGTATGTATTTTGTTTATCATTTATCTGTTGATGGACACATGACCAGCAGCTGTTTTTGTAGAGATGGAAAAGCCACTCTTCAAATTCATATGGAATCATCACAGGCCCCGAATGGCCAAAACAATCTTGAAAAATAAGAACAAAGTTGGGGTCTCACACTTCACAATTTGAAAACTTACAACAAAGCCACAGTGATCAAGCATAAAGATAGACGTGTAGACCAATGGAATAAAAAATGAGAGTCCAGAAATGAACTCACATATCTACAGCCAACCATTTTTCAACAAGAGTGCCAAGTACATTAAACGGGGAAAGAAGTGTGTCTTCAAATGGTGCTGTATAAACATGATATCCACATGCAATATAGCACACCATATACAAAATTTAGTTCTAAGTGGATCAAGAACCTAAACATAAGAGCTAAAGTCATAAAACTCTTGTAAGAAAATTAGTGGAAAACCTTCATGACCTTGGATTTGGCAATGATTTCTTAAATATGACACCAAAGCATGAGCAATGAAAGAAAAAAGAGATAAATTGGACTTGATTAAAATTAAAAATTTCTGTGCTTCAAAGGACTTTATCAAGAAAGTGGAAAGACAACTACAGAATGGGAGAAAATAATTGCCAACCATATCTCTAATAAAGGTTTAATATATATATTCTATATATATATATATTCAGAATATATAAAGAAACCCTACAACTCAACGACAAAAAGAAAAACACTCAACTAAAAAAATGAGCAAAGGACATGAACAGACATTTCTCAAAGAAGATATAAAAATGGCTGATACGCACAAGGAAAGATTCTCAACCTCACTGGTTACCAGAGATCTTGCTTTTTCACTGATATCCCAAGTGCTTGGAAATGTATAACATATAGTAAACATTCAGTAAATGTGGATGAAAAGAGTACTTCTAAAAATGTTTTCATGTATAGACATTTCCTCATATTTTGAGGAGAGTAATTATAATATTAAGAGTTGAAATAAAGTTCTAAGTTAATAAATCAGACCATATGCCACTTAAATTCTCTCTAAATGACATTGTATTCCTTTATTATTATCCCTTCATTCTTAAAGAGAGAAAAAAGCTTCACTAAAATGACATGCTAAATAACTAAGTATGTAACTAAGATAGTGAGCTCTGTGCCCTACTCAGAGATAATCTTAGGAAATGGTTTCAGAACTCTAAAGACCAAATCAGGGAACTAAATAAAAAGGGTTAAACCTATAAAGCAGTATGTTCTAGCTCCTATAGTAAACAAAGTTGAATGAGTCTTCCATTCGAATGGTTATATAAGTTGTAATAGTACCATACAACTGCATATCCAGCAGACACGGAAAATATTTACTAAAGAGTTAAGAAAACACTGGGAAAAATACTTATTTATCATGATAACTGAAAAAACATAAGAGCAAGAAGCTATATATACAGAATGATAATAATTATTTAAGAAATGCAAAAGAAATAGTTTGACTTTATAGATGAGTGTTTAAAATTTACTTGTACTTTTCTTAATTTTAAACACTGCTTATTGTGAGGATACAATAAATTTATAGTAGAAAACAGATACATTCTAGTTTTTATATTTCCCTAAACATCATTTGACTTCCATGCCATTTTACAAGCAATTTAACAATTCTCTTTCCACTTAGCCTTCCAGTAGCTATTCCAGCAGCCTTTTGTACATGCGGTTACAAAAAGGGTAATCTGAGGCTGGGCTGCTCTCTGTCAACTAGGAGATAGGGACAGCTTTGGGTCAGATTAGGTCCAGTTTTACCTATCCTCTGTGATGCACAAAGGTCACCTCTTTTGCCTACTCACCACTGAAATCTGTTCAAACAATGCGCTTAGAGACACTCCAAGGAGAATAGAAGAAGGACTCTTAAGGTTTGAAGCAGGCAAGGGAATTCAGGATCCGGGTAAATCAGCATAAATCTGAACATTACCAACAAAGAGCAGCCAGTACAATGGCAAAGGGAGTATGAGTACTCAAAAGTAACTCAACTGGTTCTTGGTGGATGACGTAGTAGAATACCTTAATTCTACCTGTCCTAGTTCCCTGAAAATTTGGCAAAATCTAAAGCCCCGAATGATAAGCATTTGAAGGCTTCCTAGGAAGACCACTGAGAAGAGCTGATTGAGTAGTGGTAAAAGAAATTAGGAAATGGAGATTGCACCATATTCTGACATGCTGAAGAGCCAGCAAAGAACCTAAAAACCTTCCATTTTGGAAGCAGGTGTAGCTCAGTGGTTGAGCACCTGCTCCACATGTACGAGGACCCAGGTTTAATCCCCAGTACCTCCTAAATAAAATACGTTTTTAAAAAACCTTCCATTTCGAGGCCAGTGCATCATCTAACAGGTCACTTGGCTAAATGATACAGGGATCATTTAATTTTTCAGTTCTCCACACAGGTTTTTTTCAAAATTTTTATACCCCCCTTACTTTTGACACTTTGCATTACTGTGGTACCGTTGTTACAATCTATATAAATATATTAAAATTTTACTATTAACTCTCATTCATAGTTTACATTAGGTGTATTTTCCCCATACACCACCCTATTATTAACACCTAGCATTCGTGTGGTATATTTGTTATACTTCATGAAAGAACATTTTTGTAATTGCACTCTTAACTATAGCCTATCATTTACAACAGGATTCACAGGCCACACAGTAGATTTTTTAGTTAAGATGACAGAACAATGAATTATCTTCAGGAACAGCATGTACCTTCAAACACAATGGAAAATTGATTATATAGATTCACTAAGCACCAATTTAGAAGATAATATGATGTTCCCCCTGTGAAAACTTGCTCTATCTTTTATGGTCTGACACTGCATTGGGAATTCTGGATGTCAATTCAGCTCCATTGTTAACGATCTTCTCAGAGACCAGTTTACCCAGAAAATATTCAGAGACACGCTGTTAATGTACCCACAAGCCACTGTGGGCCTCTTGTGACTGTACCACACAGCCCAATCTAGGAGGTGGAAACAAGGTTTTGGATCCCTAAACTCTTATGGAGCACCTTCTCTTCCTTTATCTTCATTTCATTAAGGATTGCTAAAGTTTTATTAAAGTAGAACACTCGTATAGTTATAAAAATCACATAGCATCTAGAGACTTACAATTGAAAAAAATAAGCAAACCTCATGTTTCATTCTTTCCAGCTTGGATGCCCAATGCCACACCCCAGAGACAAGGACTTTCAACTCTTTTATGTGTCTCTCAGAAATTTATCTCCAGTGTCTTTATGTTTCTATTTGTTGTCTAATGGATTTTAGGAGGTAAAGGTTGAACTCTGCTACCCCACCCCATCCCCACCTATGCCTTACAGCTTATATCGAGACTATATCAGCACTGTTTATTCTTCAATGTATTATGAGTGCATGAAACTTTAGAGGTTTATGTGGGTTTTAAATTGTTTCAAATTTTTTTTTTATAAACTCATTTTCTTATGTATCTATTGCTACTTGTTCCCCCAGTGTTCTTAAAAGATCTGCCAAATGCTTCCCCCACAGGGCTTCCCTCCCTCAGTTACTCCTTTACAGCTCCAATCATAGCTGGCACCAGAGAAGGACACGTTTTGGTGCTGGAAGTTCCGTGTCTTGTAGCTCACATCTTACTCATTCTTGGTTGAATTCACTTGGCTAAATCACATCTTCTAGCAGTTTCTTAAGACGTTTGTTTCAGAGGTGTTTTTTTTTTGTTTGTTTGTTTTGTTTTTTAATTCCTTCCATGTCTGAAAGTGTCTTTATTCTTCCCTTGCACTTGACTGATATTTTGGCCAAAGAGAGAAATTTATATTGGAAATTGGAAATCATTTTCTCTCAGATTTTTAGGCTATCTCTCCTCTGTTTCCTGTATTCTAATGTTGGCATGAGGCTTGATTGCTATTCCCTGTGGGTGCCCCATTTTTATTTTTGAAAATTTTAAGGTTTACTCTTCATCACCTTTATTCTGTTATTTTGCAATGATGAGCTTGGTTACTTGTGTGATTTCTTTGTTCATGAGGTGGATGTTTAACAGTCCCTTTTAATTTAGAGCCTTGTGTTAATCACAATTTTATGTGCTAATTTTTGACTAATATAATACTGTTCACTTCAATGAGGAATATGTGCAACATTTTGGAATTATCATCTAATATTCTTATCTTCTTTCTCTTAATGTCTTTATCTCTTTGTTTTACTTTCTAGATTTATTGATTTCTTCCAAATCTTCAATTTTTTCTTTTTCTTTAATTTTAAATTCCCAAGGGTCCCTTATTGCTTTCTGATGTTCATTTTATTACAGTATCTTGGTTTTTTTTAGATGCAATATCTCATCTTTTAAAAACTGTACAATGTATATAGCTATTTTGAATTTTTTCTTCTCTTCATGTTTTTGCTAAGAACTCTTTTTCATTTACTTCAGTCTCAGTTTTTCACATTGGAGGTGTTCTTCAGATGTCTGGTAATCCTTAGCTGTCTGTTCACCTTTAAGAGTATTTCTGAGTTTGTTTTTTTCTGGGTTGTTCACTCTCTTCTGAGAAGAAGACTGAAGACTGTACAGCTGGCTGCAGGCTTTCTGTCACAGAAGAGTAGTAAAGGGGGCTAGTAAATCTCATGTGGCATTATGTTTCATCTCTCTGTCTTCAGTCTTACACCTCAAGCCCTGCTGTTCTCTGGACTAAGTGAGCCTCTCTGGATTGATTCCTCTAGAGAACCAATTTCCAGGCTGCATAAAGGATGAGGAAGGGAAGTAATCTGTCTACTTGGGATGGAAGAGGGAGCTTCTTGAACCCAGATGTTCCATCTGCCATGTCTAAACAGACGTTTTCTTGCTTAGTTCTCATATTATATACCAGCGACCTTTCTGGGCTGTGTGAAAACAAAATTATATTTATAGTGATCCTTCACAGTCCATGCACACCCCCAAATCTCCTTTTAATTGACCTATCTCCCTCTTCAGAAAGGAAGCTGCTTTTACTCATTATAACTCCTTTAGATTAAAGCATTTTAAGTGGGTTTAGGTTATTTTCAGGGGTTAGGTTATTTGCAGCTGCTAATAACCAGAAGTTTCTTTATCTCTATTAAAGTTCAGTGTCCTGATTAATATGCCTTTGGCCTCAGTATATTCTGGGGAAAGCTTTTCCAAGGATTCTGTCCAGTACCACGCATATGCAAATGGGACTGTGAAGTCTGAGGCCCAGGGCATGTTAACCATTTCCTATCTGACATCCAACATTGCTCATGACTTGCTGGAAACTAGTATCTGATGTGACTGGCATTATATTTTCCTCAGGAATCTTTAGTGTTTTAAAATAGAAAAAGTATCCCAAATGTTTAGAAATACCAACTTTTGCTGGATTTTAATTTGCAATGGAGATGAGAGATGTTATACATAAAAACATCACAAGACAAGAGAGAGAACAATATTATTCACACAACTTTCTCAAAATATCATGTGTTTGGAGACTCAGAAACCATGAATTGTCAAATTTAAAATAACATTATTAATTTTTTTAAGAATTACACTTTTTAAAAAAATTTCTTGAAATAATTGCTGAATTAGTAACAGAATCCGAAAACAGATTTGCAAATCCAAGAATGTGTTTAAACAGAACAGAAATGCCACTAACTTTCCTTGAGTATAAAAAGAGAGGATTTCAATCTTCTTTCCTTCATTAAGAGCCCTAAAGGCAATCAATGGGCCATATTCTTTCTAATCTGTGCCTGGTGTTGTAGGAAATGTCAATAGAAACTGTGTTGGAAGATCAAGGGCAATGAGTTTATCAATTTATTTATTCTTCCAGGGAATACAATCTCATCAAAAGTGTACTCTAAGCCAATATGCTTTGTCAATTCCCGAATACCTTTGATGTGTCTGTATGTGTGGTAGTTTTGTTTTTGTTTTTGTTTGGAGGTACTGGGGATGATGTGTCTGTATGTCTAATATCTCCATGCATTAACAAGCCTGGCTTTCCCTTTCCAAATGGATTTGCATAGGAGTAGATTTTTTATATCCACAGAGGGGGAGGGGGATATCTGTAAATGTAACTATAGGTAAAGGTGGAGGGAAAAATAGAAAAATGGAAAAAGATGGCAAAATAAGTTTAAAAGAAGCAAATGCAAAAAGCTGAAATCTTAAGAGAAGACTTTCATAAATTTTATCATCATGATGTGACTCTTGGATCTTTGTTTTTTCTTTGAATATGCTTAATTTGCTTATAAAATTTTCTATTTTACATCTTCTAAAAAAAAAAACAAAAAAAAAAAACACTGAACCTAGAACTTGATTTCTCATCTCCATCCTCAGAAGGGTACCAGAGTTGAGCACGTAACAGTTAATTAAGATTTGGCTTCAAAATAAGCCTTTCAAAGAGGGAGAAACTGTTCTTAATACAAGTATGTTACTTTTGTGTCAGAATGCTTATGGAATATCCTCAGGATTTATCAAGTACTGTAAAGCATGAAGAAACAAATGACTCAACTCGGCCCACATCTCATGTATTTTATCATTATAGTGGACATACATCTGTGAAGGTGGTTCTACTAGAAATAGCACTATTACTTTCCTTCTTTTATCTGTTAGGTGAAATGCTGGAGTGTATGCTTTTGAAGGTCAAGGCCATGGAATATTCATATTTTCTCCCTTTAAGGGTCTAACACTTTGAGGTAAAAAAAACTGGCTCTTAATCCTTTATATCTTCCCTTGGGGGAAGTACTTAAAGTGGAAAGCACTGAAAACATCGGTTCTGTGATACTTATGCCAGTAAAGGTTTTTCTGGAGCACACAAAGACCAAGAATTATATTTAAACTGAGAAAACACAAATAACTAGCCCCTTTTTTAAAGTGGGAGACCCTTGAAAGGTCAATTTCATGCTAGAGTTTATGGGGCAATTAAAGTCAACTTTAGTGGGAACGTTGAGTCTCGACTCTTCCCAACTAAGGGAACACACTAAGCTCAAGTCAGCATGGACCAGAATCCTCCCGCAGAAGATTCCAGAAAGTTTGTGCTCAAAAGACCTCCCCTGACATAGGAGCCTCTAGTTCCTCCCCATTTCTTTGGGTCCATATTCAGAAAGAAGACAAACCATACTTCAACTAGGCCTGCCGGGCTTTCTGGATCATTTCATCTTCACACCTCAGAGGTGAGTGATTAAGGCTCTAACTGTGAGGTAACTTGTCCAAGGGCAAATCTAACTAAGGGGGAGAGCTGAAATTTGACCTCCTTGTCTCATTCCACAAATTACATAATCTCCTAATCGGATCTCTGAGAAAGACCAGTTTTCACAGTGATCCAGCCGCTAAACTCACCCATTTTATACCATAACAAATTAGTTGACTTTTCCCCTTCACTTTTTAATCAATTATCTAGGAGTTTCCAACTTTCGGTATTCATAATTTTATTTATTTCTTTATTTTTTACTTTTTCTTTAACTAGATTCAGTATATAATTTAAATCACATGAAAGCTAGAAAAATCAATTAAACAGTGCTCTACACTTTATAAATATTAAGAATTTAGGATTTTAAATGTCTGACCATTCATTTATCACAACTTGAAGACAAGATTATATTGTCACAGCCTATGTATTATTTTCTTAATTTTTACCTCATCACATTTTTCTGTGAAGGAAAGATGAATGGTACATAATGAACATCTTATCGAATTTCAAATCAGGCCTAAAACTCTCTGAAGAGCTTTTAAAATGACATAATATCTATCATCTAGCTTTAAACAGAGTATGGGAATATAAAAGATAAAACTCTCAAAGCTCCTACAATCATTAACCTGTGATTCTGAGATCTAAAGTCCTCTTTCATAAACACAGCTCATATTAAAAACACCTTATTCTATTACAATTACCTTTCACCAAAAGTTTTCCAGTTCAGGTTAATTTCAAAACGACTTTTTTCTATTGTAAGGATAGGAATTATTTTCATTTAAGTAGACATTGCTGCTACTAGTAGACAATGAGACAAGATTCATGGGCAATTTGCAATCATGTATCAGGAGACTTAAAAATCTCCAGATCCCCAACAATTACGTTTCTGGGAATTTAATTTGAAGGAATAATCAAAGATATTACACACAAAGAATTACTCAAGAGTTTTCTCTGTATATGGAGAGAAAAAACAGTGGAGACATTAGGGAAATGGTTAAATCAAATATGGTATATTTACTCATTTGAATATTACTAAGGTATTAATATGGTTTTGAGGAATATTTAATGATATGAGGAAATGCTCATAATAAAATATTATATGAAAAAGTAGGATACAAAACAATTTGCAGTTTGAATTATATCTATCTATCTATCTATCTATCTATCTATCTATCTATCTATTATCTATCTATCTATCTACCTATCGACCTCTATCATCTGTTTATTTATCTTTGCATATCAATAAACAAAAATATTGATAGTGCATGAATGGCAGAGAGTGACTTAAATTTCTTTTTTATACCTTTCTAAATTTTATGAGAAATGTATTATATTTATAATTATAAAAAATATATCACTTAAGTGTACTCTATAATTATCTATTTTTGTCATACAGCTAGAAATCTGTAGTAAGAATGACAGCAGTGTGCCTTAATTTTTATATGTGGCTTATTTGCTGATCATTGTCTAGTCATGTCATGTATTAGACAACAAAGAGAGACAGAAGCTTGTGTTACAATTGGAGGCAAGTTTTTTGCTTCAGATGAAATTGATTATAGAAATTCATCTCATATCCATGTTGTCTTTCCTTCAGCCTCAGCCTCTTTTACTGTCAGCGGTCTTATTAGACTAGATTTTTTTTTTTAAGGTCAGGCAGTGTACTTTCAATGTTTTTGTGATGATGACTTTGCAGATCAGAAACTGAGGTATAAATTCTAGATATAATAATTAGCATTAGGCTTGTTCATTAAATATTAATTTGTTGCTAATAATGCTTTAATAATCTGGAGTTGGTTTAGGTATTTATTATCTATAGTTTGAGAGATGATAGCAAGATAAACAAAAGACAACCCTGTGCTGGCAAAAAGTACCAAACTGCGACCATTATTAAGCTTCCTTTAGCTAACAAAGGCAAGTTAAGCAATTACTAAAACCTGACACTGTTATTTCCAATCAATTATACCTTGGCTAAAGCATGTGTTTCTGAAAGAGCTGAAATGGAATGGTTGGTGGTGGAAATGTTAGCTATCCCACATACTGCAGTAAACTCAAACAAACGCATCCATTCATTCGGCACTTCCCCATCCTTTCCTTAATTCTCTTAAACAATGCTTTTGACACTTACTATGCACCAGATATTGAGAAGACCTTTATGAAGAAGATACCATCCCCTTTCCATGGAGCTCACAGTTTATTGAAGTATAAAAACATATGAACAATGGTGATATGACATAAGTATTATATGAAGAATCATGAGAGATACTTAAAAAGGGCTGTCCAAGCCCAGAAGAAAAAAAAAAAACATTTCATGGTCTGGTAACACCTGAACTGTGTATTCCAGGACAGCAGGAGACAGTGAATTCTACACGGAGAGCATGTGAAACTCAGGGCTGAGTGGTGTGAAGATACACAGCATGCTGATGGGATAATGACTCAGTGGTATTGGCTATGGGACAGAGGACATTGGAGAGACAGGGTGAGTTAGTTGAGGAATGGAGGAAGGTAACTTGAGGGTAATATAAGGCATTATGCATGACTTTGAGGTCTGAATGGTACTTTTACAAAGATCAGTCCTTAATTGTTGGATGCTCAAATTGTGTTTTCTCTACATAGTCTGGAATAGCTAAATCTAACCCTCTATTAACAACTTTCTCCTTCCTACCTCCTTCTTCGGCAATCCACACAGTTTACTAAAAACATACCAGCATCAGCCTGCAATAAATCGGTTATGTGGTTCTTATAAGTACAGATTAGAATGTAAACTGAACCAAAACAGGAAGAGAAATAAATGGCAGATAAATGCACTTAGTTACCCAGCAGCATTTGATGTGTAAATGATTGCTCTGATCACTTTCAAGGTCCATTTACACAGACCAATGACAGTTTTAGTAAGCAACCCATGAAATGGCATTTATGTCATCTCAGAGCTGTAAAACACAAACCAGGTCATAATGCCCCAAAATTTACAGATTAAAATACTGATGCTGTATGCTGACTTGTCCAATTTCTACAGGTACCAGTGGAGGGGCCAAGACTTGGACCAAAATCTCCAAATTTGCAGAGCAGGTTCTTCCTACAGGACCATGGAGCACCTTGGGAAGGCAAGCCTTCCAAATTAAATAACAGGTCGCTATGGTTTCCCCTTATGTAGAATTGATCATCAATAAATAGCTCGAAACATTATCACAGACAAGGTTCCCAGTGTGGGTTTTGATAGGCAAACCTTCCTAGATCCAGCAGCATGCACTGCTATGAAAGATGCTCGTGAATTACACTCTAAGAAAGCACCTGCTTCTGCAAGAAATAAGCTCAAATACAACAGCTAATTCCTTCCTAGTTCCGGTCTACCGGCTGCTATCCAGTGATGATCTCAGCCAAGAAATAAATATCCTATAGGGCAGAGCTTGTGGCATCTTCTGGACTGCTCTTCCCAATGGACCACCGTAGTGATAATGATCATCCACAAATTACCAAAAACCATTCCCATAGTGCTAAGAATCCTTGGTGAATATTATGTAATGTCTAAATTTAAACTTTTTCTCAATTCCTGAAGTGCCCCACCACCCTATCTTGACTCACTTTTTTTATTCCATTTCCCACACTTTCCCACTGGTGTTAGGTCTTTCAATGCAACACCTCTGTGCTCCAGTTTCCCACTCCTGCCTCCCTGCCTCCCTGCCTTTTCTCCTGCTTCTATTGCTTATATCAGCACTTTCTGACAATATTACAATTTTTCTCCCCCACTAGTAACTGAAAGAATAAAATTCAGCTAATGGAGAGCTTAAAAACTTAGATGATTCAATGGGGTATTGGAATATCTGGATGGGTCAAGTATGGTTTGAAGAAGCTATAGACACTTAAAAGGAATAGACACAGCTAGCGAACTCTCCTTGCCTGAGGTCCAGGGCAAGGCTGCCCATTATCCAAATACATTCATTATAAAGGAGTTTCTAGGCAAAAAATTAATAGAGCCATGCCTTAGAGGTCAGAATAAAGTTAATGTGCTTCCCTGAGTATTCCTCGAGTGTCAGCTAATTAAGCCACAGGGAGAATCTGGCTTATGTTTTACTGTGTCTTTAATATTACTTTCATTCTCCAGAATTTAAGGGTTAAGAGTAGGAAAACAAATCATGAGGAAGGAAAACCTGTTTTCTACTAAGGACTCTCTCCATGACAGAGCCAAGAAAATCTATAACCCAGCTTTGACAAATAAAGCAACACCACCTTTAATGAAGCTGCACATAAATTTTAATTTCCACTCAGGCTAATTAACTACTTCATATGAGTCTAGGTTCAGGTATTAATTGTGAAAGGAAATAAAGAAAAAAAATCTTTAATTATTTCAAAGGCAAATGATAAATTATAATCCTCCAGATAATTTAAATTGAATACAATTCAACATGATATATTGTATTGGGGGAGGTGGTAAATGTGTTGTACTTTGTCGTGTATATTACATTATTTGGTGTGATGATTTTACAATGAAGGCTCAGCATTCCATGCCAGGTCTGCTCACAAGGAGATGGGGTTTATCAGTTTTTGGTCAAGCTAAGCTGTGGTGATGCCCAATAAAAGGAAGGTTATTTCTCTGTGGATTGTTGCCCTCTGGATACCAAACCTCTTAAAATTCAGCTACAGAACTCTAGTATTTGTGGAACCACTTAAACATGGGGTGTCCATGCATTAATGCTGTAGTGTGGACCAGTTTGCCTGCAATTCCATCCCACCCCTTCTTTTTAACAGGTTAGAGAAATGAGGAGTGAAGGCCCAGGGCCATCAGAAATCAGTCCTTCCCACCAAAAGTCCCATCCCCCAGAGTGATAGATATGGCCACTCTCTAAGGCCTTAAGTCTTGGCTCACCAAGGAAGCAGCCTTAATTTTCTTGATTCATGTCATTTGGTTACATTTTTCTCTTTGGGTACAATTTCATAAGTATGACAGGAATTTATAGAATATACAAAGTGAGCAGTTCAGGTTTGGCCAAAAACCTACTTACGTATGATTTTTCAGGTCTGTCCGTAGGCAAGTACCAAAGGTTCTACCTGTCAGGGCCTACAGAGGCTCGGTACACAGGCTGTGCACTACAGTCCATGGAGGGAATTATAGTCAAAGACACAGGTCTGCCTGGCCATATCTGCATTTGGAGTCCAGATGTCTCCACTGGGAAAAGGCTTTCTTATCAGGGACCCTCAGCCAAGGCTTTTTCTAGACACTGTGCTGAGACATCCATCCTGGGGGAAGGAGGGACTCAAAGACATATTCAATACTCAGTATTCTCTCACTCCGAGCCCTTCCTCCCCTCCCTCACTCTCCTCCCCCAGGGCCCTGGATCCATCGGCAACCTTTTGTTTGAGGGCTCCCTTTGCATTGAGCTGGTCCCCCACATCTGCTCTGGACCACCTGACAATTGCCACGTGCTGTTCCATGGGGAAAAATGGAACAGTGGTACAGCCGGCACTTTCCCCTATTTAGCCTCTTGCTTATATTCTCATAGTAAAGGATTCAAGCGTGACTGTTACTTTCATTTTGGCTTGTTGTCTTAATCACTGCTTTGATGCCCGGCAGCTCAGCCCAGCTCTCTCTGCTCAACTCAGCTCTTGACACAACTTAGGACCAAAATAGAAGAGCCTGTAGTAGTTGAGGTTTTATTTGTTGCCCACTGTAGCAGTTTGGCAGTTTGATATAGTTATGAATTCCAAAAATAGATATTGGATCATGCTTGTAAACCGGTCTGTTAATCTGGATATGATTAAGTTATGATTAGGGCATTGACTGGGCCATGTCAGTAGGGCATTGAACCCCACCCCTTGGTGGGTGGGGAATCAAATATAAAAGGCATGGCAAAGGACAGAGTTGTAGTAGTTTTGATGTTGGAGTTTTGATGCTGGAGCCCAGGGAGGTGAGCAGATAAAGGAGTTTGGTCGTGAGGAAGGAGAGAAGGCCCCGGGATAGAGATGAGCCATTCGCCTGACAGTCTACAGCTGACCTTGTGGAGGAAACAGGAGCTGAGCCCAGAGAGAAACACAGCCCCAGGAAGAGAGGAACCCAAGAAGCCTGGACCCTGGCAAATGTCAGCAGCTGTTGCAGACATTTGCTCCAACACGTGGCAATGGACTCTGGTAAGGGAAGAAACTTACACTTTATGGCCTGGTAACTGTGGACTTCTACCCCAAATAAATACCCTTTATAAAAACCAACCGATTTCTGGTCTTTTGTATCAGGACCCCTTTGGCTGACTAATACACCCACCATTTGGTAATTTATAGACCTGCCTTAACATGCATCAGTTCAGAGAGATTCTTCCAAAATCTAGATGTCAATGCTCTATTAAAACACTGCATCTCAAGTCAAACATACATGTGTAAAAAGATGAGAAGGGGATAGTCAAAGAATTCCCCCTATTCCTGGACACTGCTGCACAGCAATGGGCAAAGACCCTCTGACCTGGGTCACAATATCAGGTCTTGAATAAGCCACAAATACCGTTTTTGATGTACTAGAAATAATTTAGTTTGTCATTTAAGAGGTTGAAGAATCAGAAAGACATATAAATTCGACTCTGAAACATGAGGTTGAGCATAAAGTAAAATGTTTCTTATAATTAAAAGGCATATAATTATAGGAGATTATTAGATGTCTTTAAAAATAGGAGAAATTTGCTTCTATTAGTGTAATTGCATTGTCCTCAACGCCAGTCTTGAAACTGGACTAGCTATTCCAAAGGCCTATGCAATCTTTTACTTACAGCAATTATAACTATTTGATGGAGTTGCTTTATCCTGGTATTTTATCAACAGTGATTTTTCCCTTTAAATAAATCTTTAATTGTTTATGCTTAAGTCAAAGCAGAAGTTACTGAAGATTGATTTTCTTCATACCTGCTTCTCACATTTCCTAGGAAACATGCACTGAAAACTAGATGACTGATTTTAAAGATTTCCATAACTTATTTTAATAATATGCAGTGATATGTTTAATACTGAGATCTAGCAAATTCTGTTGCCACTGACTTTAAAAAATGTCCAAGTTATTTTCAAGAATAGCATTTTATTATATTGGATATAATGTGGTTTCTCTGCCCATGAAATGATTATCTTTAAATGCCAGCCCCAACAATCACATTATCTACTGCTAGGCATTTTTCCCAAAGGGAGCTGAAGCATGGCCAGGATCTGTTGTCTCAACTATTCCCCCCCAAAAGACAGTTATATCAGATGGACAGCAGTGGCAGGCATTTTCTTCCCAGCTCAATGTCAGCCCTACCTTTCATTCTCATTGTCCACACCCTACCTCTCCCCAAAGATTTTTCACTTTGAGAAATTAAAAAAGTAAACACCTCCATTGAGAATATAAGGGGCCATTGACCCAGAAAGATGAGCTAAAATTATTTTAAGCCCTTTTAAAAGAAATTAAAGGGATACATTTTCTTCCAGGCTGCATTCCCCAATATGGTATCCACTAACCACATTTAAGTTAATTACAATGAATTAAAATTAAAATGAAATTTCTGAGTCACAATTGCCACTTTTGACACATTTGAAGTGCTCCACAGCCACATGCTGGCAGCACAGACAGAGAACTTTTCCATCACTGCAGAAAGTTCTGCAAGGTACAATGCTGCTGTAGTAAGTATGTTCCTTGGTAATGAAGTGATATTTGTCATATTGGAAATTAATTTGCACCTTGTTGTAATTATTGGGTGCTATTAACGCTCTTTCAGAAAGACTCAGAATTCTGAGAACCCTAGTAGTGGAGTCATTTTACAGAACATAAGTGCTATTACCAAAACAGTACAACTATAGATTGCATTTCATGCTCTGCAGGGAGTCCAGTTACAATATCATGCCAGAGTTCCCATTTCCAAAGCAGTGGCTCACGTCACAACTTCCCAATCAATAAAAATATATCAGACATAAAATCTACATTACAAAGTTAGCCTAAAACATGTTTACCCAAATCTAGATGAATGGTACCATTTTTGTTTCATAAATAGAATTGCTTCCAATAAAGATATATCCCAATCTCTCCATGAGACTATTGGAGTACACTGGCCAGCCAACATGTATCCATTTTGCATATGGTGCTCATAAAATATGTGTGATGGAAAGATGCAAATAATCCTTTATCTTAAGGACCTCACAAGAGATGTGCACCTTCATGCTCACTTGCATAATTACAGGAGTTTATTTCAAAGGCCAGACTATTTAAATTTGCTTCAAGTTCTTAATTAGCAAATACAACATTTTGAGTTAAAGAATATATGCATCACAACAAGTTGAAGAGTTGCTAAAATTTTGATCGTTTTCCTGAACTTTAGATGTGGTCTTTCATTGCATATGATTAATTAGCCAAATAAAACAGCATTTGAGCATTCTTCACATGCCCTGAATTATGCCAAATGTAGTTGGGGAGAGGGGAGCTACCAAATGGATCTAAAACAAAGAAAAGACAATCCTGTTAAGGAAATTAAATTTTTTAAAATTAATTTAAAATATTAACTGTGGCATCGGTGATTATAAAAATAGAGTATATGACTGTATAGGAAAATGAGAAATTGATGTGTCCCAAAAGTGTGAGGACTGGGTTCGTGGATGAAGCAAGATTTAGGCTGAACTTAAAGGGAAAAGTGGCCATGTAATGTGAAGGAGGCAGAGGGTAGAGCTGGAAGCGGAGAGCAAGTGTTGGGCAGGATGGGAAGTAATGTGAATAGCAAGGGTGGTTTACCTATCAAGGGTATTAAATGCCCACCTGGCTTGAAGGCATTTAATGTATTTGATGCAGAATGGAAGCTTCCACACATAGGCAGCTCAGAGACCACAACTCACACACAGAACTTGTTTTTTCTGTTTTTGTCTTGTTTTGTTTTGTATTTTCACTTAAGAGTCTTAAAAAAAGGGAGGGGGTGGGGAATACCAAAATTTAAATATAAGGATTTTTCACAGAAAAAAAAATCTGGCTTTCCAAACTCTTTTGAAAAACTGGCAGTTGGAAAACACTAGATCAAATCCATCATGGCAACAACTACAGGGAACTGAATGGGTGGGGACAGAGCTCTTTGAACAGGAACCTCCTCAGTTTCCATCGTCATTTCTAACCAGGTTGGTACTGTTGGTTTTCGGACTATGGGAGTAAAAAGGAAGTGAAAACTTTTTTTTTTTTTTGACACAGTTGTTATCAAAACCAGAAAAATGAAATTTGGATCAAGTGACCCTTGGGTTTCGAGGAAAGTGGAAGTGTGGCAAGGATGGTTAGAGTGCAGCTTGGGCCTTTTCATTGTGACCCTCAGATAAAGTCTGTGCTGGGGATTCTGTTAGTCTAGCTCCTAGGACAGATATGAATGTGGGCTGACTCCCTTCCAGGGAGTCTAGTGATAAAACAGCCCCAAGCTGATGGGGACATGCCCCACTCCTTCCCCTATAAACCCAAGTATATGGAAACATTCACTGGAGATAGTGGGCATGTTTTAGAACTGCCAGCCTACCCTGCACCCCCTCCCTCCTCGATTGCTCCACCCCTGCTGGCATATCTGTTCCTGGTAGAGAGGGAACAGCGTCCTTCCATGATGGCCCAAGGCAGATGTCCAGAGATCATCTGCCAGTATTTGCTGCTGATTAAGACCCACTGGCCTTGGAGGACCAAAGCCCACTACTGAAGTTGACCTTTCTATGTGAGTAAACTCCATCAAGAACCTGTATGCTTTTGCTGGGGGATCCTGACTGACACCCACAAACCATAGAATGGGCTGGGACCCTAGAATGGCCATTCCTGGTGGCAAGCCTTGGCATGATTTGGTTTTTCACCATGAAGTGAGACTCTTCCCCTGGAGATCTGACAGTGTGGTGTGGCGAGCAGGGTGCTGACAGTTTGGCTCAGTGAGCAGGTTGCCAACAGACTGATAGGAAGAAAGTAGAATTCTCTATGGACTTAAGAAATCTTACTATGTGATTTATCTGCAAAATGTGTCTCTTGCCCTTACCTGGTCTCTGTCACACATTTGAATTACCTGGCCCCACAGGTATCTGGATCTATGACTCCTGCCAAAGGGTATTGACCATAAAAGATGCAAAATGAATGTGTTGCTTTATAAAGATTAATCTGGTCAGTAGTATGCTGACTTGTATTAGAGATGACAGGAGATGAAGTTGAGTAAATCAGCAAAGAAGTGGTTACAGTAATTCAGTCTTGCCGTGATGAAAATCTGAATTAGGAGGGAAGTAATGAGAACATAAAGGAAGGATAGATTAGTCATTAGCAATAAAAGTCAGATAAGAGCCAAGGAGCACTTCAGCAAAGGTACTGCAGGGACTTGGTTTTCCACGAAGGATGATGTTTCCACCCCACAATGTTCTCGTCTGTCTTTGTTGTGTATTTCCACTTGTTTATTGGACTGATCTGCCCAGAGAAGGGCCCCATACTTGTTTGTACAATTGAATCACAATGAAAAGAATAAATATGGTCTTGTAATTAAGGGACATGGATGTAAGTTCTACCCTGCCACACCTTCATGGTGTGATCATGTGCTAATCAGCGAATCCAGGTGAAGTATGTTTCACTACTTGAGAGACCACCGCTGGATAATCTTCTCCGTCCCTGTTAGTTGAAAACTTTAATCTCTTCTCTGCTATTTCCTTCTTTGGACAAAGATTCCTCCTCTTTCAGAGATGAACAAAATGCAGTTTTGACATCACAAAGATGTGAACTCTTTTGATAAAGATCTAAATTGTAGCACGTTTTTAAAAAAGCTTTTATTATACTTTTACACCATCATCAAGTGATAAAACAAGTTTGGAGAATGATCTGGTACTGTCTACTAAAGTTGAACACAGATATGCTTCATGATTCAGCAATTCCACTCCTATTTATATACCCAAGAGAACAGTGCACTTGTGCTCACCAAAAGAAGTATACAAGAGCTATCATAGAACCTTATCTGTAATGGCCCTAATTGGTAATGCATTTCCAAACAGCCAGCAATGATAGAATGACGTGGTAACATCATAAAATGGAATATTATCCAGCAATGAGGATAAATGAACCATAGCAACACAATAAAAGGGATAAAAGTCATGAAGGGAATTCCTGGGTTCTGCTCCTTCACACAGGTGCTGTTTACACAGGTTGGCTCATTCTGTGAAAATTCACTGATGGGCATACTTACTTGTGCATGTATGATAAAAGACTATAAAATGAAACAAAAACAGAATATGTGAACCCAAAATTTCTAGCTTCAAAGTTCAGGAAGATTGATCAATTTACTTACCAAAACTAGGAATTTAAAGGAAGGACAAGTTTATTGAAAACTAAGAATGAATACATTTACAGGCACCACATTTTTGTGTCTTTGTATTCTGATTCCCAGAGATCAATCCTCCAAATCTAAGATGTAAAATAAATTCATCCAAGAGACACTTGAAATGATCATTAAAAAAATATAACTGAGTAAAAAAATATTTTAAATTAAAATTTAAATAGAAAGGAATATTTTCATTTAGACCAAGGTCTTGGCCTGAGTGTAGCTCTGAGACCCATTTGGACCGCTGACAATCTCAGGAGCACTAAGTGGAGCTCAGGAAGGGAGGTTAGGGACAAGGAGAAGGAAACCCTCATAAAGATAAGGACACAAGAGAGACAACCCTCAGTCTAGTTTGAGGAAAGCACTGTACACTCCCCTCTTCCATTTCCAGGAGGATGGAGACTTCTCCTACCTTTGAGAAAAATGGAAAGAGAAAGGTGAGGGTTGAGAGCCAGCTTCGAAAGCATGCAATTCTCTGGTTAGAGCAGCAGATGGACGGACAAGATAAGGTTCTCAGGAAAGCAATGGTTAGTCAGTGCCTGGGTCCCTGTGGTGGGAAGGACAGAAGTGGGATAGAGAAAGCCAAGGCAGGATAGAGTCTCAAGGGAGGGAAGGAGGAAGGAGAGGTGAGGTCAGCAGGGAATGAGTACACCTGGGGATGGAGAAGCAGAGCCTTGGGAAGATGGCATGTCTCTTACTCACCTTTGCTGGTTTCCTCTCCTGGAAGAGCCAGCTCCTGCCCAGATACAGTCAGAGTGAGCCCTCTCCTCTCTGTTACAGTGGTTTGACTAGAAGCCACGTTCAGTCAAAACCATTTTCTTTTCTAGGACTGTATAACTGAGTTCCAGGGATTCACATCTACGGCAAGCTATTTGGTGGGCATTTCTGCCGGGCTAGGAAAAAGTAGACCGGAAGATACCAATTCGTGAGTCAGAGAGAGAGAGAATGAAGCAAAAGCACCAGGAGAATCTGAAATGAAATTCCGTGTAGATGCAGAGAAAGAGGAGAACAACTTCCTGAAACCATCCATCTCCCCAAAAAGAGGTTCCCCAGCCTTCCTATGTGGTCCTCTCCTTGGCTTCTGTCCATTTCTGTGGATTTCTGATTTCCATGAATAAATGTTCCTTAAGGCTGATGGGAAATTCAGGGCTCCGGTAGACATGGGGGAAGGGGGCTTAGGAGGAGCACAGAAAGAGAGGTAAAAAGCAGGAACTATGGTGATGCCAAAGCAAGGACCCTAGGGAGAAGGCCGTGAGAGGGTGAGGGACACGAGAAGCTCAGCCCCCAGGAGTCTGGCCGCTGTTGCAGAGATGGTGAAAGGGGAGAGAAAACCCTGCGAGGAGATGAAAAAGGGGACCAGCGGTGGAAGAGAGGCCTGGTGTCCACATGCAAAGCCCCTGCTGAGGTTGCCAGCCAGGGCCATCTGTACTGCAATTTAAAATAAAATATTTACCACACCACAGGATAAAAAAAATCAATAAATGAGCATCTACAGTTCATCTGAAGGGCCCCTTTCTGATGGCCTTGTTATCCTAGTTTTGTTTTTCTACTTGATGGAGAATATTCTCTTATAAATAGACCGAACCCATGCACCTTTGGCTACACACTCATGCTGGGGTCCAACTTCAATAATTGTAAAGGACAGACGCATCGAACCAGAGCCAGATAAGGGACAAACACGCTGAGCTTACGCAGTAATGCTCAACCTCATGACTCACCCTGAATACCCGTCCAATTGCATGCTTTTGTGTACATTTCAATAAGTGACAGAAACAAAAATAGAATTTGGAAGCCCCCTGGTGCCGTGTTTCCTCTAGGCCCTCTCTATTTCTCTCATCTGGGGCATTTTCAACATCCTTGGTGAAAAGATAGTGGGAGGAGGTTGAAGGGTAGGTCCGGAAGGGTTGAGTGGGAAGCATGGAAAATTTTGTCCTGAACTCTGGATAATACCGTTCTTGGAACTGAAATCTTCAAGTTATGATACACTTCGGGCCCCAGCAACCAGGATGTCTCCTAATAAGCAAAATTATGAGATTTCTCTGCTAAGTGTGGGATCACCATCTGGAAGCCTAATATTGGCCTGCGAACAAAGCTTTGGACCCAAACACATATTTTTCGCAATCAAAACATCCACTAAAACCACATTCCTAAAATTTCGCACTTCCCTAAGTTGAAGTTGACTGTAGGAATTGAAATGAAAAATTATTTATTAGAGTCTGAAGGTGGAACTAAACTTCGAAATAATTATAGAGAACCAGATACACTGTCAAAATGGTACCGACCCAGAATTAATGAGGGAGGATTTTCATCATAAAAAAGTGTTCACCTTGTAAAATCATTTTTAAAGTAATATTTTTCTAATTTAGTAAATAAAATAGTCTGTGAACATATTCATTAAGATTTCCTAATTTTTGACACCTTAAAAATTAACTGTTAGTTAATTGAAGTGGAAAAAAATCAATGATTTGTAAATACATTAACTTTAATTGTACATAATTTGGTAAATTAAAGACATGTGTTTAATGCTGTACGTATTTAATTTAGGTAAAAGGTTTTATCATTGTTTTTTATTGACGAAGATTATGGAAATAATAGTGAAGCATTACAGAGCATTTTCTCTCTGCCAGGAACACTCTAAATACATTAGCTCATGAAATGCTCGTACGAACATTTGAGTTAGCAAAAAAGCTATTATTAGTCTCATTGTGCAAATGAGGAACTGGATGTTTCAGGAGTTCATTATTTTCCAAGAGAAAATAATCATACTAAAAGACTTCTCTCTTTAAAATTACATGTCTGACTTGTTTTAAGATCTTCATTTTGAAAATACAGCATTGCCATCCAGTATGTTTTTCTGAGTAATCTTTGTAAGTACAGTCCTATTTCAGTTAAGTCTCAGAAGTGATCAAATAGCACTTCTTTTTCCGACTGTGAGTCCTTTCTCATCAGCATACTGGACCCTCCCTGGATAGAGATGGGACAAACTTTTTCGCAGAAGATAGAACAGAGTTTCAAGTCAGACAACTATGCAGGGATTCAATTTGGTTTTCCAAATCCACTGCACACCTCACGTGTCTTTTACATGTGTAAATGGTAGTATGTTTAGACTTAACACAAAAAGGTCCACACAGGTACCACTGACACTTTCACTCTCCACTATGCACAGATTAAATACAGACTGGGAAGGTTTTCAGACAGAAGAGCAGCAATTTCTTGATACACTAGTTTGGTCTTAGTCCCTCTACCCTCTCCTAGGACTTGGTTCAACAGTAATTTCTTCTCTTTCTGGCATATTCAACTTATCTTCTCGCTGACTCTTTGACAACCTGTCTCAATCTCTCCCATCTCCCCGCCAAATTAAAAAATAAACAAAACTGAACAAACAAAACAATCACCTCCCTCAATCCCACATCCGTATCTAGAAACTTTTCTCTTACCTTCCCTTCACAGCCAATCATTAAAAAAAAACAAACCTGACACCTTCTCTAACTGCATCCCAGAAATTCACAATATCATGAATTATCTCCTTGACCCCAAAGTCAGTGGATTGTTCAGACTTCAATTTATTGCCCCTCTCTCCATCATTAAAACTGTGCCTCCTTCTTCCTTCATGAAACTCTGTCATCCATGCCTTTTTCTACTTCCTAACACTCTGAGTATGATCCCCCCCCTCCCTGGTAGAGATTTCTCACTTACTAATTCAACAAATATTTATTTCATGACTACTATGTCAGGCAACATTTCATTTGCTAAGGACACATAAGTGAGTGAGTTAGTCTCCTGAATCTAACTGCTGTCCCTTGTTAATTTCATCCATTAATTGACATCAACGGTTTCAGCTATTACCTTGGGCATTTGGTCCCAAATCTCTGGCTCTAGATTTGACCTCTCTTTTGACATGCAGCCGGTAATCACCCATTGTCTTTTGGAGATCTTCACCTGGAGGTCCTTGACAATCAACATAGCCATCCTGAGCTTGTAATTTTCCCTCTTACACTGGCTCCTTCTTCTTTCTTTCCTATCTTGGTTAGTGGTAGCCATCCCTGCTATGGCTACTAATCTCAATAAAGTTGTTCTGAGATGTGAGATAGACAAGGCAAATTATTTGTCTAATTTAACAAGGATTAGGCAAAGACAGATAAGAGAGTAATGAATAGCTTAGACTTTATAGCCAGGTCTCAGGCAAGTTACTTAATTGCTTTAAGTTCTGACATATAGTAATCACTTTGTTAGCTTTTGTTACTATGAAGAATTTACTCATGAATGGGACTCAGACTGCTAAAACATTTTGGAGACAAGGACATACAAACTGAAGTGGTCAGTTTGAACAAGGGCTCAGCACAGTGCCCAGTACACGGTCTTCACTCAGTAAATATTTGTTGAATAAAAGAATGAGCTGAATGCAAGCCTCTCTTCATAAGGGAAAATTTAAACTGGAAGTCATCTTTAATTAGATCCATGTTCTTTGCTGGGGCAGCATTTTAGCCTCAATTTCTAGACATCATGTTGTAGAAATATCTAAGCACTCTTTTGCAACCATTGTAATCTTAATATATTTCTATATCTAAGAAAGAAGACTTCATTTTTTTATCCATTACATTTTTTCTAGAAGATTCTCTGAATATTCCCCTGTGAGTTGACATTAAAATATTTCTCATCCCTCCACATTGCCTAGCCTTCTTCTCTTTCTCTTCCTCCTTCCCAAGCACACACTTTTGGTTACCTGCTATTGGAGGGCAAGAATAGAAGGAATTCTGAAACTTACAGCTGGTATAAAAGCCTTGTTGCATCCATAGATTTCAATTTCTTCCTTGCCCATGATACTTCTTTTAGCTAACTTACTAATAGCCAGTAAACTTGCCTACGTTAACTTAAAGTCATTAAAGGAATAATTGATAAGACAGCCCTAAAACCAAAAAAGGGCACCTTTTGAAATGAGAATCCACTTTAGATACTAACATAATGGCAAAGTTTGTAGGCAAAATGAGCCAGCCTTTCCCTTGCACAGAAATCTATGTATCGTGCCTGGCTTAAAAGTTCTGCCCTAGTATTAGACCTTCCTCCACTCTGCCAGATCATTATAAATCAGACACTCAAAAACAGCCACTATTTCAAGATACCAGACCATACTTCTCAATTCAAATACCATGACATGTGCCCTCTCTATTAGATATTACTAAATACCCTGTCCCAATCATACTTTTATTCCAAGGTTTGTTCTCTCTTCTCTAATTTTCTGTGAGCCCCTTCTCATTTTTTAGCTTTGGATACCAGTTACACTTCTAGGTATTTTTATATTTTATCCTTCCAACTATATAATAGGCCCCAAGGTCTTGAAACTCCACCTCTTGTTTAACTCAATACTTTGAAAAGAATAGGTGCTAAAATACATTAATTAATAGTATAAAAATAGACAAGTGAAGTCATACCTTAAAGAAAAATTTAAAGACCTCTAGGCAGAGGTTTAGAAGCCTGGAAGAAATATCAGAAATTCCCTTGTTTGTCCCTTTCCTCCCATCCTTCTCTGCAGCCCCTCCTCCCCTTCCTTTTGACTTTACAAAAAGCCTTCTGACCTTTTGTTCTAGCAGATTCTCTGGTTATCCTCCCATGAGCTGACACGGGAGTCTAGCATTAAATTTTACTAAACAAAAAGTGCTCACCCTATAACTTCAGTGCCAGGACCTAAAAAGGGTTTTCTCCCTCAGAAATGCCTGGCATTATCATGTCTTTTGTGGCTAAGGCTCCAGGCTCTAGTTCCATCCACATCAGATAAAACATACATTTATTCAAGCTATAGTGTAACAAACTCTCTACTCCTCAAAGGTGAGTGGGTCCCTTTACAATGTTTTTTTTTCCCCCGCATTCTTTCCTGGATATGCCGGTTGTTATGAATTTAAAACTGTCACACATGGGGAGAGTCCAAGGGTATTTTAAAATTATTTGGGGAGCTAAATATATGTCTAACAGGTTCTCTCATTTCTTTCTGTAACTACAGTTTCAAAGACTTTAACACTAATTAAAGCTGTGTAACCAATTTGTTAGAACATATCAGATTTATACCCAGTAAGAAAGAACCTGCAATTCATTTTTAATCAGAGAACAAAACTGTCAATTTCTATAGATTTGTTTTACTATAATTATTATTGTTGGATTCCTGGGCAATCTTTCTAATAACACAATCAGTAAAAACTTTTATACTATTCCTGGAGGCATGCGTATTACATTAAAAATATTATCACCTGACATACTACCATTTACCCAAAGCTCTCATAGACATAGCACTTGGCTGGTATGAGAAAGAAATTTAAAGAGTACAGTCTTTGGTCTAAATACACATATTTACAGAAAGAGCTACACAAGTGTGTATGAACCTGAAGAAATGCTTGAAGGGTAACTCATTCTGCTCAAATCCACAAGGAAATAGCAAGTGAAAACTTGGAAGCTTTGGATTGTTCTCTCTGCAAAAAGGAAGGTACATCTGCTACTCCCAAAATAATTCTCTGCTCCCCCTAGGCAAACTCAATACTATATTCCAATTATAAAATAATAATCATTATATTGTGATTTGCTTGCAGTGAAGGCAAACCCTTGAGCTTGATGGAATAAAATTTAGAAGAAAACTAAAGAGCAGAGTCTGTGCATCTGGTCTCTTTTCGAGGAGCCATCCCACTTTCTAAGACAGATGAGAAGCAGGAACAAACCAGCAGGAAGTACTGAAGTAGTACTGGGGTTCAGGGAGTGTTAGGATTGCTTGCTATGCTTGTTGTCAAAAGAAAGAGAAGAAACAACTCCACAGCTCTATATACCTGGCACTGGGGTTCAAATCCAGCCCCTCCACTTACTGGCTCTGTGCCCTCAAACAAGTTCTCCGTACCTCACTGTCTTCACCTGTTCATTAGGGCTTGGACTGGGAGGATTTCATGAGTGAATCCACCTGAACTGCTGAGAGTGGTGCATAGCATACAATATGTCAATGCTATTTGAACAAAAAGCCTGAGCTAAATTCACCAAACTGGCTTCATAACTAAACTGAGTTCACAAAATGCATATTCACGATAGTCTGCCAAGACAGAATTACAGATACCCACACCCCATTTGTAAATGAAGAAACTAGGGCTCAGAGAGATTGCAACTTCCTCAAAGTCAAGCAACTGGCAAATGGGAGGTCCTGTGGTACCCCATTATACCTCCCCAGTTCTCTGCCAGTCCTAAAGGAGATGCCCATGAAAATGAGGCACACTGCTGTGCTGGGGAGGGTAAACATTAAATCAACGATGAATGAATGAATGAATGAATGACTAGAACAAATTTCAACTCTTCTTTCCTCCCTTCCCTTTTGCCCTTTCCTAGGTTTTACAGGAAAGCAACATTCGCATGTGAATGGATAGACCTTTTCATTTTAAATTCTGCTTTCCTTACCTCCACAAAATGCAGGCTTTTGTCTATATGAACATACAGCAATAGCTTTCCTAGTCCCAGAAATACATGTTTTTTTTAATAAAGACAGCTAATTTAAAAAAAAAAAAAAAGAAAGAAAGAAAGGAAAGAGATATCCCATTCCAAAGAGCAGCCACCATTCTAATCTTCATCCACTTTCTCCTCTTGAATTTGGGTAAGCTCCACAGATTTGGGCAGTTCCTCTTTAGGAGCAAGTCTTAATATATAGCAGATATCAGTATATTTTAGTACAGTGGCCAAAGTATTTTTTTCTCTAATCAGCTGTTATAAACAGTCTTTCACTTTCTTTTCAAATTCAGTAATTGAAGAAACTTATACATTGATATCAGGGGAAAATTTCCATCTGGGAGGAAATCTTTTCCAAAACATCTAAAAAAATCAAATGTGTGTAGTTACCGTTGACTTTCTCACTTTCTGAACAGTCCATAACTGAAAAGGCTCTGACAATATTAACTCTGCCATTTTACCCAGAATGTCAAAATACCTCTTATAAAGCTTCATCTCTATCATTTGTGATAAAACGTTCAGACAAAATTAAGTGCAACGTAATTCTCCCTATCCATCTCTTCTTTTTAATTGATGACAGTAACTGATGGAAGCAAACATTATCCATTATGTATTAGAATTCCTCGTTCAAGACTTTGACAACTTTGGCTAGGCAGTACATTCTCAGATTTACTAGGCAAAGTGTTGTTGCCATGTTGATTAAAACTTTTTCTATTCCCTAGGTCCTGGAGTGTTAACTTACTCTTTGGTAACCTTCGGTATCAACCTCCACAAGAATCAGTCAATCTTGGCTGATTTGCCGACACGCACTACCAGAGCACGAGCCTTATTCACAATCATTTCATCCTAATCTGTGACAGCAACCACTGAACTGTCTCACAGATAACAAGTGTGTTTCCAAAAGAATCAGATTTGTTGAATCTGGTGGAAACTGCCTGTGTGTGACTTGGGCAGGCTTACATGCCTAACGCATTTGGCCTTTTTCTATTGGTGCACCCCTCTTGTTTTCAGGTTTCAGGGTGGGTCAGGACAGTTTAATAATCTGTAGTTTTGCACATGTGCTAACCTTTCATGGTAGTTAGGTTTTTTTCCTTAAGTTATCTCCTGCATACTCCATTACCTCTGTTTCCATAAATTTTTGGCAATTTTCCATTAATTTTTCCATTTTTATGAATATGTATTTAGGGAAATGGAAGGAGCTAGGCAGACAGGGTACTTTTTTGCTCGGGTAAAATACACTTTTCCTACCCTCACTCCCCAAAGTGTCCAAATCTTAGTTATCTTTCAGGGACCTCTCTGGTCACTTAGTCACTTCTGGTGGCATATATACAACCTAAAATTTACCATCTTAACCACTTTCAAGTATAAAGTTAAATGGCATTCATTACATTCATACTGTTGTGCTACGATCACCATCATTACCAAAACTTTCCTATCACTACAAACAGAAGCTCTGTACCAATTGAGTGCTAACTCCCCAATCCCCATTCTCTACCTGCCCTTGGTAGCCTGTATTCTAATTTCTGACTTTATGAATGGACACAATTAATTATTTCATATCATTGAAATCATATAGTATTTATTCTTTAGTGTCTGGCTTATTTCACTCAACATGATGTCTTCAAGGTGAATCCATGTTTTAGCATGTATCAGAATTTCCTTCTTTTTTTAGGGCTGAATATGATACCATGGTATATATATACCATTCATCTGTTGATGGACACTTGAGTTGCTTCCACATTTTGGCAAATTTGTGAATAATGCCACTGTGAACATCGGTGTGCACACTTAGTCATTTCTCATCTGCAGACCCAACCACAGACCAGCCAAGACTGCACTTGACCATCAGATGCTTATATCCTCCATGGCATCTCAGCACTGATAGGGCACCCCCGTCTGATTACTCACTTTGTTTCTGGGCTTTAGTCTCTTACCTGTTCCTTTTAATACAATTCTATCCAGATAACACCCTGGATGTGACACTTTTACCTTACACTTGCATTTTCCCACTCAGGGTTTCCTCACCTTCCCATGACCAGTAGCCACATCTTCTTGATGTTCATGGTCTGAGGACCACAAATCCTGACAAGTGGTTCTAGTGTACAGGTTGACAGTATGTCCCTGGAATCGGGTACCCCTGAATATGAATGGCTCTTGATTATATGATCTTGAGCAAGCCATTTCTCTCTCAACCTCTTTGTAAAATGGAGTAGAAAGTGTGTCTACTGTAGGGGCTATGAGAATTAAAGAAGACCCCTTAGGCAAAGCATTGTGTACCTGGTGTATAGTACAGTGTGACAGTTCGAAGTTCTTTTATGAATCCCAAAAAAGAGAAATATTATGTTTTTGGACTAATCCATTCTTATGTTTGTGAGAGCCTTTTGATTGGAATGCGTGGGGCATGACTCAGGTTGAGTATCCACCCTCTTACTGGAGCTGATATAAATGGAGACACAGAGAGAGACAGACACACAGGAAAAGGAAGTCACCATATTGACCCTGCCATGTAAGAGAGAGGACTGCAGGTAAACAGAGAAGCCCCAAGGGCTTAGAGAGGTCCCAGATTCTGGAACCAGCAGAGCACAGAGGCATGGAAAGAGGTCCCCTGAAGGTTAGACCCATGGAGCAGATCAAGGCTGAGATGAGATCTGCCATATGCCTGATAGCTCCAAGCTGAACTTGGGGAGAAAGCGGAGCAGCCGAGACTGAGAAAGGACACCAGAAGGAGACAAGCACTGTGCCTGGTTGTTCACTGCTGAGCCCGGAGAAACAGTGAGCCTAGAGGGGAAGGCAGAGACCTAGGCAGAGATTGCCTGCCACCTTGCTTCACCACATGGTAGATGACTTTGGTGAAAAGCATTTCTGATGGTTGCCTTGATTTGGACATTTCACGGTCTCAGAACTGTAAGCTTTTACCCCAAATAAATCCCCTTTATAAAAGCCAACCCATATTTGGCACTTTGTATCAGCAGTCCTTTGGCAAACTAAGACATAGAGGCTCAATAAATGAATCCACTCTTACCCATCCCTGGCATCACACTCTGCTCATCTGTGAGGCTCTCCAGTTACTTGGATGTTCCTCTGGCTTGGTCAATGACATCATGGCACCATATCCCCTTGGACCCTGGACTTCACCTACCAGAATAAACTTCTCTGCCAGTGCAGAAACATATTGTTTTATCCCCAGAATGGCTTTCATGAAGATTGTGCTTAAAGCCAAGCAACAACAGCAAATACCAGGAAGATGCTGGAAAGTTCTTAAGAGTGGCCTTTTGATAAGCAGACTAGTCATGCAGCACAAGTTATTAAACTCAACTAAATTCATGAGAAGCTAAAGTGAGACATCTACTATAGCTGAAGGGATCCAAGCTTGGAAGCCTGAGGACTCTAATCTAGAAAGACAAAAGGATCTGGGTCATGACAGGATAGACAAGATGGAAAATGAGTGATTTCCCATTACACAAATAATTAAATAACGTATGCTACATTACGTAACAGTAATTATACAAAATGTTTCTACTTTGTTCAAAGAAAGCAGAGAAGGCCTGTTAGAAAGCACTTAAAACAAGAAGGAGTTCCCCAAAATGACCTTAAATAGAAAAAATAAAATCCCTCCAGTTTTCTTTGAGGACCTTCCCCAACTTTAATGTACATATAAAGCACTTGGGAATCTTGTTAAATGCAAATTCAGATTCTGATCCAACAGATTTGCAGTATGACCCAGGAGTCTGCATTTCTAACAAGTTCTCAGAGCAGGATATATTTTGAGTAATCAGGTCCCGAGCCTTCAGCAAGAACAGTGTGAAGTAATCTACAGGCTAATCGGTCATGTCCAGATTGTCAGGGGCCACCTTTAACTTGTCCTTTACCAAAGAGACTTGTATCATGTCTACACACACATACACACACACACGCAGATGTGTGCACATACATGTACAACTGAACAAAAATGATGGGAACTCTCTCATAGATAAGGACGGTCTGGTCATCTGGTCACCCAGGACTAGTGTCTGGAAACACTGTCCAGGGCAAAGCAAGAAGCAAGGTGTACAGACATACCAAACTCAGGCTCAATTTGAAGGGGTTGGTGTGAGACAACTAGAGAGAAACTGGGGGACCCCTGGTAACTCTGCTTTAATGTGGGGCATCATTCTGGCCTCCTGATTACAACACTGCCTTTATGGTCTTTTTCACCACCAGTTTCCCAGGATCTAGCAGTGTCTGGCACACAATCAACACTCAGCAAAATTTATTTATACCTCTTAAATCACAATTATAAATGGAATTTTCTTTGTCCTTCCAGGTGACTTCCTCAAATACCTCCAATGCAACTGTCCCTCAAAGTCATAAGTGTGATAGTCCATGTGAAGCAGGCTAGTAAAATAGGGAATCAACAGACAGATCTGGAACCTGGCCAGAAGTCCACATGGATGTCAGTATCCCATGATGGCTGCTGGAAGACTCTCACAAGAGCCTGCCATGCAGAATGAGATTTCTTCTGGAAGGAAGAGAAGCCCTGGATATACTCCAGGGGCCTTATCATTGGCTCTCCTGGGGGATTGATGGGTGGGGTAATCAATCAAAACAGCAAACAGCTGGAACTCCTCCCATGCCATTAGCAAAAGGTGGAATAATTAATGGTTCAAAAAGCAGGCACAAAGGCTGAATAGCTCTCTTGCCTTCTGCACCCTGCTCTTGCCATGTCCCCCCTGCATGGATCTACATGCAAGTAAAACCTGGGCATTTATAATCTATAATGGGAAATTGTAGTCTATAAATCAGCCCTCTTTAACACTCTTCAGTCCCTTCCTCTCTACGTTGGACCCATGATCTGTTATTTTCTCCCATTTCTCTTCCCTCCCTACCTTAATAAATTACTGGCATAATCAACATGACATGCTCTTGAAATTCTTTTCTGCAGCATAGTCAAGACAAAATCCGGTGGCACATGGGTCATTCCACTTTTTCCCAATCAGTTCCTCCCTCTTTTCAATGTATTTCCTAACCAGCTTTGATCCTATCATTCTCTTGTGAATGCCCTCAACTCTGCTTTTCTGTCCTTTAATCAACACCTCTGGCAGAACCCTAACAAAAAGTGAAATTCCTCGTTGATCTTTTACAGCTCACCCAAATTAAATCCAAAGTCCTTACCGTGGCCAACAAGATCCCTTGAGATGTGACCCCCTGTTCTCTGTCATTCTTCATCTTTTACTACCTGCTGCCTGTGCTGCAGCCACTGGCCTCCTTTTTTATCAACATCCCAGGTGTATTACTGCCACCTGGAAAGCTCCTGTCTCAGATACCTGCAAGACTGACTCCCTCACCTCCTTCAGTTCTCTGTGCAAATGACACCTTATTGTTTTGGAAATCCTCTAATAGACCACCCAATATAAACTAGAAACTCTTTCCCTGCTGTCTCTTTTCATTTTGTTTTACTTTTCTTCACAGCAGGTATCACCTGACATCACATATTTACTAGCTTTTTTGTGTATTGTCTATATTTCCACTCTGAAATATAAGTTGCTGTATGATATCTTTGGTGCCAATAATAGTACCTGATACATAATAGGAGCCCAATGAATGTGATAAATGTCTAAGTGAATGCATCTGAGAATCTGAATACTGCAGGAAAAAAACATCACAAATTCAGATAGATTAATAATGCTGCAAAATAATGATCCTCCAACTCACCTGGGACCCCCGACCCTGAAGCTCACCAAATTTTTCTAGTCAGCGTATTCTTCCATTCTATTAAGTGACTACCCAGCCATCACTTCTTCACATTTGTAATTCTGCTCTACCCCTTGGCTTTGCCTTCGATTTAAATGCTAGAATAGAAGGCACCAGATGGCCAGCAGCCTCCTGAGTCTGCACCAGTCCTTTCTCTTCCTCCCTCTGCCTAAGAAAGACCATATCTTTCACCTGTGCTCTGGATGCCTTCCCTCTCTGCTTCTCAGAAACGTTTCACAAGGGATCAAGCTCAGCCTTGAGGGTCATCACTCTGTCTCTCTCTTTGATCCTTCCCAACCATATTCAAATATGTTTGAGACTCTCCCACTTAAAATATAACAACAACAAAGTATGAAAGAAAAGGAAAAAACAGAAAAGAAGAGACGAAATGGGAAAACTGAAGGTTTCTCTCTTCCTGGACTCATCATCTTCTCCTTCCCCACTCCTAGCCCTTGTGGTCATGCTTTCTCGCACCCCAACACACACCTTTCTCCGCTTCCTCACCTCTAACTCAATCCACAGAAATCTGGCTTCTGCTATCCTCTCTTCAGCAAAGCCACTCTCACTTGGGTCACCAACAATCAATCACCACACTACTAAACCTGATGAACTTTCTACAGTCAAATAAGGAGCCAACTGTATGACTCATTTATGGTCCCAAGATGCTCATAATGGAGGTCAATCTATTATAGGTGAATAAGAGAATAGTTTGTAAAACTGAAATATTACTTGAGTCCATCTCCCTTCCCATGGAGGTAAAGCTCCAGGAACAAGTGCAGAGCACAAAGCAGTTTTGCCTCCAGGCACCCACCATTCAGGAGCTCGAGAAGATATAAGAATTTGTTTTCATTGGAATTTGCCCACAGGAAAGAAGTCCCTTGAGGGCTCACATCTTTGGCACAGAAAATTCTTTTCTTGATTCAGAATATAGGTTCTAAGAATAGAGTGTGGATAACCAGCCTTATAACCATCAAGAAAAAAATATTTTTTTTCCTTTAAAATTGAGATTTTTAGGTTGTCTCTGCACTTTCAAAACTCAGAAAGTGTTCATTCCTTCTCAGGGTTTTGTTGAAAATGGTTTTTGTTTGTTTTGCTGGTTTTTGTATTTGCTGTGAGGTCAATGTTTCCCTATTTTGATTCAAACTCTCTCAAGTTCAGCTGGGACATATGAATATTTGTGGAAGCCTCCAAATCTTTTAGGGTTGTGCTGATGTAGATGAAGGGCTCAGCTTCTATTATCTGGTGAAACAGCTGTATGAACAAATTATAGGTACACATTTCCCCAAAATTCCAGTTCTGAATCCACACTTAGGATGAGGACCTGTCTCTCAACAGGCTGCTGTGTGAGTAACATGTGTTGTCATTTGCACTTTGCTTACAAGTGTCATTCGTGTTTGTGGAGAAAACTCTTCAGTAAGCTCATCAGAGAGAGAAACCAGGAGCCTACGTATTTTACAAGGTCAAAATTAAGAGTCGATATGTCAGGGATCACTGTATATTCAGCCTGATGGTCAGCCAGAGGAAAGCACCAGCCCCATATCACGAGCTTTTATTTTATTTTTTCTAATTTAACAAGTTCAAAAATGAACTTAAAGTATGTCCAGTCGCCCAAGACAGACTCTATCATTGTCCTTCCTACTTTGTAAGATGAGTACCTTAATACTGACTGCTAAGACTTGCCTTAAAAAGAGACTTGACTAAGCTACTCTTGCATTCACTTGTCTTCATCCAGAGAGGCATAAATGAATTGTCTTGGTTGAGCAACTTGTAAAGGCTGGCTCTGCGGCCTGCGTATATCTTCAGTTACCACTAACTGCAAAGGCTCATACTTCCACATGCATGAGAACTGTAATTAATTCCAGGTCCCAGGAAAACACTGGCCCTGATTTGAGGGCCATTACCTAAGCTAAAATTATGGGCATCAACATATAACACTTCTTCCTGGGCCTTCTAGCTGCCTCCTACTAGAATGGACTGGAAATGGAGAAACCCTGAGTTTCTCAGTCACAGAGTTCCTTGCATGCCTCTGTGTTCTTGTAGTAATCCATGTGATCCATCCGTGGAGGACATAACACATTACATTGCTATCACTTGGTTTTCTAATCTGTTTATCCAACTGGATGAAATTTCCCTGATGGTGGGAAACCACCTCCTCTTCTCATCCTTTTTAATCTTCTTTATTTTTATAAAGGATTGCTATTAAGATTTTTTGAAAATAGGAATTTATTACTTGGATTCATAAATTTTAAGGATAAGACATATCGAACATATTAAACTATGCCTGAATTCTGTCAGTGTGGTTAATTTGGTAACTTATAATATGTTATCTGACTAATAATATGATATTTCAATGGGAAGACCCAAAAGCAAAGTTATCTTTTATATAAAACAGGATTTTTTTAAGCATTGAAGTAGAGCTAGAAATGAAAATCTAATGGGGATTTTTTATGGAAGTGCTCTCATTTATGACTTTTTTTTTCCTATATGTCTCTGTTCTCCTCCATCTTCTACCCTCTGATTACTAAAATGCAATTTTCCTTTGGAAATGTATCTGTTGAACTTTGAATCCACTCTAGCTGCTTTAAGCAGAGAAAGATTACAAGGTTTTTATTAACTTGAAGAATGTCTGGGGTGGTCAGAGAACCCAGGCAGGGGCAATGCAGCTGGAAGATGCCCTACCACTTGGAGGGGCTTCTCTTCCAGCAACTCTACTGTGGCTCCCACATATGCCTCAGCAGTTAGGACCACAGGGACCAGACATGAGCATCTCCACGACAGCTTCCCCCTAAGAACAAAACATGGTCTAGCACAGAGCCATCACGTAAGTTGTTTACTTCAGTGTTCTAAGTTTTCACAAATGTAACTTTTTGCCAGAACCTGAGATGTCTAGCTACATGGAAGGTTTGAAAGCCTGTCCTTCCTTCCCCTTTTCTGCTCCTCTCCCTCTCTCTCTTCCTCCCTGCCTTTTCTCCTTTCCTTCATCCCTTCCTCTCTTCCTCTTTCCTTTCCTTCTCCCCCCCCATTTCCTCTCTCCCTTCTTCCCTCTTTCCCCTCTTCCTTCCTTCCCTTCTTTCTTTCCAGCTCTTCCTTCTCTCTCTCTTTCCCTTCTTTCCTCCCCTTCTCCCTCCCTCCCTCTCTCCCTTCCCTGCCCTTTCTCTTTTGTTACATTTTTAGATTTCCAGTTTCTGCCATATAAGGCACACTAGAATAAGAGTTGGAGTGGGGATTCAGTGAACTGATTCACAATATCTACTACATAGCCCAAAAGATGACAAATTCAACCTCAATGGGTGAAGACTTCAGACAGGGCCTGGTGGTTTGAAGCTGTATGTACCCCAGAAAAGTATGTTCTTAAAGTCAATCCATTCCTCTGGGTGTTGAATCATTGTTAAGTAGAATCCTTTGGTGAGTGGGATCTTAACTTAAGATGTGACCCATCTCATTCAAGGTGGGTCTTAATTCTCTCACTAGAGTCCTTTATAAAAGAATGAAATTCAGACAAAGAGAAAGAAAAAGCCATGGAAGCAAGAAACTGGAAGCAACAAAACCCTGAAAAGAAGGGAGAGACCAGCAGATGCCACCATGTGCCTTGCCATGTGGCAGAGGAGTGCAAGATCACTGGCAGCTGGCTGTCAGGGAAAAAGCATCACTTTGATGATGCCTTGATTTGAACACTTTTCTCAACCCCAAGTTATAAGCTTGTAAGCTAATAAATTCCCATTGTTAAATGCCAACCCATTTTATGGTATCTGCTTTGAGCAGCTTTAGCAAACTAAAACAGGGCTCCAAACTTGAAGGGCCTTGACCTCAGTTTCGAAAGACACAAGGCAGATTTTATATATTGAGTAAACAGGAAGAGAGCTTAAAAGCTTGGTGTAAGTGATATTGTTGCTCTTTCTCAATGTTGCAAATCATTTTTTGTCTGTGAACTATCTATGCATGTACTTTCTCATTTTTAAAATTGTTCCTTGGTCATTTTTCCTTATTGTCAGTAAGATTTTTAAGTTAGGGAAAATAACCCTTTGTCTGTAATATGTATTGCAAAGATATTTCCCAGTCTGGCATATGTCTTTTGATTGTTATGACTTTTTATTCCCCCGGAGAAAGGATTTTACCATGTTAATGGGCAGCTCAACACATTTGTAAGAAACTAAAGATCAACAAGTTAATAATTAGTAAGCAATAGAACTTCTCACAATTCTCTCAATCTGTAGCTATTTGAAAAATGCGTGTTAAGTTGAATTTCTTTACAGAATGAGATCTAGTGAACTTATTTCTCCCACCCACATTATTTTACAGGAGAATGGCTTCTTGTTCAAATGTATAATTTAAGGGTAAAAAAATATATTCATAGTATTAGCAAAAAACTAGGCACTGCCAATGACAGGCTGCTTAGAATTTGGTAGGACCTTAATAAATACCTTAATGAGTTATTGAAAATAATAATTCAAGCAGAGATAGATTAATTATTATTGAAGACAATACAAGAGCACTTGTATTATCCTCAGAAACCTCAATCTCACTTTCCAGTTGAAAATGACAACAATAAAATGGTTTGGATGATATCTCTGTCTCAGAGAAGACAATAAAAGAGCGATTGCATTTCTGTATGTTATCCAGGTACTGAGAACTCTTCTGAAGTTTAACACTTACTCTGATGCTATTTTTAAAATGTGTAATAAAAATACGTTTAGCTTTAGAAGGTGGTGAGACGGCTTTGAAAAGGATAAAAGCTAAGCCAAACTCATACAGGTCCATCATATTATTAATATCACCACTAATAACATTAGCAATAATTGGCTTTAAATCTTGCATCAGCCTTAGTGTTCAGAAACAAACTGCAGGAACCCTCGAGGATAGGCCAAAGAGGACACATTTTGCTGGTCCTTCAGGGAGGGAAGCAGTATGTCCCAGGAAGAGCTTAGAAGAGAGCACAGTGATGGGTGGAGCAGAAGATAAGTGGATGAATAAAAGGATGACTAGCCTGGAGGCGCTGGAGCAGGAACCACATTTATCCAGAGTATCATTGTACGTTAGGCAAGGCTGGAGCCAGTACTCCAATCAGGCAGGGGTAAGCCAGGGGAAGCATTTGTGAACTGCACACATTTAAGGGAACAGTAATGGGGGAAGGGACACGATTCAACACAAGAATTCAACTTGTTTTACAGATAGCAGTACAAAAAAAAAAAGTAGACTTTGGAGGGCTTCAATAAATAAATAAGCATTATAGTGCCACAGGTAAAAAATGACATGAGGCTATGATTATCTTGCTAGTTGGTTCTGTCCAATCAGAATTGTTCAATGTAAAATATAATTACAGAGCCTGAGAAAATGGTACAAATGCCATTGGTTGCTCAGTTTCAGGACACAAGACAAAACAAGGATGGGTCACCATGAGGCTGAGCCGCTTCCCTGGGGACACATACAGCAGGAGCGTGTTGTGCAAAGACAGGTTTCCCAGGATGCTGCTGGGAAAGGGCAGGACAATCAGTGGAACCAACGCGTCTATTTGTTAAGGACCAGGCACATCCTAGTCCATGATGGAATGGGTAGCTTCACCCGAGTCTTTCTCAAAGGGAATTACAGGGGAATTAGCCTGTACAGGGACATTGCAGGAGGGCCCAGTCTGGCTCAGAGGTACCCAGAGCCTATGCTCTGGGGTCAAAGCAAGTGCTCACTCTGTGAGATCCACTCCATCTATTCTACTAGCCTGATTTCAGGAAGAGAGGAACCCAAGAAGCCTGAACCCTGGCAAACATCAGCAGCTGTCTTGCTCCAATACATGGCAACAGACTTTGGTGAAGGAAGAAACTTGTGCTTTATGACCTGGTAACTGTAAGCTTCTACCCCAAATAAATACCCTTTATAAAGACCAACCGATTTCTGGTATTTCGCATCAGCACCCCTTTCGCTAACTAATACACAGGGGGTGTCCTGGGCATCATATGCTTTTTTTTAAATTTCCATAGGTTAAATTCACAAGTAAAATAAAACACAAAGAAATCATAAATTTACCCAAGCACCTCATCGGAATTAAAATAAAATTCTCTAATAATCTGTGGATTTGCATTTCATTCATTTAAGCAAGAAAGGTGCACTAAATGACAAAGTGCTAGACATTGTACTATGTGCTTTGGAAACTGCAGGGAACAAACCAAAGATTCTGCTCTCCTAGAGGGCACATTTCAGAGAAAGGCAGAATTTAGAGGTGAAACTCACCAGTAAGAGGATAAAACTGAGAGACAATCTGAATCAAAAACTAATGTACCAAAATAAATATGAGACCATTGTTGAAGATGTGCAACACAATAAATCAATTCTGGGTACAAGTGAGTGTACAAAATAATTTGTATATATACACTACTTAAGCGTGATTCTCAGCCTTCCTTTCCTCTCTGCTCCCTTCGGTCATGTTGATCCTCCTCTCACTTCCTTAGGAGATGCACAGTAAAATGCTCAGATGAAGGTGGGCTTAATTCATTATTTCTTATACAGACTAAAAGAGTGGTAAGCCCTCTCCTCCAAGCCATAGCATTCAGACTAGAGTTTGTGTGACCCCTATTTGTTTATCGATTGCTACTGTCTCAGAAACACCCCAAAACACGTTCCCCACTTTGTTCTTACTTCTATGGATTTCAGAGCTTTCGCCTCTAAATCAGGTAAAACTTTTTTCTGAAGTAGGATAAACCTCTTCAGCATTTTTCTGCTAATTCCAAGAAAAGTCCCCACATCCTGCCCAATCACAAAGCATACTATTCTAACGAACAGATTTACATTTATATTCTCTATGGCATGATAAACAACTCAATCCTTTTCAAAGCTCAGAAGCATCAACAAAATAGAATGGCTGCTTCTTAATGTTTTAAGTGTCCTGGGAGCCAGATAGTCTTACTAGAACCTGTCATGATGCATCATGTAAAATTTTCACTTTCACCAGCACTTGTATACAATCTTAAAACCAAACAAGTTGGAGATTTGGAAACAAATTTGAGAACGTGGATTGAAATAAATATTCATCCGTGTGTTACCAAAGTTGTTTCTATACAGAACAAAGTAAACATGAAAATTATGTGACCATGTAATTTAGGTTAAAAAGGATTCATACAGTCCTCTTATTTGTTGTTTTATTTCAACAGATAAAACCCAAATTTTTAATTTATTATCTGCTATAAAAAATAATTCCACTCAAGCCTAGCCAACACTATTATAATTCAAATACAGATGCTGACAAGGTCTTCTAAAAGTTAAAGAAACCAGTTTCTCCACCATTCATATATGTGCAATTTCCCTTCAAACCTATTCGAAGCCATATCCAAGCTGAACAGGGGAAGAGTAGATTTGGATGCTTCTGCCCCAGGACACTTATTCAAGAATTCCAAAGTATTCCAGGGATACCCGTGTGTGTCTGTGTGCATGTGCTGTGAATTCTTTTCTGAAAAATGTAAAAGCATATACCTCAGGGTTCTTTAAGAAAGGACTAAATTACTGAGCAAGCTCATAAATCCATGAAAATCACCAATCCCAAAGGTACATTAACAAACAAACAAAAAGGGCAAATTCTGTTCCAGTAGCTTTTCTTTCACCCACATGAAGCTAGAAGGCTGGACTGGAACTCAATGTCTAGATGTCTAGCAGCATAATTCCTTATAACTACCTAAAATGCATCACTGGAATAATTATCAGATTTTAACGTAATTTAATTTTTTATTATTTTACCCTTTTTTCATCTAAGAATGATGATGTTATTTGTATGATAAAGCATAAATCCTAATCAGAACCCTTCCCGAATGTTAGTGTATCTGTAACTTGGGCAAGAATCTTTCTAGAATAGCATTTTGTTCCTTGGTACATTACTTTGTGCCCCCAAAAGAGCGGCACTTGACATATGTTAGTAAAGAAATATTGAAATAAGAGGGAGTCACTTAGGCCTCCAAAGTGCCTTCCTCTGAAGAATACCTTATTTACTGAGCTGTTTCTAACCCTTGATCCAAAAAGTATTAAAAAACCTAGCATTTACCACATAGTAGTGAAGGTGAATGGCCACGACCGTTCAGGTAAGGCTTGTGCACCTCAGAAGTCTTTTCCAGGTCAGAGCTCACCTACCTACAAAGAAGAGAACAGAAGCCCATTTCCTAGAGTAAGAAAGGTCAGCCCTACTGAAAGCCAAAATACCTTCTGGAGCCAAGGGAATGGAATTTGCAACCCATCTCCACTTAAGCTCAACAAGAAACCCATAAATGAATAGCAGTGGGTAACCTCAGCCCAGGGGTTAATCAGCAGCAGGTTCCACAACTGGAATCCCTAATTAACTTCCAGCCCCAATTTCCTAGCTCACTGGTGTTGACTGCATAAGCAAACCCGCCTTCTGACTGGCACATATGTTAATGCACTATTGTAAAAGTTCAGGGTAGTTATTACTGAGTTGTCACAGACCCATTAATTATGCACTATACAGTATTTAGCTTTACTCTGGTAAATCTTTTTAAATTGCTCAGGCTGCATTTACAGAGCTTCTTTATTTAACATACTCCCAATTCGTTTATGTTTATGCCTTTTCCAATAAACTCATTAAGTAGAGTTCTTAACCAGTACTATCAGAACCTTTAGTGAGAATCCAGCCAAGCCCACTTAAGTCTTTTCATCTCCCGCACTCCTTATAGAGAATTTTAAAGTTCAGATCATTTTTCAGGTCCACCTTCCACCCACCTACATTTCCTTCTTCTGGCCTCGGAAAAGCACGGGAGAGTTCCTTCTCTGATATGTTTATACTGAGACTCTATCTTTCCCATGGATGAAAGGTAATTGCTTGAAAAAGCTTATCTCCCTGTATCATTTGAGCCTCCTGTAACAGGTTCTCCATCTACCTGAAAAACAGAGTCAGGGCTCCTCAGGAAATCCCTGAACTACCTTGTTAGTTTGACCCAAACTACATGCTCTTCTCCTAACATTCTTTCCCTCATATCTTCCATTTCAGCCTTTAAAGAACACAACATACAATTCTTTTGCCCTTTCTTTCCTTTGTGTTTGGAATTCTTACCCCCCCACCCCCCCATCTTTCTGCATGGAAAAAAACTCATCGGTCCCACTCAAAAGTTATTCCCTCTAAGACACCTTCCAGAAGTACTCCACCACCCCCACCCTGCATTTTCCCACACAAGTCTATTCCTGCCATTATTGATAGCACATGACACAATATTTGAGGTGCTAGCAGGTGTGAACAAGAGCCTTTTATAGGACAGGAAACTCCTTGAAGTCAGGGTTGCATCTTATTCATCTCGGTGTGCCCAGAGCCTGTTACACAGTAAATGCTCGATAAATATTTACTAAGTGAATGAAGGAAGTTCGGGAGTCTCTACCTTCAAGTAAGTAATTTCTGTTCTGTACTATATAGCCTATCTAACCTAACCACACAATTGGGTGTAGAAGTAAAAGAAAACCATTAGAAAAATAATAATAGTACAAATATGCATGTTGCTTAAGGCATATGACTTCAGATTAAAAAATTCCAGTAAATTAGAACCCATTTTATTTCATGAACATTATAAACATTTGGAGAAACCATATTTTGCAAAGATGACATGTAACCGAAAGGAAAATTCCTCATGGAATGCAAATTTTGCAAGGAAAGTAATCAAAATCATCATCATCATCATGATCATCATCATCATCATCATCACTATCAGGACCAGGCTGCATTTGACAAACTTTTCAAAGCAAGTCATACCCACTTTTGGGAGGTATCTTTTAAGTTGGGACAAGATAACACCTTTGAGTTTTAGAAATGAACACTTGGAGTTGCCTTTACAAAGACCAGCTGTATCTGTTTGAAATGCATCATGCATGTGCATGTGCATGTGAGAACCAATCTTCTAGCACTCACACACACTGGACTATTCTAGAGTTAGTCCTTCACCTCTTAGGAGGTGAATTTGAAGTTATGTCACACATATGTAAATTCTGCTGGTCTCAGTGAGAGAAGCATGACTGACAGAGGTGCTTTGCTTATGTGTTTGTAGATGAATTCATAATTCACAAACGTGGGGTAGAAATCTAGTGTATGCAAAGCAGGACTATATACAAAATAAGGATATGAATACAGGTTAATTACATGTTATTCACATGGGAATAAAGGCTACTTAGCATTCCATAGTGTTTTGCATTTCCCAATGGAAGTAACATGTATTTTACCTCTAGGTACCAAAAAAACTGGCACATTTGGGATAAAATTGATCCATAGTCTCTGTCTGAAACTTGGTGTGAAATATCAATCCCAGGAGTAGTTTATCAGAAATCTAGCCCAGGCCAATAAATCACAAATATTGTTCCTCAAGAAGATAAGATGTTTAAAATATGGAAAATCTTAGATTGGGTCTCAGGATTCATCACAGAGCTGGAATGCATTTTAGAAATAATCTGATTTAACCTCACCCCCCTCCTCCCCAATTTAAGATTGTGAAGTTAACAGCAAGGTCAAGACTCTACTCTGACCCCACTTCATCAGTTGTGTCTCTGCCTCTCCTGCTGGTCACAGGAAAATCCCATAGTTGGTCTTAACTCATTGCAACTGATATCACAGTAAAACTGAACTCACTGCAGTTCTGTGGGGTTAGAATTGCCAGTCTGAAAGACCAGGAAAGACTCTCCAAGTGATTCTCTTGGATTAATCCTGGAGTAGTAATTAAGAGGGGGGGAAGCATGGGATTTCGAAGAAAAAGACATAAAAGCGGGTCAAGATACTTGCTTCTTAGTGGTCACAAGAACTTGGGCAAGTCGAACTTCTCTGAACCTCAGTGTGTTTATTTTCAAGACGGGAAAAATAATAACCCCTACCCTGAGAGATGAGAAGTGGATGACAATATGAGAGAACATGGTTGGTAAGCTCCAATGGCACGTATAGTTAGTCATTATCACCATCAAACACTATTTCTTAAACCCCCAAATTAGTACAACCTTAAGCAAGGCAAGAAACAGGGGAGGCAGTGAGCTTTATTCACTTTAGTGATCTGGCAGTGGTCAATCGTATTTGCTTCCCTGACAACTTCCGATAGACTCTATAATCTTCATATTTTGAAACATCTCACTTCTGCCTTTTCTCTGTTTTCTCCTCAAGAACTGAGCCCTGACATCACCTGTATCAACCCTGATGGAAATAGAATGCAAGCCACATAGGTAATTTTGATTTTCTGGTAGTCACATTTAAGGAGTAAAAAACAACAGGTGAAGTTTATTTTGATACTATATTTTATTTACCCCAATATATCCAAAATATCATCAATTTATCATGTAATCAATATAAAAATGATTAACGCTATTATCAGTCCTTTTTTTTTTTCACACTAAGTCTTCTAAGTCCATGGTGTATTTGACACAAGGCATCTCGATTTGGACTAGCCAAGTATCAAGATTCAGTGGTCAAAGTGTAGCTGGAAGCTGCAATGCTGAAGGGCCAGCCTGGAGGGTGACCACACCTGCTGAAAATGCTGACTTAGAGAAATTCACTTAGTAATTCTCCATGGAAACATCTAAGAACACTGAACCAAAAATCACATCCAGCACACAGGTTGGGGAGGGAACCATAGTGACAAAAGTGAAAACAGCAGCGCCAGCTGTTTTACAGAGGGGAAATTTTAAAATCTATTGCAAGCATACCTCGTTTTACTGTGCTTTGCTTTACTGTACCTTACAGATATTGTGTTTTTTACAAATTGAAGGGGTGTCAAGCAAGTCTATTGGTGTCATTTTTCCAACAGTATGTGCTCACTTCGTTTCTGTGTCACATTTTGGTAATTCTCACAATACTTCACGCTTTTTTGTTGTTACTGTATCTGTTACAGTCATCTGTGATCAATCATCTTTGATGCTACTACTGTAATTCTTTGGGAGGGGGGAGCGCCATGAACCGTTCCCATATAATATGGGATAAACGAGTATGTTCTAACTGCTCAATCAACTGGCTGTTTCCCATCTGTCTCCCTCTCCAGGAGCCTCCCTAGTCCCTAAGACACAGCAATATTGAAATCAGTCCAATTAATAACCCTATAGTGGCCTCTAAGTATTCAAGTGGAAGGAAGAGTCACTAGAAATGATTAAGCTTATTGAGGAAGGCATGTCAAAAGCCAAGACAGGCCAAAAGGTAGACCTCTTGCACCAATCAGTTAGCCAAGCTGGGGATGCAAAGGAAAAGTTCTTGAAGGAAATTGAAAGTGCTATTCCAGTGAGCAAACAAATGATAAGAAAGCAAAACAGCCTTATTGCTGATACGGAGAAAGTCTGAGTCATCTGTATGGAAGATCAAACCAGCCACAACATTCCCTTAAGCCAAAGCCTAATCCAGAGCAAGGCCCTAACTCTCTTCAATTCTAGAAAGGCTGATAAAGGTGAGGAAGCTGCAAAAGAAAAGTGTGAAGCTAGCAGAGGTTGGTTCATGGGGTTTAAAGAAAGAAGCCGTCTCTGTAACATAAAGGTACAATGTGAAGCTGCAAGTGCTGATGTAGATGCTACAACAAGTTGTTCAGAAGGTCTAGCTAAGCTCACTGATGAAGGTGAAAACAACAGGTTTTCAATGTAGATGAAAGAACCTTCTATTGGAAGAAGATGCTATCTAGGACTTTCATAACTAGAGAGGAGAAGTCAATGCCTGGCTTCAAAGCTTCAAAGGACAGACTGACTCTCCTATTACGGACTACTGCAGCTGGTGACTAAGTTGAAGCCAATGCTCTTTTACCATTCTGAAAATCTTAGTGCCTTTAAGAAATATGCTAAATCTACTCTGCCTGTGCTCTATAAATGGAATAACAAAGCCTGGAAGACAGCATATTTGTTTACAACATGGTTTACTGAACATTTTAAGCCCACTGTTGAGATCTACTGCTCAGGTAAAAAGGTTCCTTTCAAAATATTATTGCTCATTGACAATGCACCTGGTTACCAAGAGCTCTGATGAAGATGTACAATGAGATAAATGTTGTTTTCATGTCTGCTAACATGACATCCCTTCTGTAGCCCATGAATCAAGGAGTCATTTCAACTTTCAAGTCTTATTATTTAAGAAATACATTTCATAATGTTATAGCTGCTACAGATAGTGATACCTCTGATGGATCTGAGCCAAGTAAACTGAACACCTTCTGGAAAGGATTCACCATTATAGATGCCATTAAGAATATTCTTGATTCATGGAGGAGGTCAAATTATCAACATTAACAGGAGTTTGGAACAAGTTAATTTCAACCATCATGGATGACTTTGAGGGGTTCAAGACTTCAGTGAAGAAATGACTGCAGGTGTGTTAGAAATAGCCAAAGAACTAGACTTAGAAGTGGAACTTGAAGATGTGATTGAATTTCTGTGATCTCATGACAAAATTTGAATGGGTGAGCAAAGAAAGTGGTTTCTTGAGATGGAATCTACTCATGGTGAAGAGTCTGTGAACAATGTTGAAATATCAACAAGGGTTTTAGAATATTACATCAACTTAGTTGATAAAGTAGCAGCAGGGTTTAAGAGGATTGACTCCAATTTTGGAAGTTCTATTGTGGGTAAAATGTTATCAAACAGCATTGCAGACTACAGAGAAATATTTCATGAAAGGAAGAGTCAGTCAATGTGGCAAACTTCATTGTTGTCTTATTTTAAGAAATTGCCATAGCCCACCAATGGTCAGCAACCACCACCCCAATCAGTCAGCAGACATCAACATCAAGGCAAGACCCTCCACCAGCAAAAAGATTAAGACTCACTGAAGGCTCAAATAATAGTATTTTTAGCAATAAAGTATTTTTAATTAAGGTAGGTACATTGTTTTTCAGTCATAATGCTACTGCACAATTAATAGACTACAGTATAGTGTAAAACATAACTTTCATATGCACTAGGAAACCAAAAAAATGGTGTGACTCACTTTGTTATGATACTCACTTTACTGCAGTGGTCTGGATCCGAATCCACAATATCTCCAAGGTATACATGTACTTTGAAAAGAGGCATTTCCAGGGAGGTCATCATTTTCTCTTGGGTTTCATGTGAAATAAGGAAATGGATCAAACAGCTACATAAATACAGATTTTATGAGGTACCATTTCATTACCTCTTTATTCTAAAATACAGACACTGACATATTTTGTCACAATGTTGAATGTTATATTTTCTCCCCTAGAAAGGCACAGGATGATTTCACTTAGGAAACCAGGCTGAACCATTATGTTTATTCTCAAGTTACAACTGTGTGTTGAGGAGCTTATGGTGACCAGGAGGAGGTGAATTGCATGGCACAGGTTGGTCATCAGAAATCTTAAAAAAGATGCCCAGCTCATTTCTACCCAGGGTTTAGTTGTTCAGCCTTGGTCCTCGTTCTTTTCTTCTATGACTACCTCTATTCCTCTCCCCCACTGCAGAATACAAAGGCTCTCTGGTCTTTCAGATGATATCAAAGCATGTCCAGAAATCTGAACCTTCTCTCTGCCTTCCTCTACACCCAATGAGTGAGCACATCCCCTGGTCACCTACATTGCTGCTTCTTTTGCAGAAAAGTTGTGAAGAACAGTACAACCAGTCCAGCTCGGCTTCTCTGAGCAAAGAAAACAATCATCCTGTCTTGGATATGAGCTGCCATTCCTGCCTTCTCTTCATTTCTCCATCTCCAGTGTCTGGTTTCTCTTAACCTACAGCAACATTAAGCATCTGCTCTCTTTCTTGAGAAGGCTTGGTCAGTCTTCCCCACCCCACAACCACTCCATTGGTTCCAAACCTGATGATTAAATTACTTCAAGCCAGAGTCCATCATAAAACTGAGAGAAGTGGAGAGTCAACATGCTTCATTACTTTCCTGGAGATCAGATCTGAAAAATGAAACCTTAAAGTAATGGATTTTTAATACAGATGTTGCTATATTCTTTTGCCAATGGAAGATTTCACATTTTTGCTTAAAGTAAATCTCTAAGGGGATTCCTCTGTGTGTGTGTGTGTGTGTGTGCGTGTTTTCTATCACTGGTAGTTTCTAAGCAACAACACTACAACATCACTCTAATTGCTGTGTGAGCTACTTTTGGTGAGAATGGCAATTAAAAAGTCCAGATTATCTATATTTTCTGTTAATGTTCAGCCTGGCTGCCATCTTCCCTGCCTTAGGCTTCCTTGATCCTGTGATCTGAAAGGGATTTAGTACACACAATAGTGGCTTGGTGCTATTCAAACTCTAGGGTGCACTCCACTCAGATTGTGATTTGGTTGGTCTAAGGTGAGCCTGAGAGTCTGCATTTTTCCCAGAAGCTCGCAGGGACATGGAGGCTCTTATTCTTGATCTGCAGATCCCATGGGAGTAGTCATGTGACAGCTCACCTCTTTCTTGGCACATCATTACAGACACATTTAGGGGGCAGGGAGTGCACATGACTTGCCTTCTTTCCTGGACAGTTAACTTTTTGAGATCTTATTCCTTTTCATGTGTTTTTTTGTACTATGATTTTAAGCAGCACTCGTGGAATCCACAAATTAAAGGTGGTGGTTCTATTCTCAGCCACCCATTACAGTGACCAAGAAACAATTTAGTTCTTTGGCTGTTAATGGCTGTGCACGAATTGGGACCCATGGAATGAGAACCACCTGCAATTCTGGCTCTCTGACCCTCCTATCAGTGGGATTAAAACTCAACTCCAGGTTTAGGCCTTACTCTAAATATCTGACCTGACAATATATTGAGAAGATAAATCAATTTTCCCTTTGGCTTTACATTTAGAAGCAACAGTGTCATGGTTTGCTTTCCTGATGCCCTTGATTTCGGGTCCTCACTTAATCGTACCATTATTACTCATGTTGCTCACCTCTGCTTGGACTTGCCAGGTTTCCAATAGGTTTGTCATGACATGCCTTGACCTTGGCCATCTAGGCTGACCTCTAGCTTACTTCTCATCTGTATACAACACAGAATCCACAGGTCAAATACCCTGACTGCAAATCCCTCTGGCGCCCTCAATAACAAGTTGGCCCTAGAGACCTCATCATTATCACAACTTGAGTTTTACCTTCTTTGTCCCTAGAATAAACTCATTTAAATGAAGCTTGGCCTTGTTGCTGAAAGTCCTTATTTATGCTTTACTGTTATTATTATTTTTTAATTAATTAATTTTTAGGAGGTACCAGGGATTGAATTGGGGACCTTGTATGTGCAAAGCAGGCACTGAACCACTGAGCTACACCTGCTCCCTTGTGATTGATTTTATAATGGGTGACAGCACATTTTTCCACCCTCACTTCTAAAGATTGAAAGTTCACTCTCTGATTATGAAGTAAATGCCCTATTTTTGTTCATTTTTCTCATGGCTACATTTTTCTTCCCCAAGCAAATAGATGCCTGTCTTACCTACCTTAACCTAATCTCCTAGTAGCAGACCTGAAGATGTAACTCAAGGATAGTTCCCAGGGCATTGGGACATGGTTCCTTGAAAACAGAATCAGATCCCATGCTCCTATCCTCATCTGATTACAATCTTATTTTGAAGTTGGGAGGTATGATATCCTTAAATGATTGTGTTGATTACGTCTCAGAAAGAAGAACAAAATTAAGATTCTGACAGTGTTTTCATTAGGGTGGAATTAGGCTACCTGCTCCTGTCGAGAACTCAGTTTTACAAATGACCCCATCGCCAAACCACAAGAAATCCCACAGTGTATCTGTGATGATTAGTCTACGTAATAGTGCAGTACCCTCCCTAGAAACACTAAGCCCTATGGGACAGACTTCCTAATTTATGTTTCAATAACAGACTCAAAGTATTATAAACTACTTTGAAGAATCTTCTGGAATTAAACTATATTTTTTAAATTGTTCTTACTTTTTTTTTTTTAACTTTTGCAAAACATGAAATTAATTAATGAGCTGAAAGTCTACTGGAACAAAAAAAGCCTCAGACAGATCCTTTCCTCTGCTTCCCAGAAGGATCATTTTCTGACTGTTGCTATCCCAGTGATACTGTAATTATGTCATGAACTAAGGGTAGAAACTGGGAGACCTTTTTGTAATTGTTACTGCTACAATTGCTACCTTCATTTTGATGGTTAAAAGTAAAGAAGTCATCTGAAACCCAAGACTTTTATTTGTGACTATTATCTGAGCTGCAGAAAAAGATAGTTAGGTGGCTGTTTCCAAGAAATCTTCTATATGATGGCTTGGACAGGTGATTTTGTCCGTCCTAAACAGAATGTACAAAGTCATCTTCAGTCTTTTCAGAGTCAGAGTCATATTCTTGGTAGATTCTACTTTTTCTATACGTGCAGGATTTTCTGTTTGAGTAATCCTCATCCACCCCACACACCGCTCGCTGTTCTGTTTACATAAGAGGAATTCCCCTGACAGGAAAACATGGCATGTGTATAAATTAAACAAAAGAAGTTAAAACTGACTTAAACAGCCTTCTGGTGAATCATGAAGATGAAGGAACAGTTTCACACGCTTAGTTCAGATAAATTTAAATAGATGCTTAAATTATTTTTTTAATTTAAAAAATCTGAAATTTTGGCATGGGATTGAAAATTGTTCAGCTTCTCATCAGATCTCCAACATCCTAGAAACCCAAACAATTCTCATCCAGGAAAGGTTAATGTTCTGCTCTCTTTTTTAAGGAGAATGAAATATATTCCTGTTCTTTAACAAATACAGGCCTGGCTACAATATCTTTGTACAGAGTTTAAATTGAATTTCTAGCATATTAAATCAGTGAGTGTGTAGCCCCAGACAGGCATTTAATTTAAAAGCAAATCAAGCTCTGACAACAGCCTTCTCATTGACATAATGGATAGTTCTTTTTGAGCCTGTGAAGCATTGCTCCTATTTGCTATGGAGCATGGCACTTCAGCTGTGCATACCTCACCACATGACATTTAGAGGACAATTTTGGCTTCCCAAGTCTATGTGGTGTGTCTCTTAGTTTTAGTGACATGGGACACTTTTAACATCAGTCTTAAATATTTATACATGTGCTTTACTGAAAATAGTCTTATTTAATTATAATTAAAAATTTGAAATGTCACAAAATAAGTTGCATTATACAACCAAGCCTAAGATTCTCTCTTTATGTACTAATACCAGTTCCAATGGTTAAGACATTGATATTATCAGTTCTGAAAAGTTCTCTGTATAGCCCCTTTGACTTACATAAACAGAGAAAGAGTGTAAATGGCCTTACAAGAATACGTACAGACTTTCTTATGCACATACTCTGGGTACAATGCAAGTAACAGAATTTATAATAAAAGTAGAATCAGAATTTTAGATCAAGGAAGAACCACAGATATTACTTTTCAACCAATGACATCATACTAATAGGAAACTAAGACCCAGGAGGAGAAAGCCAAAGAACCTTTATACTCTGTGTGACCTTAGGGACTATGCTACATCATCTACATGTGCCCATGGTCATGCCTCTATAGAATGACTAAATCATCTCTCCTGACTCCTAACTTAATCCTTTTCCCAAAAGGAGATCTGGCTTGCTAAATTAGATCCATCATTGATATTCTCATGTGACGTGCTCCCTCCAGCTTTGGGTTAGAAAAGACCTAATGATGTCACTCAGTCCACCTCTTCCCTCTAAGGAAATTCCCAACTGATTTATTTCCATTTTAATCTTTCTATTTTCTCTTGCAAGCAGCCATCTATGTTAGTTCTGTCCAAGTGCTATACATGGAATGAATGTTTGATGATAAACAGCATAATGGTGATGATGGCAGTAGTGGGAGCAACCGTGGAAGCTACACACTTTCATTTAAGAAAGAGATAGAAGCACCAAAAATACCTAAACCCATTCCGGATATGAGTATGTGCTCATACAGTCAAGGGTCAGTAAGAATTAAGTGAAAAATATCTCTCCCAAAGATTCCCCATCAGCAAGAGCAAGAATGCATAGGTGGGTTTCTAGATGCATCTATCTCCAAGAGTGGCTAATACATGGTGAAACATAGCACTGTAATAAAAAGCAGAACAGCACTGATTTATCTTAACCTTTCTACATGTTATTGCTCCCTTTTTTGATTCACTGTGCCATTAGAAACCCAAAGATACAACCAGGCAGCAAGTTCACCTGCAGGCTCATAAAGAAGAAAGAGTAATGCCTGGGCATCAATCGCAGACCAGCAAATATTCACAGAGAATGCATTCTTACATGCACAAGTTCCACAGCCGATAGGACAACTTCACAATGAACTGTGCCTGGTCTTCTTTCCTGGTCTGACAGGCCATTGGTTACCAACAATGCCATCATATGTTTGGAATGGGACCACTGGGTGTGGCTGTCAGAATTATGTACATATTCACAAGATTATTTCCTTTTGAGAATTATTTAATGGGATTTTCCCATGAATCCATCAAAAAGTAAAAATATTTTATAAGATTATGCATGTTTCTTCAATGACAAAGATATGTTTGGTTACCAAACTGTCTATTACAATGACATCCCCAGACAGCCTCTTTCTTCCTGCCAAACATAATGCAAATACCTAAGGAGACAAGAAAGCATTATCTTAGGACACCTGATAAACACTTCAGCATAGTTAGTACCATACTTGTTATATTTGATAATGCATAAGAATAATAAATCCAATTCTAGTTCCCAGTCTTGCTTTCTTGTACCTCATTAGTGTCCCATGCTCTGCTCACGTTTCAAAAGCAAGTCAAAGAAATGTGATAATCAACTTACGCAGGGAATCCATACAAAAGGGAATCATTCTATTTACCTGTTATTTAGCTATCGGTATTATTTAAATACATCAGTAGACTGTCTCATTCAAACTGTAAAATATTGAATGCATTTAATAATAGGTTGTATACTTGGATATTCAGACATGCAAGAATTTTGGGTAAATGACTAAATAAACACTTTCAAAGCCACTGACTCATGGATTTGCAAATGTTGTTCAAAACTCGTAACATACATTTTTATAGATGCTGCATTTAACTGCTTTGAGAAAGTGGTTTGCAATTCTAGTGGGCAGTAATAAGTAGAGCAATTTTTCTCTTTCTTTTTCTTTATTTTATTTCTTAAATACTTTTTTTAATTTTTATTTTTTAATTATACTTAGATTACATAAATGTTACATAAAAAATGTAGGGGATTCCCATATTTCCCACTCCCTACCCCTCCTACACTTTCCCACATTAACAACATCTTTCATTAGTGTGGTACATTTGTTAAAATTAATGAACACATATTGGAGCACTGCCACTAAGCATGGATTCTAATTTACATTATAGTTTAAACTCCCACACAATTTTGTAAGTTACGACAAGATATATAATGGCCTGTATCTGTCATTGCAACATCATTCAGGACAATTCCAATGTCCCGAAAATGTCCCCATATTACACCTATTTTTCTCCTCTCCCTCCCTTCAGAACTTTTGGTGGCCACTGCCTCCACATCAATGATAAAAGTTCTCCCATTTATAGCAAATTTTTCATTCTTGTGAAGGAAAACAGTGCACAGTTCAAGTGAATGGAAACACGATTTACAACTTTTCCCCGAATTATTGCAAAGACACTGAAATAGGTATAATTTATGCATAAATTATTTCAACACATACAGAAATCCAAGTACATGTGCGGGGAACTGTCTGACTGTATGTGGATTTATGCTTGTTGAAAAACTCAAGAGATCAAAATACCAAGCCCGGCACTCAGGGAGCTACCTGGATTTGTGGTGCTCTTGGGAAGATTCTGGGTCCATAAACCAATGAATAGATTTTAAAGTGACACAACTGCAGCATTTCAAACCAACTCTCTCTTCCTCCTTCACTTACCCATAGCAAAGCTTAGCTGACTATATTTGGAGTAGCATGTAATGATGGAAATTGTCTTAGAATCATAAAATCTCAGGGCTGGAAGGTGATCTAGTTCAACCATATATATGATATAGTCTCTCTACCAAATCTCTGCTTTGAGTTTTCCAAACTATGCTTAAATACCACCAGTGATGGGGAACTCACTGTTTCACCTTTGAATATCTCTGACTACTTAAAAAAAATCTGCCTTATGTTCATTCAAAATGTCTTCTTGTCATCCCCTCTGCTTTGTCCCATTGGGCCTACAACAAAGCTCAATGTCTTGCCCACATGAGGTGTTCTTTCTTCATTTTGGAAAAATTAGGGACTAGCTTGGTGCCTCGCATGTAGTAGGTGTTTGATGTATGTCAAGTGAATTAATTATTAAGCAGTGAGAGGGAACACAAATAAACAGAAAATGATGATTCAATTAACTCAGCAAATGGTGCCAGGCTTGCCTGACCTATGTCAGAATTGAAGACTACCTCAAGATCAATTAAGTCTTTTTTCTGGAAGGTGTATCCTATTATACTCTCTTTTTTCCTTTCTATTCCTTATCTCCAGAATCTCTTTATATTTCACTTTTTGCAATTATCTCATACATTATCTCGTTTAATCATCAATACCACTACTACATACAACATCCAATGGGATTTACAGCAGCAACCTCAGTATGTCCAAATGGTGTAGGAGGAGGAGCACTGGTCTTAAGAGGCAGACTGTCTGGGCTCAAGTCCCTGTTCTGCCACCTAAATATTGGGGTATGACTGTAAAGGTCCCATAACCCGTCCAAACTGCAGCTCCCTCTCCCCTTTTCCATCCTAGGTGAAGGTAAAATTGTCTTCATTTTGATTCATTGTTGTTATTACTATCCATGTTGGCATTTGGAAATAGCCAATTGACCCAGAAAGAGCACTGACTTTAGAATAAGATGGGATCTGATTTTGAATCTTAGCTGCATCAACTACATCACATAATAGTTGGGTCACCTTGGGCCAATTAATCTCTGAGTCAATTTTCTCATACATAAAAACACTGATAATAATTTCTTCTAAGTTATTGTAAAAATGAGATGAACTAAGGAGTACAAAAACATTTGTGGATTTTAAAGTGCTTACTAAATTGTTATTATTAGTATTCTTGTTTGGCCAGGCTTAAGACTGGCATGCAACAATGTTTCTCAAAGCATTTTATATGCCACATTATTACATGAGTATTTAATAGGTGCTCCTTTAAAACGTTATTTGACAATTGCACATTAGCTTATTAAAGAAGCTCTGCTGTAGAGAGATCTTTTTAACATTGTTTGAACTGTCATTTTTCCAACCTATCTGAACATGGAACACACTTGTGGAATACATGTTCTTTCCTACACTGCATCAACTGTCTGGCATGAGGACAGCGGACCAAATAGCTGCTTTACCATACGATTACCAAATGGTTGTCAGGCTAGAGACCCAGAAACAAAAACCAAAATAGTAAGAGTACTACCCACTCTCCCATCCACAGACATACTGTTTGAAATGTGCCATATGTGGCAGAAAACAAATAAATATTCACATACATACATAAAAGAAATTCAGCTGGAATTCCAAGTGTAAATCTTAGAAATTCTGAAGGAAACAACATCTTTATCTATCTAGACTGATGAGAGCAATGAGAAGCAAATCTGTTCTCATTGGGTATTTGTGATTCCCACTGGCTGAATTGCACTTATAGTAATTTTTGGAATGATATAAAAAGAACAAAAAAGGAAAGTACTTTCTCAATCACCCACAGGTGCAGTTCCTTTAAAGTCATAACTGCTCTTTTCATATGAAAGCAAAAGTGTGCTTCATTATTTCAAATGACCCTTTCCCAGTATCACTTCCTGCTACTTTAAAAGCTGCCCTTAACTGCCCATTAATTAATATGAACTTTAATTAATGTGAACAAGTATCATTGCCTTTAGCAGTTGTGTTTGAAATAAATGTATTAATACATGAAGATCTTGTCCACAGTGTTTCAAATGGCTAATTCCAAACAAGTAAACACTTTGATATTATTTCAAAGGATTTTATCTATATAGAGCTTTTAGAATCTGGCCCTTACCTAAAATAACTAGAATTTCATGGAAATACAATGAAGTTATCAACCTAGCTAAAGTTGATTTTATTGATCTCAGAAAGTAGCATGTTAAAACATGAATAATGACCTCTGAGCTTTAAACCATCCAGCACCCTGTTGTTTCTGCAATATTTGTGCACAATGCCTTGAAAAGAAAAGCCAGAAGAGGCAGAAGGAAGCTCCTAATTTAAGGAACCATACCTGGTCTAAGATAATGGCCTAACACAATAATCTAAGATAAACTGCATTTCACCAATTTTGATAAAAAATGTCTTTACTTGCAATGTTCCATTCATATTTTCTACACTCAGAGAAACTGGAACATTTAAAAATGCATATGAATGCTAAATTCCAAGAGCTTTCTGATCTCTTTCCAATTTCCTACATCCAGCTAAATTTAAAGAAAACCTATATTATGAAAAGAAAATGAGGCTGATTAGTCTAGGATCATGCTTCCACAAGGTAACACCGCCAATCCCCCAAATATATTAACCACAATCCAAGAGTGGTTAAATGAGAGGATAATTCGGACTTATATGCCAAACACTTTATTCTGAAAATGTAAACACACACCTGAAAATATTTTCAACAATAATATGCCCTCTCTGATCATCATGCATTATTTGAATAAACACCACACCTCTAAGGAAAACACTGTAGAAATGCTTAACCAAAAAGAGAAGTATGCTACCAGTGTTTTTCCAAGGGTTGGGTCAGTTAATGCATTTGCTTGACAGCCTGTGGTTCTCCTTCTACATGCAATGCCTACCCTTTTTCCTTCCTCTCCCTTGACAGCTTTTCTGTATGACCAGCGGACTCAGTAGCTGTAGTTTCACTGAGATGTTTTTAGGCCCTTTTCTTTTCCTAATCATTTCTCACTTTCTGCATTTTCTTTCCTAAGAAACTTAAATATAGTCTTTCAATTGGGAAAATGTCTGGTTTAGAAGAGCTACAAAATACAACTACTTCAGTTCACAGAATTTGATAACAGATTTTTCATAAAGTTATCAACCTGTAGTTTTTCGGTCAATAGAAATGAGAAGTATTTGCATTATTTTATGTGAATCTAGAAACTTTAAAGGTGATTATAAGTCAGTGATTTCCAAAGCCTGCAAAACCTTTGCAAAAGTTAATAAAAGTAATATTAAGCTTTATTACCACATTACAAGGTTAAAACTTCTAACATATGCATCCCCTAGTCACTAAGCAAAGTCAGCAATTCAAACAGATATGAGTTCATCATAATTGAGCAAGAGCATCATTCATTAACACTAATCCATGGGAAACACAAGCTATCACATTTAACTGACATTTCAAAAGGTCCCTTTGAGTCCAAAATATGGAGGTTTCCAACAGCAATTGATCTGCGTGCTTACCAGATAACACTTTTCCAGAAACTATCTGCTTGAAAAACACATTTAACAGTTTGAAAGACCAATGCCTATGCTCTTCTCAGTCAAAAACACTATTGCCTCACAATAAGCAAAAGGAAGTTTGGGGTTGTATTCCACAAATTCTCTGAGTGGTTTCCACATCATACCTTGGCATAGTCACTGACTTATAATTTCTCTTATCACACACACACAAAAAATACTACAAATGCACTTGAAAAAGAATACTGGCATCATAGAGGGTAGTGCCATGACCACTTTTTTCAGTGCACTTTCCAGGAAGTTTTCTCATTTCACTTATACTACATATTTAATAAGTCACATTAAAACCAGAAAAGCTCTGGGATGTTAGCATCTATACACATACACTCTCCTACCAAGAAATTTTTGTAAGTGTAAAATATGACTATGAAATGCTATTAAAAACACATAAAAGCCAAAATAACATATACTGGAACATATAATTTCATTATATTCCTAAATTCAGGAAAGCAATGTTTTTTTTCTGCCAAACAAGTTTATAAGTGGAGGTGGTATCTGTGTAAAAAGATGTGGTAGAGCAAATGACAAGCAGCAAAGCAACCAGTGAAGATGCCAAGTATTATTCGAGCTTACGTTAGGAACTACTACTTTTTCAAGGGTTTTTAGTTATATTTACAAAATCAGATATGATGATACTGCAAAATAATCAGAAAGCACACTATAAAAGTAAGTTTGGGTCCCATAATGTGTACTTATCTGTGTTTTCTCCAAAGAAAAGAAAGCACATCCCCGCCTGGTTTTTTACTTTTAACTTTTTTAGCAGCGACAACTAAAATGTGGGTACTTCTGAGCAGCAATAACTCGCTTCTAACTAGAAATAGGAATTTTTTCTCAGGGAACAAAGAAACCATCTAAACTGCAACTTACACCTCACATTCAACATAATAAAAAAGGATTTTTAGAAGATGTGACAGGAATCCTCTCCTACTCACTGAAACAATATCACTAAAAATGGGAGGGAGGGAGCATTGTAGCATATAGAGAGAGCAGCCAGTGAAGCAGGGTGGGAAGGCAGAAGGGGTGAGGTGATCAAAACCACTTTCTGCCTTTCCCTTGTTTCTCACCTCCCTCCCATCCCACGTTGTAAACTCACATAAATTTTTTTAAAAAATGTAAACCCCAGATTTTTTTAAAAAGTAAAACTAAAAAAGTGTGGCTAGGTTACTACCACAGCAACCCTGAGGGATATTCATGCAAAAGCCAAGCAGCGGGGTTTGTAGTAGCGCCAGCAAATCTCCCTCCTCCCTCAGCCCTGATACAGTACCTCCAGATTTGCCCGAGCTGCAAGATGTGGATGAGTGACTGCAGGAGCCAGATGCAAAAGGAGCAGGACGAAGACCTGTGCTTGCCGCTGGCCCGGGCGGCCCCGGTGATATTGCTGCCGCTGTTGGCAGCGGTGATGTTGCTCTTGCTGGCGTTGGATGCTTGCCTCTGCGGCGTGGAAGGACGAGCCTCGCCTTCCCCAGCTGCAGCCCCGCCGCTGACCACCGGCTTGCAATCTGCTCCTGGCTGCTGGCAGCCTGAGGCTGCGGCCGCGGCGGCGGCGGCCGCGGCGCTGTCCTCGGTGCTGAAATCGTGCACAAACCAGCGGAAGCTGAACACTTGCACCGAGAGCGAGCCCAGCACGACGAAGAAGAGCGTGAGCCCGAACCACCAGCGCTGTCCGCGCAGGTAGTAGTCCACGGCCAACCAGATGTCCGTGCCCACGTCCGCGAAGTACACGGCCACGGCGGCCAGGATCCAGAGGCAGTCCCACAGCGAGTAGCGCCGCTGCTCCCTGCCCAGGCGCAGGCACAGCGCCGCCGAGCCCGCCCCGCCGCCCGAGCCGCCGCCCGAGACCCCCGAGCCGCCGCCCGGGCCCCCGCTCCCCGTGCAGCAGCAGCAGCAGCAGCGCGAGCAGCCGTTGCCGCCGCCGTCCGGACAGCAGCCTCCCCCGGCCGCTTCCTCGTCCTCCGCTCCCGCGCCCGACGGCACGCCCGGAGCCAAGCCCGGCACCGAGCCCGAGTGGTCCGAGTTCTGCAGCGGGGTGAACGCCACGTCGCTGCTCTTCTTCATTTTCAGCCTCCCGTCCGACTTAGCGGCCATGATGCCTCGGCACCGGAGGAGAGCCCTCCTTTATCTGACACCTTTCCCCGCTGTCTCCTCCTCCCGCCACCTCCTTGCCGCGCGCCCGGCGTCCCCTCCCTCGCCGCGCGGCTCCCCTCCTCCTCCCGCGGCGCTCCGCTCGCCCGCCGCCGCCCGCCCGGCTGAAAGCTGAGAGCCGGCAGCCGGCGGCCGGTAGCTGGGCCGGGCTAGCGGCGCGCGGGGGACCGGCAGGAGCGCCGCCTGGCTGCGTGCGCCGAGCCCCGCTGCTCGCGGCGCCCCGCGCGGGCCCCGGCCCGCCGCCCGCCCTCCTCGCCACCCCGGCCCCGTGGCTGCCGCCCGAGCCGCCGCCGCCTCCAGCAGCACAAGCAGCAGCGGCCGCCGCGGCGCTCCTCGGACCTGCACATTCCTCTCCTCCCCTCGCGCGCGCGCCCTCCTCCCGCTTTCTCTCCTCCACCAGCTGACTCCGAGGGAGAGGATGACCTCATCCCTTCTCTTCCAGCTGCTGCCGCTCCCCTCCCAGCTCGGGAGGGGCGGGCGAGGAGGAGGGACCCCAGAGGAGGGGAGGGCATCTGCGAAACGGTGGTGGGGACGGGCCCCGCCGGTCCCCGGGGGGCCACGGCGAGGGCACGACAGGTGGGAGGGAGGCAGTCCGGGGGCCCCTCCGTAGAGACGGAGGAGGCAGTTGGGGTGCATGGACCAACGCCCGGAAAGGGGCAGGAGGGAGCGGCGAGGAGGGGATCACCGCATCACTCCCGAAACAGGACGGAAAAGAGGGATGGGCGGGCGTGGCGGCGGCCAGGGCCGGGGCGATACCTGGCCTCTTTGTATGGCTTTCTGCACTGACGGCGACCTGGCCAAGGGGTGGCTGTGCGCGCTCGGGGTCGGCGAGGTGTGGGAGATCCTGGATTAGCTCGCACGCCTGGCCCCGAGGTCTGGCAGGGGAGTGGGCTTGCGCCTAGCCCCGGGGACCGCTGTGGAGCGTGAGGGCTGGGATGCCTTGGTGGAGCGCAGCAGCGAAGAGCGGAGCCCTTGCCTTGCTAGCTGTGGAAGGTGGGCGGGGGCCGCCGGGAGTCCTGACCCTGCGCGCTCTGGGAAGACGCGGGGAGCCGGAGGTCCCCCGGCCTCTCTCGGCAGGTACCAGAGCCGGGCTCGGGGAGGCCAAGGAGGCAGTAGAGGGAGCGCGGTTCCGCTGCCCTCCTCCGCCCCCAAGCCCGTCTGGTTCGGGCGCTCTCCGCGGGCCAGGACCCTTTCAAGCCCGGGGAAGCCGCGGGTTAGGCGAGCCCAGCAGCGCCCCTGGACCGCTTCCTCCCGCAAGCGAGAAGCGCTGCACCCCGACCAGCAGCTGTCAGCGCGGGCGCTGGGGGGGCGGGACTCGCAGCCGCGGGAAACTGAGTACCTGCCCCGCCCCCGTGCCTTTGGCCCGCGGTGGCCGAGCCCAGGAGCCGGCAACCCCACCCCTACTCCCAGGCAAGAATTATCTTTTCTTAAAGCCATAGAGGTGGCAAAATTGATGTGTGGTCCCACAACTCCAGAAATAATTCGAATAAATTAAATCTCTGTTCGGAGCGGTTCACCAAATTAGATACAAAGAGAATATAAACTATTTTGTTGTTTGTAAAGATTCATAAACATTCAATAAAATATTGGATGTTGGATTTTTTTTTTTTTTTTAATAAGAAGACTTAGTCCTTGGTTTTGTCCCACTTAACGTTTGCAAATGTGATAGTCAGGGAGGGTAATTCTGAAATTAAACTGCGACTTACATATTTTAAGAACAAAGAGGGAAGTGTGGCACAGACCCAAAGGCCTCCAGTTGCAGTCTTCTAAATCTGGAGACAAAGTATAACATACCCCTGCTTCCCTGTGGTTAGCACCAGTTTGAGTTCAAACTGGTGTCCTTCTTAATTAGTAACTTTATGAGGTAGGAGTGCATGGATTTCTCTGCATATCGACATATCCAGTGCAGACATCTTGTACAAAAGGCCATCAGCTGTTTTAGCACCAGCCTGGACAAAGTGGAATCTGTTCCAACCTCTGGACATCTTGTCTTCTCTTCCCATAGACTGCTGCCCAGGATCCTGCCTTACTGGGCCTTTGGCTTTTGCTAGGAAGGTTTATGCACAGAGCCCACACACAATTAAATGGCACGTACAAATCCAACTTTGCTAGCAAGTGACAGGGCTAAAGTGGGAACTGGGGGGCAAGGTTGCAGTGCCAAGCAAAAGGATGTAATTTTATATTTTACTTTAAAAATTGGACCCTCTTAGAGCAGGAAAATCCTTTCTTGAGGGGAGGGGAGGGGAGGGGGAAACACCCTGGCTCTCTTTTTCCAGGGTTCAAATCTAAGATTTCATCTCCAGGGCATCCACTGCTGATCTTACCTTGTGCCAAACCATTAGGGAGAGGAATGATCTCTAAGGTAACTGAGTGCTAAGGGAGAGGGTGTATTCTAGGTCAAATGCAATGTCTTCAATTGCACCAGGGCATGAAAAAGCCAGGGAACAGGATATCTGTGGTTCTAAAGCCCTGGAGCTGACTGAAAGGCCCTTTAGAGCTGGGATGATTCTTGTTCAACTGTATCCTCTGCTCTCAGCACCATGTCTGCACAGACTATTTGCTCAATAAATACTAGTTGAATGAATGCATGAATTTAAAGAAAGAACATTCCACAACAGAAAGCTGCTACATTCTGTGCTAACTAGTGTTGCTATGGAAACATAGGAATTATGAGACTTATCCTGTTAGGTTCTAAAAAAGAAATAAGCAGTAATAGTTTCCGTATTAATGTATTTACTCTCTTTAGAGCTCCTCCCTGTACCTTCTCTTTGGAAAGTAATGGTGACGTGGAGATAGAAGGATCAGCCTTCACATCCACAGTCTGCTACTTAAAGGCCACATGATCTTGGCAAGCTACTTAATATGCAGGATTAATGTGAGGATTAGATGAGATCGTGTATATGACTGAGCTTTGTATACAATATTGTGTTTTTTAAAGAGTCTAATACCATAAATCTATTCCTCACTTCTGAGGATGTAGATTTTACTATTACCTAGTCTATCAAAATCAGTGCACCTGTCAAGGCAGACAGACACGGTGAAGAGCTTAGAATTTAGAATCCGACAGAGAGGTCCTTGTATATGTAATCTAACCTCCCTGCCCCTCACATCCCTCACTTATAAAATAGGGACAATGACAATCTCTGGCATACAGGGCTGTTGCAAGGAATAAAATGATGCATGTAAAATGTGAAACACCAAGTCCAGCACACTCAATATACCACACGTTATGTTATATAATATAATATGATATGATATGATATGATATGATATGATATGATATAATAGTATAGTATACAATTTTATATGCTAATATATTACACAACATTATAAGTTAATATCTTCCATGTTTCTTCCAGCCTCATTGTGTTTTCTGGCTTATCTTTAAACCCTGATGTTCAGATAGCCAACTCTCCATAAAGAAGAGTTCTTCAAAACACAATCCTTGGACCACCAGCATCAGACTCATCGATTTTGGGGGTTTATTTCTAATTCATATTCCTGGTCCAGCAATGTGTTCCCTCTATCTCAGAGCTTCATCCCCATTATCAAAACACTCAACCTATTCATGATCACAAGAACTTCATCATCTCCATGTAAGCCTCCCACTCTCTAATCACCCTTTCTAAATTTTTAGCTAGTACCCTCAAGTACCCCAACTCTAACAGATCTTGGACCTTTTTAAGAACTCCAATCCATTGACTGTATCGCATTTTCATGTACCCTAATCCTTCTGTGCTCTTGCTTTTATCCTGGTGCAATTTAAATTCCACCATCAATCACTGTAAGCATGCTTTGGCAGACATCCTCTGTTGCCCTGCAGACTTAACAAAAGCATCCACTCTGTGATCCCACATATTTCAGACCTGCAGCAGACCTGCAGGTGGCATCTGTGCCACTGATGGTGGCTGGAGAAAAGGGTAGGCCATGCCCACTGAGTTCATGTTAAATCCTGGGTGGTAAACTACTCCCCCTGTCTTCTCAGGCCATTTGTTTTTCGACTCTTTTCAAACACTTCTCTCCAAATTTTTGGTTCTCAAACTTTAGACACCTCTTTCCCCAGCCTTCTTCTCAGCTGACCATGCTGCCTCCTCTTTCAAGGAGAAAAACAAAGAAATCAAAACAGAACCCACCTGAGCTGTCAGCGCGTCTTCTGCCCACCTCTGGGAAACTGTATCGGTATTCCCTGCTTCCTACAGCTCCTGCTTCTCCTCCTCTACTCCTCTCCAGCTCCCATTCCCTCTTTCCTGCTCAAGAACACAATTTCACACTAATTTCCACAATCATCAATTTTCCCTCTCTACTGGATTCTTCTGATTAGTGTACAAACATGCTCTTATTTATCCACCAGATAAAAAGCAAAGCAAAGCAAAACAAAGCAAAACAAGTTCTTTTCATTCTAATCCCCTTTACAGTTACCACTGCATTATAACAAAATTCCTCTAGAGCGTTGCCTAACCCTGCTTACTTCCATTTCTGTTCTCCTATCCTCCCTGGAACACACTCAAAGAAGCCAACAACCACTCCACTGAAACTGCTCTTACCAAATCACTGATGACCTCTCCCCACTTTATTAAACATCTTAGTTCTCCTCTTACTTGAACATCAGCAGCATTTGACACGGTAGGTCACTCCCTTTTCATTGCAATATTTTCTTCACGTGGCTTTCACTACTCTACACACTCTTGGGTTTTTTCCCCTGTTTCATGGGCTGCTCTTTCTCATGCCCTTTGCTAATTCTTCCTCATTTCCTTTAACTCTCTACCTACTCTTGCTCCCTGGATCATTCCATGAACTCTCATGTTTTAAAAATACTATCTCTAATGGCACAGCCACTGTGGAGGAATGTTTGGCAGTTCTTAAGGAAGTTGAATATAGACTTGCCACGTGACCCTGCAATACCATTACTAGGTATATACCCAGAAGAACTGAGAGCAGGGACACAAACAGACATCTGCATACCAATATTCATAGCAGTATTATTCACGATTGCCAAAAGTTGGAAACACCTTAGGTGTCCATTAACTAATGAATGGATAAACAAAAATTGTGGTGTATATACACAATGGAATATTGTGCAGCTGTAAGAAGAAATGAAGTCTTGAAGCATATGACAACGTGGATGAACCTGGAGGACATTATGTTGAGTGAAGCCAGCCAGACACAGAAGGACAAATATTATATGATTGAGCTATTATGAACTAAATATATTGTGTAAACTCATGGAATTAATAATTATAATATAGGTCATGAGAAAATAGAAGGAGGGTAGAGAGTGGAAAGCTGAGGTTTAATCCGTGCAGAAATGGCAAAAATTGTTGTTTTTAAATTTCTGGAAATAAATAGAAATGGTGAAAGCATATCATGGTATTTGTAACTAGCAAAGCTATTATATTGGTATGACAGTGGTTGAAAGGGAAAGTCTAAGGTCATGTATATTACTAGAATGAAAGCTAAAAACTGTAACCTGGGACTTTATAAGATAGTAAAACTTCATGGAAAATACAAATATGGGTGATATAGCATACATAAGACTGTTTCAACAAAATATAAATACAAATATACTATAGGGAAGGAAAAAGAATAGTAGCTATGTATGGTAAGAGAAGTATAGAGAGGTTGAGTGGTAAGTCTTGTTTGTTTTTATGCATTAAAATTATTATTGGAATACTGAAAGTGCTCTAAGAATGATTGAAGCAATGAATGCACAAATATGTGATTACACCAAATACCATTGATTGTACACTTTGGATGGATTTATACTTTATTGATATGTATCAATAAAATTGATTTGTTAAAAAAATTAACAGGAAATAAAAAAGGAAATCATTTTTAAAAATACTATCTCTATGCTGATGCACCCATTTTTATTCTTCCAGGTTGGCTGTGTTCCCTGAAACCCAGAAGACCATCAACTTCTTTCTCAACATCTCTACTTAGATGTCTTAGGGACATCTTAAACAACTTGTCTACCACTGAACACAACATCTTCCTCCTCTAAAAGCTGCTGCTTCCACAGACTTTCTCCTTTCAGTTCGTGACAACTCCATCTTTTTCATTTCTCAGGTCAAAAATATGTGTTAACATCCAGGACCCCTTCTTTCTCCTGGATTCCACATCTAATCTGCTGGAAATTACTTCCGGCTATCCCTTCAAAATATATTTTTATTTGACCATTCGACACTGTTTCCACCACCACCTTGATTTGATTCACAATTATCCTTTTCCACGATTCTTGCAACAGCCTCTTTTCTGGTCTCTCTGCTTTCACCTCTGCCCTCTTAGAGTCAACATAGCTTAAATACTGGCTTCAGTACTTACTACGCATCTACTGGCATCAGGCTACAGAATCTGCAGGGCCCCATGCAAAATGAAAATGCAGGACTCCAGGGGTGGGGTGGGGGGCACGGAAGTCAATTTCCCCTACCCATCCCCATCCCATACCTGGTTCGTGGGTGGCGTGAAGTCCCTGCTGAGTGGCCAGCCGAATGCGCCAAGGAACTGCCAGCCGGAGGAGAGCAGCGCAGCCACCTTGCCTCACCCTGAAATGCCACAAGGCACGCACCCGGCCCCAGCGCTTCCCACTTCTGTGTCCAGGCCCCTACCGGGAGCAGGGGTGGGAATAGGGCACCAAGCGGTGGACAGCCGGCATCTGAGAGTCTGCTTTGAGAGGTGGGGAAGGCGAGATCGCAGGAGCCAAAGCTCCCAATTCCTGCGCATGCTCCATCATCCCTAAACCATCTCTTTAAGAAATACAAATTCAAAGATGAAAGGATGGCCGTTGCAGAGCTCAAAAGCCAGAGGTCCTTTGAGCCTAGGTCCTGCGTACGGCACTGGTCCCACGCCATTGAAGTCGACCCTGATTCATATTTACCTAATATCTTCTCTCCTTTCATGAAGGTAAGTTTTCATATCGACCAGCGCGGCCCTATCTAATCTGATATCCGCTGCTACTGGTTTCCGTCTGACCCTCATTTCCCGCTACCCATCTACTTTCCCTCCTACACAGCTGCACAGTTCTTACTATTCTTCAACCACACCTGGAAGGCTATTGCCCCAGGGCCTTTGCAGGTACTGTTCTTGGCTCCAGGAACGCCTGTCTCCAGGTATCCAAAAGGCTTGCTTCTTTTCCATCATCTTCACTTAGACTAGAAGAAATCCCTCTTCCTGAGGCCCTTGGTCTTCACTTGGTTTTCCTTGTCATAAGCAGAGGTCCCCTCTTCCCCTCACTCAGACACTGAGTTCCAACATCTTGGCCAAGAGAAGGAAGCCAGGCCTTTAGCCTGTCTACCTAAGACCCTTACTCTTGATTCTGATTTCCCACCCATGGTTCTACCCGGTTTTGTGGTGACTGACTACAGGAAAACCTCCTCATTCTACAGAAAGCCCCCAAGCCTCTCACCTGGGTCTGACCTCATCAGGAATAGGCTCCATCAGAATAACCACATCTAAATATGGATAACTGCTAATACTTTCCCAAGAGATCCATGCAAACTGAGATTGGGGGGCAGGAAGCAGTTTGTTAGGGTCCATTCAGGGTCCATTGCTTCTATTTTTTTCTTTCTTTTTTTTTTTTTTTTTTTTTTTTGCAATCCTTGTCTACAGAAGGAATATATGGGACTTAATAAGAAAAAGACTTCTGGACTTAGAGGTGAGGTAGGGAGTAAACCAGAGTCAATATGAAACCTTTTCATGTGGCTCACTTGATCTGAAAGGGGAAGGTGAAATAAAAGAGTAGACCCAGGTGTCCTTTAGTACTAGCTGGGACAGTTAGTGTAGGCAAGTTAGGGAATCCAATGTGTAAAAGTTATCCATGTTTATGCTCTGTTTAATTTTGGTTCACTAATAAAAGCTTTTCTGGGGGGGGGGGGACCAACTTTACATTGCTCAAGTAACAGCATGCTGCTGAAATATGTGTCCTAATAAATAAGCCAGCAGTGTATTTCCCAGAAGTCCATCCCAAAAAGCTACCAAAACTTACATTTTTCACTTAAAGTATTGGCCATAATTCTGAGAAGTTTACAGGCCTTCAGATCCAGACATTTCAAATTAGTGCAGAATCACCATTTGGGTTCTTTCTAAGATTTGGTGGGAACCCATCATGTTGGAGGTATTGGCCCCACTCATTGGCCAGAGGTCCACTTTTAATTCACCCTTCCCTGCAGGATCCCAGGTATGGGGAGATCTACTCTATTCTCCATCATCCAGTCACTCTCTCTCTCACTTCACCCCAAAATCCATTTCTTAACTAACTCCGACCTATTCTTCAGGCTTCAGTTTAAATGAAGAAAATAACATATGACTTTTTAATGTAAAGTTATGAAATAAAACATTTTCAACTATGAGGGAATAAAATTACTTTGTGTCCAATCTTTTTCAAAACTTAATTGTGTTATTGAAGTCCCATGACACATGGTAGAAACCAGATAGTCATCTTACCACCATTTAATGAAAAACAACAACAACAACAAAAAAGAACCAATGGAGATTCAGAGTTTAAAAGATTGCCCGATACCACAATCCTTATGGGATAAGTTAAGAAGATATAATGTTTGTTCCCCAAAACAACAGAGAACTCTTGAAACATTTAAAATAAAGAGTAACATGAAGAGTTTTGCGTTTTAGAAAGGCCATTCTGGTAGCAGAATGAAAACCAAAGGAAGACCATGTATAAGACTCTTAATGATTTATGATGTTCTGTTAGTCCCCCACTGACAGTCTGTGCCCAGGGCTTAGCACAGTATCTGGCATATTAATGGGCATTTGATAAATAATGTGGGAAAAGGTTTCCCAGACAAATTGTCTACAGCTCTTCTGAGAACTGATGGAACTGTACCTGTGGCTTCTGAAAGGTTAAAGCTCAGAAAGCATTGAGGCAACTGAAATGCTTTAAAAAAAACATTAAAAATGACTTTTTTAAAATGAAAATTAGAACAGTAATAAGGAACTTATAGTTTAGGAGTAAGTTGGGATGGCACTCTATTAGTGCTAGGGATAGAAGTACAAAAAAATGGTCTTAAGAGGAATTTAGAGTGTTGAAATGCCCCAATATCTTAATTTCCAAATTGGCATTGCAATATGAACTAAACCAAGTGAATGAAAACGGGATATAGGAGATGTAGCAGTTTGATATGGTTTATGAATTCCAAAAACATATATTGGATTATGTTTGTAAACTGGTCTGTACCTGGGCATGATTAAATTATGATTAGGGCTTTGATTGGGCCACATCACTAGGATGTTTAGTCTCCACCCTCTTGTGGTGGGCAGGGACTCACAGATAAATCTACACAGCAAAACAGAGGAGTTAGCTGGAGTTTTAATGTTGGAGTTTTAACGCTGGAGCCCAGGGAAGTAAGCACACAGAGGAGCTTGGTGGTGAGGAAGGAGAGAAGGCCCTGGGAAAAGAGATGAACTGTTCTCCTGATAGACTACAGCTGGCCTTGTGGAGAGAAGCAAAGCCTAGAGAACCTGATAGTCTACAGAGATCACAGAGGAGCTGAGCCTGGAGACAAGCAAGCCCCAGGAAGAGAGGAACCCAGGAAGCCTGAACCCTTGCAGACGTTGGCAGCCATCTTGCTCCAACACATGGCAAACTTTGGTGAGGGAAGTAATTTATGCCTTATGGCCTGGTAACTGTGGGCTTCTGCCCCAAATAAATACCCTTTATAAAAGTCAACCAATTTCTGGTATTTTGCATCAGCACCTCTTTGGCTGACTAATACAGAAGAGTATGGGATTTTTTTTCCTTTGAACTAAAGAAAACATTGAAAATTTTACTGAGGTGATGACTGTTCAACTCTGTGATGGAATTAAGAGCCACTGAGTATACTTTGGATGGATTGTACAAGGCATGGGACTGTGTATCACAGTGAACTAATTGGTGGATGATGGACTGTGATGAACAGTACAAATATGAGAGTGTTCTCTCATGAACTATAACAAAAGAAGAACAGTAATACATGGTGTTAATAATCGGGGGTGTATAGAAAAAATATACCAAATGCAAACTATGGACCATAGTTAGTAGTAATATTTTGAGGATGTTCTTTCATAATCTGTAACAAATGTTCCACAACAATGCAAATTGTTGGTGGAGGGAAGATGTGTGAGAATTCTTCACGTTATGCATAAGTGTTTTGTAAGCTCACAACTTCTCTAGTAAAAAAAAAAAAAGGAGATGTAGTTCAGGGTCCCAAGAGAAGTATCTCAAATGTCGGGAAACAAGTTTAGATTTGATGCAGAAAGGAAGAGGGATCCACTGGGTTTCTTTCTATGCTACATAATGGACAGCCCCCAACTGGCGTGTATGTTTTGTTTCAGAAGTATGTTAATAAATGAGTCATTTAGGTCTTAAAATGCATTTTCCCATAGGAACAAAATGATGAATGGTGATTAAGTCCTCAAGTCAGCAAATAAAATCCTGTTTAATTCTTGAGATAGCTGAAATGTACATTTGCAATACAAAAGCAGAAAACACACCATTTTCATAGCAACACTTAGACAAGTTTAAAAAATATTACAGTATGGAACAAGAAATGTAGTATTTATACTTGAAAGAAAAGTAGGTATGACTTCAAGGAGAATTAAAAAATGTACGAGCCCCTTAGAAGCCCTAGCTTTAATTCCCTCCCTGCCCAAGCTCCTATCCTGAGAGTGCCTGCCCTTAGTGATTTCCTGACAAAGAATATGCGAAGTGTCAAAAAAAAAAAAAAAAAAAAAAAAGGCGCACATCTTAAGAATTTAGAAAAGAGAAACCATTTTTTTAATCAAAAAGAGACGATGTGCAAATTGGGGAATCTTCCATGTGGAAACAAAAGCATTCCATTTTTTCTTTCCTGAGAAAGAGGCAGTTTATATAGTAAAAACTATGAGGTTGCTCAAAGAAGAAAATGATTGGTTAAGCAAAAACAATAAGAAAAGCAAGCTGTATAAAGGGATGGAAAGCTAACTAACAAAACTTATGTACCCCCAACAATAGCCCTGGTTTTGGAGAAAGCAAGAACCAGGTTCAAAGAATGTCAGGACACCTTAGCAGTTGCACAAGCTAAGAAGGTCTCAGAGAACTTGTCTCACAGATAACTTGTCTTAGGCACAAGTGGCTGATTTCAAGATATACAGACAAGTTAGCCTTGACTTTAGTCATGGATAGACAAGCTGGTCTTTGCTTTAGGCACATATGGACAAGTTGCTAATTCACTTAACAGAAGAGATGGGGAGAGTAATTTTACAGCTGAGAAACCTGGTGTGGTGGCTTGGAACTATGTACCCCAGACAAACTAGTTCTTCATCTCAAACCATTCCTGTGGGTGTGGGCCCATTGATGAGGTTACTTCAGTTAAGGTGTGGCCCAACTGAATTAGGATCAGTCTTAATCCTATTACTGGAGCCCTTTATAAGCAGATCGAAATTCAGACAGATAGGGAGAAAATCAGAGGGAAGAAGCTGGAAGCCAACAGAAGCCAGAAAAGCCAGGAGAGGCCGCCATGTGCATTCCCATGTGACAGAAAAACCAAGGATCACCAGCAGCCAACCCAGAGCACCACAGTCTTCTGTGAGAATCACCTTGATGATGACTCGACTTTGGACTTCTCCTAGCTTCAAAACCATGAGCCAATAAATTTCTGTTGTTTATGCCAAATTATTGCATGGTATTTGTTTCAGCAGCCAGAAACTTAACTGCTTTGGCTAAGTGATCATAGCTAACATTAATAGTGATATGTCATGGTGATAGCATCTACCTCTGATTAGATGGGGTGAGGACACTTCCCCTCTGTGGTTGTCTTCACACAAACCTACCACCCTGGCTTAAATATGAGGACAACATCAACAAAATCCAAATTGGCAGATATTCTACAAAACACCTGACCATTATTCAAGGTCATAAAAACCAAAGGGAGTTTGAGAAACTGTCCCAACCAAGAGGAGCATAGGGAAGCATAATGCGATATCCTGGATGGGATCTGGGAACAGACGTTAATAGTAAACCAGTATAATCTGAATAAAGTCTAGATTTATTTCATAGTAATGTGCCAAGGGTGGTTTCTTAGTTGTGAAAAATATATCTGTGCTGGTATAAGTCTTTTGTGGACCCCAGAAAATTATGTTCTTAAGCTAACCCATTCCTGTACATGGAAGCCTATGGTATGTGGGGCCTTTTGACTAAATTCACTTAAGGGAACTTTTTTTTTATTAGAGCACTTCGATTAAGGGACTTTGATTAGATTGTGGGACCCCAGGTTGCTCTTAATCCTTTTACTGGAGTTTTATATAAGTGGAGGCACACACAGAGAAAGAAAGCTGCCATGTTTACCCTGCCATGAGAGAGAAAGGACTCCAGGGTCACATACTGGAAAACAGAGAAATCCTGAGATGCTGAGAGAGGCCAAAGGCTGGAATCAACAGAGCAGCCCAGGAGAGATGAGCCAGGGTGCCTGATCACACACAGCTGAGCTTAGGGAGAAATTGAGCCTGGAGAAGAAAGCAGAGAGCGGCTGGTAGACTGACCATTTTGCCTTGCCACCTGGCAAGAGTCCAGTGTTGCCCTCAGCTACAATTTGGTGAGGTGGCATCTCTGATGATGCTTTGATTTGGACATTTCCACAGCCTCAGAATTCTAAGATTTTTCCCCTAATGAATTCCTATTGTAAAAACAAATCCATTTCTGGTATTTTGTTCTCAGCATTTTTAGCAAACTAAATTAAATACCACTGGTGGGAGATGTTAACCATTAGGGAAAGTGAGTAAGAGGTGTACAGGACCTTTTTGTACTTACGTTGTACCTTTTCTGGAAACCTAAACCAATTTTTAAATTAAAAGTTTATTGAAATGGGAAAAAATGGCACTTCGAAAAAATTAATACAATTGGTAAAGTGAAAAGCAATACTGGTCCAGAAAAAGGGAAAACAAAGTTACCAATATCAGATGTGAAAGAAGGGATGTGATTTAAAATTCTACAGTCATGCAAAGGATGATAAGGCCATTATACTAGGACCCAGCAATTGTAGCAAAACATCTCAGAGAACCAAAAATTTATGTTCAAAGCCAAACAAAATGCTCATAGCCTTATTGATGATTGCCAGAAATCTGGATGCACCCCAGATATCTTTCAATGGGTAAATAGATCAACGAACTATGGTCCATCCATACCATGAAATACTGCTCATCAAAAAAAGGAATGAATTATTGACACACAGAGCAGCTTGGGTGAAACTCCAGAAAATTATGCTGAGTGAAAAACAATAATCTCAAGAAGTTGCATACTGAATGATTCCCTGTATATAGTATTCTTCGAATGATAAAAAATATAGAAATGGTGAATAGGTTAGCAATTGCAAGGGCTTAAGTTTGGAGGAGGGGGAGGTTGCTCTAAAAGGTCAGCATGAGGGGTTCTTGGAGTGAGGGAAATGTTTTGCATCCTGATTGTGGTTGAGGATACATGGACCTGCATGTGTGTCAAATTGCATAGACCTGGGAAGCAGATGTGGCTCAAATGATTGGGCTCCCGTCTACCATATAGGAGGTCAAGGGTTCAATTTCCGGGGCTTCCCAGTGAAGAGCTGGCCCATGAGGCAAGCTGGCCTAAGTGCAGAGCTGTCCCACGCAGAGTGCTGGCCCATGCGGAGAGCTGGCACAGCAAGATGATGCAACAAAAAGAGACACAGAAGAGAGACAATAAGAGACACAGCAGACCAGGGAGCTGAGGTGGTGCAAGAGATTGAGCACCTCTCTCCCACTCTGGAAGACCCCAGGATCGGTTCCCAGTGCCGCCTAAAGAGAATACAAGCAGACACAGAAGAACACACAGAGAGCAGACAGCGAGCACAAAAAAACAACAGGGGTGGGGGAGGGGGATAAATAAATAAATCTTTTTTAAAAAATTGCATAGATCTAAACATGTACACACACAGATAACAAGGGAATATCATAAACAACTCGCTGCCATAAATTCAACAACGTAGGAAAAACTGTACATGAGAGTTTTATGATATTGAAGGAGACCATCCCATTTTCAAGCATTAGAAGCTGTTGGCAAGGTTTGTTTGAATTCTACATTAAAACTTATAGCCATCCTTATTCTTAATGCAGGTATATCACTGGCATCTTTGATTTAGGGATTTGAGGGTGTGGAGGGCTAACAAATGAAATGCACATGAGCCGGGGAGAGGAAAAAAATGTACGATCAGGAAAGCTTTTTGTGGGATTTGGAAGATGACTGGCAGGAGGAATGGAAAAAGCAAGGTGTGTTGTAATAAGCAAGGAGTGAAGCAGGTAGCCTGGGACCAGGGAGCAAGGGGAGAGGTTGTGTGTAGCAGTTTGGCATTGTTTATGAATTCCAAAAATAGATATTGGATTATGTTTGTAAACTGGTCTGTTCCTCTGGGCATATTTGATTGTATTAAATTTAGAGTCCCCGCTCCCTTGGTGGGTAAACGACAGAGTAAATGACATGGCAGAGGAGAGAGTTGGAAGTTTTGATGCTGGAGCCCTGGGAAGTAAATACACAGAGAAGGAGAACACAAAAGCAGATACACAGATAGAGATGGCTCCATAGACACGGCAGAGGCCCCAGGAAGAGAGAGATACTGAGAGTCTACAGGTGACCTTTTGGAGAGAACAGAGCAGCTGAGCCTGGAAAAAAACAAGCCCCTGGTAGACAGACAAAGACTTATGCCAGTCTAAACTGGGATGGGAAGGATCTGGGACCATGGAGCCTTAGGAGGAAGAGGAAGGCTGAACATAGGCATCCATCTTGCCCCAACACGTGACAACAGACTTTGGTGAAGGAAGTAACTTATGTTTTATGTGATTGTAAGCTTCTACCCCCAAATCAATACCCTTTATAAAGACCAACAGGTTTCTGGTACTTTGCAACAGAACCTCTCTGGTTGACTAATACAATGGGCTACAGTCACCACCAACCCCAGGCAATGGCTTCACCCTCTGCCCACACATGCTCCTCTGCAAGGTGAGGGAAGGTACAAGTCAGAGTTCTAGTAACCATAGATTCCATTGTTCCAGGTGTGCACACATGCCTGTGAGGACAGAACAAAGTTGGTAGGATGGGGGCAGCCATAGGGCAGGAAATTCATAGGTAGGGTACCAGGCAGCTGTGCCTTTGGCATAGGTTTGCCAGCAGTGGGGAAGGGCTGAGGAAGGAAGATGAGACAGGAGGGCCTGGGCACGGCACCGTGCCACTCGAATGAACAGAATCCACTGATAGGGCACATTTAGAGATCATTTGTCATGATGTAGTGTGGGGGCGGGGGCGTATAGTTTACAGTACAAACATCTACCAAAAATATGCAGGGAAGAGTTCAAGGATTTAATTATATTACTGCCTGGCCTTTTGAACCCATTGTGGATTTGTTTTCATTCCATCATTGCTAATTCTCCAGAACCTGGAATTAAGTCTTATTTTTTAATCAGTTACACTCTCTGGCCTACACAGCTGTCTCATCACTATATATTTGATCAAACATATTTTGCAAAGGAAAGGGAACAACAAGTTGGGAGAGACAAGAAAAGAATGCAATAAATATAAAAAGAAAAGCCTTAATTAAATAAAAGGAGGTGTGTGGGTATGTTGCACACATTGAATTTTCATGGCAGTGTATTCAAATCACAAGTCAAACAACAAATTGGAAATAAAGTGACTGCCTTAGTTATATAGGTTTCTACATGGGAGATACACTTTCAGAGCCAGCTAGATTATTGGATACAGTGTCTATTTTATTCAGTAAGAATTTTTTTTCTAATTTATATTCAAGGATGTTTATAGTTGGAAAAATGTTTCTACCTGAAATAATGTCTACTTATATTTATAGAATGGTAAGAAACCATGTCATTAGCAGGGATAATTTTGTATGGAAAAGTAACATGTGTGATAGAGTTTAATGATTGTGGTGATTTGAAACTGTACATACCCCAGAAAAACATGTTCTTAAATTTAATCCATTTTTGTGGGTGGAAAACCCATTGGAAGTAAGTCCTTTGGCTGAGACTACTTCAGTTGAGGTGTGGCCTAGCCCAATCAGGATAGGTCTTAATTTTACTACTGGAGTCCTTTTTAAAAGAATGAAATTCAGACACAGAGAGAGAAAGCCACAGGGGGCAGCCAGAAGCTGGAATCAATGGAACGTGGAAGAGATGGGCGAGACCTGAAGAGGCCACCATGTATGTAACTTGTCATGTAACAAGCTAAGGACCAATGGTGGCCTGTAGCCATCCTCAGAACACCACAGTCTTCCAGGAGAAAGCATCACCTTGATGGTGCCTTGGTTTGGATTTTTTTCCTAGCCTTAAAACCATGAGCTAATAAATTCCCATTGTTAAAATCTGACCCATTTCTTTGTATTTGCTTGAGCAGTCTAGGAAACTAAAATTATGATTAACTAAAGACGAATATTATGGTGCCTCTTTCATGCACTCATAGTCTTTGCTCATATATATTATTGTGGGTAAAAATGAAATTTTTCACAATACATAGCAATATTTGTAAAATGATATATAAATATATATGCATATATGTGCATTTGCTTACAAAAATGTTATTTATATATATATATATATATATATATAAATATATTTTAATAGGTGCTTAGATTACCCAAAATATTACACGGAACCCACTGGGATTCCCATGTTGCCCACCTCCCACACCTCCGACCACATCCCACACAAACGTCCCCTACAAGTGTGGCCCATCACCCTCAATGGACCTACACATCCTGGGGCCTTGCCACCAACCATAGACCACAGTTCACATCGTAGACCACACTCTTTCCCACACAGTTCTGAGTGGTGTGTGCTGATTTAAAATGGCCTACATCCGTTGCCACAACGGTACTCAGGACAACCTCCAAATCCCGAAAAAACCCTGTATTTCAACTGCACTTCCCCTCCCTGCCCCGAAAGTGTCCAGTGGCCACCGGCTCCACCTCACTGTTATAATTTCTTCCATTGCTAGAATCACCATATGTGTACAACAGAATACCATCAAGTCCACTCTAGTCCATAGATCTTTCCCCAATCCTGACGGGACTGGGATGGTGATGTCCACTCCACTTCCAAGTGAGAGAGGGCTTATATCCTATGGATATGGTGGGTGGGATGATCCTGCCTGCAGATGCAGGCTGTCTCCATTCCCTGGGATGGCCGTTACCCATCGTCGTCTCCTCGCCAGGTGACTTGGATGAGTCCATGGAGCTGTAGGGTAGGAGTTGCAGCTCCACCGAGATTCCACGCACACCTGGCACATAAGTAGGCCAGAGGCTCCAGTCTCTGAAAGTACACCTAAAAACTCCAGCATCACATATAGATTTGAATAGAAGGGACTGATGGGACCATGTGCAGGGAGGACTTATTTGAGTCCAACTCTGTCACTCTCAGGAGCACAGATTCCAAAATAGAGCCCACTGATAAGGCATCAGTCTCTGGGGCTATCCCCCCTTATATAGGACCTGGGTGTCTCCAGAGCCCTCAGGAGACCCTCTGTGTGGGGTGATATGCACTTTGGTGTTCTATGAGATCCTACTGAGGTGTGTGTAAGCGTTACCGCTGGGATGACCTCCCGACTCTCTTTGAAGTCTCTTAGCCACTTGAACTCATTTGTCTTTACCTTTTCCCTTTGCTCATATATTTTTAACCTCTCTCTGTTTCTATCTAGGTCTCTCTCTCTCTCTCTCTCTCTCTGTTTTCTTTTCTTTTCTCACCTTCAAATAATCCAGTGACGTTATTTGTAATGCTGTGTTTACCTAGCTCAGTGGGAGTTATAATTAGTTTTGAAATTTTGTCTTCTAATTGTCCCCGATGCCAAATAAATTATCTCTGAATTCCAGGAATATTTTCTTTTGTAGAAAAGTTATTAAAATAAAAAAGTAAGAAAGAGTGTATTAATAACCATGACCATTAAAATAAATGATAGATCATTTTAAACAAAAACACAAAACGCACTTTTAATAAAGAAGCGACATCAATGGTTTTAAAAGAGAATACTAAATTTTGAGATAAGCCACCAGGTTGACTATAACTCAGATTCACGGTTAAACAAAAATATAGATCAGTTGAATTCCTGTGCAACAAAATCAATCTCCTTAAAATTCTCTTTCTGCTTTCTGAGGTCTGTTGATATTCTGCATTGTTCTGGAAATATAGAAACTTATATTTTATAATCAAGAGGTAAGATAATGAGACAGAAGGATGACTGGACTGGGAGGCAGGAAAGTTGGGCTCTAGCTGCTGTTATATCAGGGTTCCCTTTCGGAGGCTTTGGCATTTGGGGATCCTAGTTAATAGAGAAAGAAATGGATGCAAGTTCTGAGTCAGAGTCAGAGGAAATTTTTGTGATAAGATTTTTCTATCCAGCATCATGGGACAAAGTTTAGATCGTCTTCAACCTCACTCAAGTGTATGTTGTCCCAAGTTTATATACCAGGAATTTCTTCTCCTGTGGTACTTTTTCCTAGTCCCTTTCTAGAGCTAATCCTCCTTTGCCTTCCCTACTGTTGCTTCCAGTCGCCACGACAACCCACCACCCATAACAAGCAGCCAGAGCATTACTAGGAGGAAGTAGAGGTGTAAATTTTACTGCAAATTCTACTTTGGAAGTCTCATCCCATTTGTTATTGTGAGTTCTTATCATATACCCAGAACACAGACATGTTTACCAATGGCTCTGAGCTTTATTTTACATCTTGGAACCACGAGAGGTTGCATTAGATGTTTTATATCTTTGCCTGCCCCCTCACCATTTCAGCCTCAAAGAGTCATACAAAGTCTAAAAATCATGTAAAGGCACAATGTTCTAAGGCAACAAGGGAATACAGGTGACCAACAGTTGGTCCTATTTAATAAAGAAGGAAACATGGAGAAATGAAAGGCCAAATTGTGCTCAGCAATAAACAAAGTGACTCTTATGAACCAAAGCATTTTTACTTAGTGTCATACCACAAAGTCCAGACCACTGCCAATTCTGGTCTCAGCACCCTCTTTACTAGTCCCTTCTCTACCCATTAGCTAGATTCACATGAGACATGTCATTTAACCTCTTGGGGCTTTCCTCTGCTTATATGACCTTAAGAGGTTGCGCATGGTGTTTGATGGACTCCAGGATTCATATCCAACCAGCATCTGCTCCAGGAAGGTGGCAGAAGGGAGCAGTCTTGGGAATCAGAAAAGATGCAGTACCCCTGCCTGCTGGAGTCTATCATTTCAGTTGACTGTGAGCTGGTCATCACCCACATAAAGCAGATCGCAAGTACCAAGACTTATTTCATTAATTCAACAAACATTTATCATACTTTCTCAGTGCCTGGTACATGTCCAGAATAGGAGACCATTCCTTAAATGAGCCTGGGTGTGGGATTATACCATGGGCCATGATTTCAATTCTGGACTAAAATTCTTGGTATTTACCCTTGGGAATATTGCTTCTCTGAGATATATTTGCTGAGCTTCAGTTTCCTCACCAGAAACTTAGAATTGTTATATCTTCTTTGTGTGATGCCTATAACACTGCTGTAAAAATGAGAGACAATATTACAATATTACAAATTATAGACAGTAACTGATATCCAGTAGGTGAGAATAAAAAGTGGCCAAGACATGAATCATTCATCCAAAGGCTTTTAGTCCAGTATAGCAATTAGACACAAATATTTGGAATATAATATGAAAAGTATCATAGCAGTGCAAAAAGATATTTTAAGGATTCATAGTAGTGTATAATTAACCTACAGGATCGGAGATGGTTTTGCAGAGGAGGTGATGTTTGATGAAATTTTCTAAAGAATTAGAAGGAATTCATCAGGTAAGCAGAAGAAGGGAAAAGCTCATTCCACACAGAGCACATAGAATTTCTAAAGATCAAGAGAAAGGAAAAAGCATGACATATTTGCCAAACAACATGCAATTAAAATTTACAGGAACATCAGCACATGGAGACAAGAGAATTTTCAAAACCATGAATCTAAATAAGATATACTCAAGTTTGATTTTTTTTTTTTTAATAGTGACTAGTGAAAAGTGAGTACATTGAAAATCTGAATCATTTTCAGATCGATAGTTCTGGTGTCTCCTGAGCAAATTTCAGTTCCCACCATTTGATCTCCACTACCCTTAATCATCTCTACTTTGATCCCCTGAGAGAGAAGATCCCCTAGTGCTCCAGACCCCAAGATTCACCTCTCATTTTCTCCTGTATCTGGTCTGCAGTGGGAGATCCCTTTGAAGTCTGAGAGAACTGGGCCCTGTTCCAAGCAGCTGCTGAACTACTTTTTCCTAATTAAGTTTCCCAGTTCCTTGAGAAAGAGTATTATAGAGAACTGAGGTGATTCATGCGTGCCACAGAAAATACTAAGGTGTAGAGGAAATAGAAACTCCCTATTGTTTGTCTAATAAAGCTGGAAGCAATTGAAAAGCCCAGTGGCTTTACATTTCAACTTTACTTCTCATAAATTAGACGTGGATTTAAATTGTTATTAAATATTTCGATAAAAAGATCTGACTAAACATAAAAATCAAAACGTGTAATGCTAGAATAATTCTCCTTTCTCTTATCCTCAAGCTTAGACTGCCCTTTCTAAAAACCAGAAAGCAAAACAAAGAAAGAAACCCACCCACACCCATCCTGAATGGGTCATTTAAGGTTTCTGTGGCTTCCAAAATGTACTAGTGGATATTGTAAATAAACTGTAGAAATATAGCAAAACACTTGACAGGATGAATAAAAAACATGATATCTTTTACATAAACAATCACAGGAGATTTTGAATTGTATAAAGTTTAATTAAATTAGGCCAAATCTTTTAAGGTGATTTTAAATAAAACATTAGTTAGTAAAACCTCTACTAAAATATACAGATGTTGTTTTGGACACTGGAAAAATCACCTAAATGCATCAAGAGATCACATAAAGGCATTAGAAATACACAGATGGTTAATGTGAATAATTAAATTAAATAGCATAGAAAAGCCTAGCAAATAATTTCTCTACTCAAATGTAGTTTTTATTTTCTAAGTTTTCAAAAGTTAGATCTAATTGTCTGCTTCACATAGGAGCAAGAAAAAACAGAATTGTGGCCTCCCAAGAAATGACTCTCAGAGGGCAGATTCAAATGAGAAATTTTAATGAGAAACTTGGTTCACAGAAGCACACTAGGGTTCCTAAAGGATATTATGTGCGCCACACCCCACCTTTAGAGCCTCCCCAAGAGTGTGAAAGTCCCTGGAGTTAATTACCGAACCACTGGCATGTCATGTATTCAATGCAAATATGTTTTAATTTTTTAAAAATTATGTATTCTATTTATTCCACCTCTTCCCTGTCCCCCTTCCTGCCCCCCCTACCCCACCACTTGGACTCGCTGTCTGCCCTCTGTGTCCATTCACTGTGTGTTCTTCTGTGTCTGCTTGTCTTCTTTTTTCGTCTTTTCTTTAGGAGGTACCGGAACCGATCCCAGGACTTTCCAATGTGTGAGAGAAGCACTCAATCACTTGAGCCACCTTAGCTCCCTGGCTTGTTGTGTCTCTCACCGTCTCTCCTCTGTGTCTCTTTTTTTGTTGCATCATCTTGTTGTGCCAGCTCTTCACATGCAGACCAGCTCACTTTCACCAGGAGGCCCCAGAAACCAAATCCAGGAACCTCCATATAGTGGACAGGAGCTCAACCACTTCAAATAATGTTATTTGAATTGGTGGATTTTAAATGAAATTGACCTGTGCTTCCTTCACAGAGAGGTCTGGTTCTGTTCAAAGCTGGATTTGCCCCACCAAAAGGCACTGCGGTCATTTGGACTTGGGTTCTTCTTAAGAGAGAGATTAGGTTCCTTGTTTTGGGGGAACTTAGGCTAATCTGTTGACTTGTCTGGATCGACAAAATGGATCTTTTCATAGGTGATGAGCATATAGAAGAGATACTTCATGGGAAAAAAGAAGATCAGATTGGCATGGAGGTGAAGAGAGTCAGGATTTGTCACCTTCCCTGTGGTTCTAGGATCAATAGAGGGAAGAGAGATAAGCTCTGAGCTCCTGAACCAAGAACCCTTCTAAGCCCACTTTATGTTGCTCTTAAACACTGAGACTATCACTGTCAATAATCAGAATAACCTGGAAGCCCTAGAGCTGCCCCAGTGGCCCCAAAGGGTTGATGCTAAGCCACCACTGGGGATAGTGGTTTCTAATTATGTGGGAAACATGGCTTCTGAGGCTTCCCAGAGATGAGGTATGTGGAGAAGGAGACAACGACCTTGACTCAGAAACCCTGAATCAGTCACCCTGCATCCAGAAGCTAAGCAGAGCAACCTGGAGACTCACTCTTGACCACCAGTGGAAGGGCATTAAAACAGGATTTGGTTATGGTTGTGCTTATAAAATAAAATTAAAACATCAGTCAAGTGAACCAATGAGTGAAAAAAAATGAATTTGCATTTTGGGGATTAAACACACACACACACACACAAGTGTACTACTTAACTTGTCATACTGAATGGCCAGGGCAGTAAGATCACTGATGATGCTTGCAGCACACACTAGATTACTGATATGATTTCCGCCATTAAGAAACGTTGAGTAGTGTCCATGTTTTCCTCTACCAGTAACAACTGTAATATACCAAAGTGGATGTATTCAAATGTGTATTGTTGGTGTGGTCTACAGTGTGAACTGTGGTCTATGGTTGGTGGCAAGGCCCCAGGATGTGTAAGTCCATTGAGGTTGGTGGGCCACACTTGTGGGAGATGTTTGTGTGGGATGTGGTGGGAGGTGTGGGAGGTGGGCAACATGGGAATCCCAGTGGGTTCCGTGTAATACTTTGGGTATCTAAGCACCTCTTAAAATATATTTATATATATACATAAATAACATTTTTGTAAGCAAATGCACATATATGCATATATATTTATATATCATTTTGCAAATGCTGGTATGTATTGTGAAAATTTCAATTTTTACCCATTATAAAAAAAAAAATGTGTATTGTTGGAAAAGACTCAACCGAACAAAACTTAACACCTCGTGCCACCCTATTCATCACTTAAATGTGTTAGACAATGGTGTAACAAGCTTCTCGTAGAGTAATGATGGCCAAAGGAGACAGGACCAAGTTGTTATAATTAACTCAATAAATATCTGCTACCATAGAAATATTTTCCCTCTACAGACCTTTTCATCATAGAGTGATGAATTTTCAAATCTCCTAATGGTTTCTTGACTTGAATTAACTTTTCAGTGATATATTTATGAATAATGCCTCATAATTAAATATATATACACATATATAGATGTGTCCATCTATCTATCTATCTACCTATCTTTCTATCATCTATCCAGGCATCCAGAATCTCATACAAAATATCTCTATGAAGTATAAGAAAGTTTAGACAGAAGAAAGATAAATATACTTTTTCTTTTTAAAAATTGGATAACCATTCTTCAGTTTATGTTTCCTGTTCCCTTTCCAAATAAAATCTGCCCGGTTATTCATTCAGTTGGCTTTCCCAACCACCCATTCATATAGGATGGATCTCCTCTTTTAACGTCAATCTCCTCTTTTAGAACCAGGAACTATAAGCCCCAAGGACAATCTCTAGTATGATAGAATGAAATCACACCCTCACTACTTGATCAAAATAAACACAACATACTTTGAGTGGGTTTTAAGGTCAAAATATGTTTCCCATGCTTTAATGCATAACGATCAGACAAAGGACACGTGGAGTAAAGGAATCTCCCGCCCCCATAAGCAATGCAGCCTCAAAAGACACAAATTCATTATCAGTAATGGAAAACAAACAGATTAGGCAGAGCTTATTTACACTTGGAAATCAAATATGTCATAAAAGAGAATTAATATTACACACAATTAATGAAAGGCACTATAATGAAACAAAGCCATCACAACAAAGTGGTTTAGTATAATGACTCCTGATACTAAGTAACCAGGCTATGCTCCTGGGATTGGAGTTAAAATCCATTCCAGGTCCTACTGCAGCAGTGCAAAAGGAAATTTTACTTCTCAAGTGCTAATGTTGTATCACTATACATCTACTTGGATCCTATCAGCAATCACATGCGTTATTATTTATTGGGACCCAAAGAAACAAAGACCACCTCCCAAGAGGACACTGTGGTTCACTGATGGGAAGGTGGCCACAGCCTATGTGAGATGGTCAGTTAGGGAACATTCCTGAATCAGATTGTTCAAAACCAAAAATTGTTATCTCCATTCTGAAATTAGCATGATCAGAACACTCAGAACTTTGTATTATGCAAATGAGCTCTTAAAAACAGGACAGGTCAGGACACACGTTTGCTCTATAGGGAAAAATCAATAGAGCTTGAGCAATATCGTGTTCTGGGGCTGATATTTGTAAATTCCTTTGGGTTTTTTGGCCCCTCTGACACTTAAAAGGATACATATATATCCAAACACACACACACACACACACACACACACACACACGCGCGCGCGCGCGCGCATATGGAGAACTAAGACCTTTCAGGTATATTTTTTCTAGATAATTTTCCCCAACTCTCTTTACTTATTTCTGATGATAGCAAGAAGCAGATGCCAAAATCGTATGAGAGAGGCTGTTCACAGGGTATTTCTAGCCTGTCTGAAAATAGGAAGTGCTAGAAATTTCATAAGAAAGTCAATTTTTGTAAGCTTTCCTATTCAATTTTTACAGACCATACTGATTTGGATAATTAAAGCTTAGGGATAAAAAAATATGATAATATCAGAACTATTACCAAAGATAATGACAATCAATACTAGGAGGCAGTAGAGGGTGATGAAAAGTCCACTGGACCGTGAATCAAGAACCAGGAACTTCATTCCAATGCTGAAACTTACCCTGTGACTTTGGACAAATCACTTTATTTCCTGTGATGGTTAAGTTCATGTACCAACTTGACAAGGTATATAGTGTCCAGTTGTTTGTTTAAGCAAGCACTGGCCTGATTGTCCTTGTGGAGGTATTTTTAGGTGGATTTGCATCTCTAATCAGTAGATTGCATTTACAGCTGATTGCATCCACAATCAGCAAAGAATATTGCCCTCAGTAATGTGCTGGAGCTCCTCCTCTAGGTCTTAAAATCCAGAACTGAGGATTTTGGAAATCAGAAAAGAGAATTTCTACTTCTACTCCTTCCAGCCAGCTTTTCCTGGGAACTTCAACTCACCATCATTGGCATTTCCAGTGTGTGGCCTCGTCTATGGAGTTTGGACATGCCAGATTTCAGAATTACCTTTATCAGAGTTTTCAGGTTGTGACCTGCCCTACAGAATTCAAACTTCTCAATCCCCAAGGTTTTGTGAGCCAATTCCTGTAATAAATTTCTTAATATAAATTTTAATTATTAATGTAATGATCATATATACATTTGAATATGGATATTCAATTGAATATTTCCTGTCGATTCTCTGCCTCTGGAGAATTCGGACTAATCCACCTCTTTAGGCTTAATTCTGTAACCTGTTGAGATGAAGATCTGAGACAAAATCAGTAGTTCATACATTTAATTTTTCATAGTAGTTTCTTCAAAATAAATATTGTATGGTCATTAGATAACAAAGCAGATAGAAATAGAGGTCCTCATAGTATGATCTCAATAAATATCTGTTGAATAGGTGAAGATGAAACTCCTTTAAGAGGTCAGTGAGGAACCTCCACAGAGTCTCTTGACTAAATTATTTTTGAATAGTCTAATAAAGACTTCCAGTCATGCCAATATAGAAAGTTCGAAATAGAAAGGGAAGGGGCCTTGGGAAAACTGTCACCAATAGGAAGTAGATGTGCTGCTGTCTCTTGGCTGTGTGGAATGTTTTATCAGGTTGCATGCAATGGTTGCCAGAAGTAGAAAACAAGATGCAAATTGATTTAAGCAAAAGTGGTACTTTATTGATTAATATATCAGTATTTGTATATAAATTTCCATAAATAACTAAATAAGGGCATCTCTAGCTTTAGGAGAGGTTTCATCCAAAGGAAGATTCCCAAGTTTATTAAGCTCAGACTTTCTTTCTCTGAAATTCTTTCAGTATTAACTTCCTTGGTGAGTGATCCCTAGACTAATTCCCCTCTTGATAACAACATAGCTTCAGGATCTCCTACTTCAAATCCTGAAGACACTATCCAGAGAAAGATATGATCTATCCTCTGTAACTCCCAAAGAGGAAAGAGAAACCTTCTTTTCCAGTATTCTTCGGTCTCATTGGTCCAAATGGCAGCATGTGTACATCCGTGACCAGTTCTGGAGGGAGATAACACAGTGGTGGGATCAAGTCAAGGCTCATCCCCTGAATGAGCAGGAGGTCAGTCCCACCCAAAGCACACAGCTGAGAAATTATGGGAAAGAGAAGGAGGAATATATTCTGAGAGGCCATCCAATAAATGTCCAATTTAGTTATTAAAGTTATTGCATTTATTGTTATTAGTTTAATGCATTGTTATATTTCTTCATATAGACCTAGTAAAAATTCTTTGCAGAAGAGAAGATGTGTCTACATATGATCATTCCTCTCCTGTCATATTGTTAAAAGCCACATGGATGATCCCTTACTAGTGGAAGGACATTGTCTTGGTTCAAAGAACTGCATAAGAGTTGGGGAGTGGATGTGGCTCAAGTGGTTGAGTACCTACTTCCCACATGGGAGGACCCAGGTTCGGTTCCCAGTAGCTCCTAAAAAAACAAACAAACAAAAAACAAGCAAAACAAACAAAGAAAAAAACAACCCAGGGGAGCTTATGTGGCTCTGTGGTTGAGCACTGGCTTCTCAAATATGAGGTCCTGGTTCAATCCCTGGCTCCCAGTACCTTAAACAACAACAACAAAAAAAATGCATAAAAGCTAGCTTGAGTGTTTTAGTTTGTTAAAGGCTGCCAAAGCAATATGTCAGAAATTTGTTATCTTTTACAATGGGGCTTTATTAACATATAAGCTTACAGTTCCGAGGGTGAGAAAAATGTCCAAATCAAGGCATCAGGTGAAGCTCTTTCCCCGAGGACACCAGCTGCCAGAGATCCTGAACTATTGTCACAGGGTAGGGCACAATGTCTGCTGGTCTCTGCCTTCTCCAGGCTTTGTTGCTTTCAACTTCTGGCTGCTCTTTCGGCTTTCTCTCTTAGCATCTCTGGATTCCTCTCTGAGCTCCTGGGTTTTTTCCTCTCTCTCTGTCCCTCCAAATTCATCCTATTTATAAAGTACTCCAGTAAGAGGATTAAGACTCACCCTGGGTCATGACTTACTGAAGTAATCTAATCAAAAGGCCTTAACTGAAGTAATTTAATCAAAACAGTCCACCTATAATAGGTTCACACCCACAGGAATGGATTAACTCTAAGTACATGATCTTTCTGGGGTACATACAGTGTCAAATTACCACATTGAGTATATTGAAAATATACAGAAACAGCAAACTCATAGCATGGGTCTTCATTTACCCTTTGTTTACAGACTGTTCTAGCAAAGCTATTTAGCATTGCCAGTGAATGGATTACAAATTAAAGATTTAAACTCTACAATGTTATTAATGTATTGTTTTGACATTCTTTATAAATAATTATGGTACACTTATAATTTCATGTGAAGAAATCTGAGAAATAAAATTAGCATTTACTTGAAAAAAGAGACGTACATGGGGAATACATGCTGGGGAAAAAAGCAGATTTAAGGGCAAAGCTTTGCCACTATGATTCCATTGCTACATTACTCAGTCTTTCACCTGTTTTGGGGGAGAATGTAAAATGATTACTCCCGGTACAACCCAACATACATACAAGAGGCAATTATATTCACATAGTATAAGGACTAATAATTCCCGCTTCATCTGAAATCTGTTCGTCCTGAACTTGCTCTGAACATGGACCCAATTGCTATTGCTAGTAATCATCCTGTGTGTTGGAAAAATAATCCGTTGTCTAAAATTTCCCCCCAAACCACACCTGTTGTAAATGCCCATTGGAAAACCTCTCTGTGCTCAGCATTTTTATTAGGTACTGTGAGATGATCAAAGAAAAGGACCAGGGATTCTTGTGAAGAACTTTTATTTTACTTTATTTTATAAAAATTATTTGTTTGCTATGACATTCTGCTGCAGGAAGGCCTATCTGACTCCTTTAAATTATTGGTTGGGCTCATTATGTAGGTGAATGGCAGGTACTGACTGTGAGCTATGGCAGTAGCTGCTGAAAGCCCAGGGACAATATATACCTTCCTTGAAAATATGGTTCAGAAGGGTGAGAAAGAAAGCAGAGGCTTGAAACTGCCTGGCGGGAAAGTGCCAAAAGCAAGAGCAAGAGCAGCATGCCAAGAAGATGGAAGCTCAACCCTTAGCAGGAGAACATCAGACTACCTGGAGGACCTAGAAGGCAAGTGTGAGTATCAGAATGCCTTGATGATAACTAAGGACAGAAGTAGGGGGTGTGTCGGAAGCTCCCAGAAAGATCCAGCTCAGCCTTTAGATGAGGAGATCCTGACCCAGGAGGAATATTAAAACTTTGCTGAGGCTAATCAAGACACTTCAACCTATTCTGAGTGACTAAAACACTGCAGATTTCAACATTCTCTTTTAATGGCAGGGGGCAGGAAGGGTGCTTGGGTTTTCTAAGTGCTGGGCTCATATGATACTGATTTCTTTCCAGCTCTGACTTACAAATGAATGAACTTGGAAAGGGATTGAATCTCTGAGCCTCAGGTTCCTCATCCATCTAGTGGAGATATTCACACTTTCCATGCAAGGGTTTTGTAGCTTTTAAATGAGGCTGTGAATACACACAAAGTGTCTGACACAATATGGGGTAGGGGCAGAGAGGGTATATGGAAACCACTGGCTCCCTCTCCTTTCCTGCTGCATTTCATTTCTTCTCAGCTTAGGTTCTGATTTTAAGCTAGTTGTGCTGAGATGAGATGATTGAGAAGTAAAGCTGAAAATATAAAGAATGCAAAGAGCCCAGGAGAGAGACTGATGATTTCATTTTGGGGGAATGGATTACTTGGGTAGTTCAGGGCAAGGCAAAATTCATGCTTTATGTTTCCTATAAATTAGATATTTCTTGAGATATAAGCTTTCTTCCTGGTTTATAAACATTTTGGAGGGTAGTTGGGGGGAACAATCAGTGAGGATCTGAGGAAAACATTAGAGCAAGGAGAAGAGCTGAAGACTTGGAGGAACATTTCAGGTTTGATAAGCAGTTCATATTTTGTATATGTAGAAAGTGAGGCAGGTTAGTATAGGGTAACTGGAGGAGAAGACAAGCCTACCTACTAAAAAAAACCCAAAACAAACAAAGAACAATAAAATATAAAATAAAAGTGCCCACTGGACAAATGGAATGTTCCTGAACTTGGACAGAGAGAGGGAAGTAGATGTTGGAGACAAACATATGACTGGCAATATCAGTAGAGTCAGGGCTAGTGTTTGTTGCTAGATATGGGTTCCCCAATGTCTTAAGCAAACAGAGAGTCTGAGACTGGCTGAAGAACAAGAAGAATGAAGCAAACATAGAGGGAGTAGAGAAATGAAGAGACCAAGGGACATGAGATGCCAGCTGTTTCTTAAAGCCAGCTTGGTACCTGATTTTCACTACCTATCAATTTATCCAATTATCCCAAAAATTCACAGATATCTACTGAGCACCCACTGGGGACCAGTCTAGGACTGGAAAAGAGAAATTGAACAAATGAACAGAAAGGGGCATACAAGTTGAGGTGATGGTAAGTGCTTTGAGGGAAAATAAAACAGGTTAAGGAAGATAGTCATAAGGAATAAGATATTTTTTATTTGCATTGGGACATCAAAACCTGTTCTCTGTAACAGGTAACCTTTGAGAAGAGCTTCTGAATGGAGAAGGGAATGAGCTAGGCTCATATCTGGTGAAAAGCTTTGCAGGCAAAGGGAGTGCCCTAAGCAAATGTTCCTAAGCAAGAGACCAGAGAGGCTGGGATGGAGGAAGGAGAGGAGGTAGTACAGATGTTAGAGAGGTAGAGAAGGAGGGGCTGCTCAGGTCAGTTTCATAGAGCCTTATGAGGCCTTGGGTAATATTTTCCCTGGGGTCATAGAAAACTTCTCTACTTCTTTATAAATAACACTTTATTTGACCTAGTTTGAATGGATTTTAGATCTTCAAAACGAACAAAAAACTTTTATTGAAACATATATTTTTATAGCATTTTTCCAATTTTTATTTGCTTTAAAATTACATATGCACATGCCTCCTCTCCCACATTAGACTGAAATTGCCCCACATCAGAGATGATAGATATCAGTCCTTATATGCCTCGTCTCATCACAATCTTCTGTGAAGGAGTGAATGACAGAAATCTGCATAACATTTCTAAGCAAGGGGCAGGAATATTGCAGACCATCTTATCAATGAGATCCCTCATGTTTTGTTCATACAAGTATATTCTCTAACTTTTGCCAGGGTATATAGGGAAGAGAGCGGCTGAGAAACGAAAGCTGAAAAATCTATAAATAAAACTAAAGTGCCCAGATGACGGGTTTACGATTTCATCTCATGCGTGCATGTTTTGGCATTTTTCAAAGCTCATGCGTGTATGTATACATGTATACATGTTTGTTGGTCTAGTCAGGAGAACTTTCAGACTGTTCCCTAAAACGGGTGGGAAGGAAATCACAGTTTCTTGGCATTTTGAATATCAAAGAAAATGAGAGAAAGTTGCAAATTGGGATTAAGGTAATAATTAAAAATTAATTAATGTGTCAGTATTAGATGAAGAGTATTTTAAAGGGTGGTATTTCAAATAATAGTGTATATATAAGTTAGAATTTAGGAATTTTATGTGGTAAGGGAATAAACTGAATAAACAAGGTAAGTTTGCATTTATGCAAGTGCCTGAGGAAGTTGATTTCCAAAGGTTAATATTGAAAAGAATCACAAAGAAGACTTCAGTTTGCTCTATTCCTAAAATGGGATTATCATTCTTTTTTCTTTCCTAGAATCTCTAAGTCATACGTGTTGCCTTTGAGCAAGGATAAATTGTTATTTTCTTTTACCAAAAAGTACAATAATTAAAAAAAAAATCATTTTGGCTTCCTACCAGCTATAATCAGGTAGACTTTAATTTTCAGCACCCCAACCTCCATCCATTTCTTTCTTTCACTCAGCTTCTCTTCCTTCTTCTCTACTCTTCTCTCAAACAGGTCACAGTTTGCCAGCTATTATCACCTTCAGGGACAATCCTTGGCAAGAATGTTCAAAACCTTGGTGACCTAATGAAAATTGTCAGGTCTTCTCTGGCCACTGTTCTTATCCATTATGCCATCTGACTAGCAGGACTGGATTAAGGCCCATGCTGGGCTCTCAGAAAAATAGATCTTTACAATGTGGTATAATTAAGTGAGCACAAATTCTGGAGACAGAAAACCTACCTTTGAATGCTGACTCTGTAATTTATCAGTAAGGTGACCTGTTAAAATCACAGTCCCACTGAGATTTTTCTTTTTCACCTGAAAACTGATCACTAATAGCCTTGAACTCAGTGAGGGCTTTGAAGATCAAATGAGAAAATATGTATAAAAAAGCTTTTGTGTGCTTATGTAACATTGTATATATCAGGCTTTTTATTCAAAAGGATTCCATCCTTCTAAACTGCCATTCTCCATCCCCAGTTTGAAAAGTAGAGAGAATAGAATCATAACAATGATGATAATGACAGATTTAATAATATTGGGGATGAATGTTTTTTGAGAGTTTATTTTGCACCAGGTGTTTCGCTATATGCTTAATATATATTATTTTAATCAATCCTCACAATATCCCAATGAGGTGAAAACTGAGGCACGGACAGATTAGAGTTGCAGGTTACTGATTGTCAAGCTGAGATTTGAACCTTTATCCTTTCTGACACCAAAATCTGTGTTCTAATCACTATGTAATATGATAGCCATTCCGTCTCCCCCGTGCACCCCCTTACTATGCTTTGGCAGAAGAGCTACACTCACTCATAGAAGAGAGAAGAGAAGGAGGCCTGAGGGACGATGACTAATGAACACCAGTTGCACTGAATAAGTTTTCTCAGATGGTGGGTTCATTATTAGGAACCTGTTGGAGTCATGCATCTTGGCTTTAGGCTATTCCAGCTAATGAAGTTAAAGCCAAGTGTGATGAGCCATAGTGGCTGCCATTTTGGGGACTGCCTTACACACACCCCATCCCTTTTCCTTTGATAATGACACTCTTTCCATTTACAGAACTCCTTCCGCATTCCATGAGGTTAGAAGGTACTATTGGATATGGTCCCCCAGACCAACCTCTGCCTAAAGGGTGGACATGTCACCCAGGCTGGTGCATAACACTAACCCTCCCCTTTTCAACAGATATTAATCAATGATTGAGGACCTGACTCACACAGAGCCAGACAGAGCCAATCATCTGGACAGTGTCTGAACAAGGTAGAAGAAACTTCTCTATATATGAGTATATGAGTGATGCCAAATTGGGATGTTGGGAAATTGTGAATCTGAGGTTCTATTCAGCCAACGTAGAGTAAACACTATTCAGTAGGAGAAAATTAGGCCAACATACAAAAAACATGGGAAAGTACAAAAATTAACTCAAAATGGATCAAAGACCTAACTATAAAATCTATAGTCATAAAGCTCCTATAGGAAAATATAGAGAAACATCTTCAAGACCTAGTGATTGGTGGTGGATTTTTAAAGTTTACACTGAAAGCATGAGCAATGAAAGAAAACGTAGATAAATGGGACCTCCTCAAACTTAAATACTTTTGTGATTGAAAAGACTTCGCCAAGAAGGTGAAAATGCAGCCCACTCAACAGGAAAAAGTATTTGGAAACCACATATCTGATAAGAGTTTGATTTCCATTCTGTATAAGGAGATGATACTTCTCAACAATAAAAGAGCAAGCAATCCAAGTAAAAAATGGGCAAAAGACTTAGACGTTTCTCCAAAAGGGAAATACAAATAGCCAAAAAGCACATAAAAAATGTTCAATTTCACTAGCTATTAGGGAAATGCAAATTCAAATGACCATGAGATAACATCTCACACCCCAAAAGATGACCATTATTAAAAAGATAGAAAACAGTTAGTGCAGGAAAGGATGTGAATAAATAGGAACACTCCTTCACTATTGGTGGGAATGTAAAATGATGCAGCCTCTGTGGAAGACAGTTTGGTGGTTCCTCAAGAAAGCTAAACATAAAACTACCATATGATGCAGCAATTCCTCTACTAGGAACATATCCAGAAGAACTGAAAACTGTGACGCAAACAGACATTTGCACACTGATGTTCATAGCAGTGTTATTCACAATTGCCAAAAGACAGAAACAACCAAGTGTCCATCAACCAATGAATAGAGAAACAAAATGTGGTATATACATACAATGGAATACTATGCTGCAGTAGGAAGAAATGAAATTGGGGCTCATATGATAACATGGATGAACCTTGAAGGCATTATGTTAAGTGAAATAAGCCAGACACAAAAAGACAAATATTACATGGTCTCACTAATATGAACCATATATGAAGTATAAATGCATGGAGTTAAAACCTAGAGTTAAGGTTATTAGGAGATAAGAGGAGGGCTGAGAAGGTGTACTGATCCTTAATGTATGTGGACGTTTTAATTAACTTGACTGTAAAAGTGTGGAAATGGATTGATGGTAACACATTATAGTGAGTAGAACTACCGCAGCTGGTCTATAAAAGGGATTGTGGCTGAAAAGGGTAGTCTAAGGATGTAAATGTCAATTGAAAGAAAGCTAGAGAATAATCTAGGGACTGAATAACACAGTGAACCCAGAAGTGGATAAGAATTGTAGTTAATAGTACAAATACAAGAATGTCCTTCTGTGAACTAGAACAAATGTACATCACTATTGCAAGGTGGTAAGAAAGTGGAGAAGCATGGGAAAAATACAGTTAATGTAGCCTATAGACTATGTAATATTCTTGCATCAATGCCAAAGATGTACTGTGTTAATAATAGGGGGTATGGAAAAAATATACCAAATGTACACTATAGACCACAGTTAGTGGTAATAGTTTGATGATGTTCTCTCATAATCTGTAACAAAAGTTCCACAACAATGTAGTATACTGATGGATGGGTATTGTATGGGAATTCCATACATGTTCATGATTGTTTTGTAAGTTCACAACTTCTCTAATAAAAATACATATTTTTAAGAAATTAGACACAAATACAAAAAAACAAAAAAAAATTCATAATAACAATATCAGTGAAAAAAGATATGGGAAAGAGGGGAAAGTGAGGGGGAGAGAAAGATAGTGAAAGAGGAAATTGGGAGAGACAGATAGAGAGACAGGGAAGAGAAAGAAGGAGAGAGAGAAAGAAAGAGAGAGAGAGAGAGACAAAACTGGCAACAATACATGAATCTGTCTCTAGAGCCAGGCTTTCATGGTGCCGAGGACCACCACTGGGCTTTCTAAAGACCCAAACCAACAAATTTATTTTTTGATTTGAGCTAATTTGAGTTGAGAGTCTATCTCTTCTACTCAAAAGACTCCTGATTAAGATATCTAAGTAATTTAATGTAATGAAAAAGATTAGGGAGCCTAGGGTAGAGAATGGACATCTATTATATGAACATATAAATGATAAGGTTATTTCACTCCAAGACAAAACACAAATTTGCAGATAGACCTTTTGCAAAATAAGCACTGTATTTTCTCCCTGGATATTTCTATAATTTCTATGTTTTTTTTTTTTTTTTTTTTAGAAATCAGCCATAGCTGTGGGGGAAAAATACTTGTGACAAAATATTTTAATATGCTACCCCTTCAGATATAAAGATTCGCAGTTGTATTCTTACCTCTAGCCTGAAGCTTGTAGAGAAATGCTGCCTGAGAGGTATTGGTTATCATCACTCCAGACCTAACCATAACATAAAGCACTGAGATCATTTTAGAAAGTTATTTAGTGGTGGTGGGGAGGGCTCTAAAAGTGAATTTTGATCTCATTTATAGTGCAGTCCAATCAACAGCTTAGTCAATCACGTCGAATTAACAGCATGAGGCAACACAAGACCAAGTCTACATTTTAATTTTTGCTTCATCTCCCACTGTGCAATGCTATTAGAGAATGTTGTTAGAGTCTAATGATGTAGATCTTGATTCTCTGGTCAGGTAAGATGAGCAGTCATGAGAGATTTAGTTTTTTTTTCTGAGAAAAAGAGTTCAGGTTTTGGACCAAATTTACTCATCTAATATATTTGAGATTTGGGTGAGCGCATAACAAAGAATCCAGATTTTCATTTTGTGTTTCCTGTTTGAAGCCCACTTTATTTCCTTAGACAGTGCAGTGGGAAGGTCAATGAACTTGCCCAAAAGAAAACCAGCTCCAGATCTGCTCTGCGGCATGCAACCTTAGCTCTTTAGTGCAAATTATGAGATTGATGTAAGTCATCTAGATGCCCCTTTAAACTGTAACTTTCTCCTAACACAAAATCCCAAAGAGTAATTTTGTGTATTCCTCATACTTGCACAAAATCAGCTCATTCTTCATTAACAGTTCTGGCATTTAACAAACATGAGTTTTTTTTCCTTGGTCTAAGTGATGGTGACAGTCTAGTTGATTTGTGTTCATAAAATACAGGAAATACAGTTTTCTACTGCTATTTCAAGGAGAAATGTTGACATATGATTCTTTGATTTGACTTATGGCAGAATCCATGAAGAAAAAGGTAGACTCAAGCATATTTAAGTGCATTTATAAATGCTTACTGAAATTTGATTGAAACACATGGCTTTCTGCATGAATACTTTACTAATGACTATTGTATATGTTTAAGTTGGGTCCCCAAAGTTAGACAGTTTGCCTCAGATAGTTTATAATCATAGTAGAAGGGAATCCCTACCTTTTAAATATATTTTCCCCTTTGGCCTTGAACTTCAGAGGAAATTAAAGATTTCAGAGAAATCTTTATCATGATCACAACCAGGATAAGGAGGGTGAATCATAAAAAAACAAGTGAAAGGAATTTGTGTTACTTTCCAGTGCTGGCAAGTTCCCAACTGTTAAAACATTCTGAAAGTCATGTCTTTGGTAGATCTTGTAGATTTTTCTAAGCTATACACTAAAATTTGTATGAAAAACGATCATTTTCCATAGCTTAATTAACTTCTATTTCTCTCTCTAATTCACACATAGATTCAATCATTTATTTCTCAAAGCAGTCCTGTGATGTATTGGCTGATATTATTCTCATTTTGCAGATAATTTAACTGAAGAAGAGAGAACTTAAATAGCTCCCAAAGGTCACAGAGCTTGATGGTGGTGGAGCTGATGTTGAACCAGATGGCCAAGCTCCCAAGCTACCTTGTCATGACTGCCCCACAGTGCCTCTCCCCTGAGAGTCTGCTCCTTATTAGTGATAAAGAAGAAGAATGGGACTGACTTTGGGAGGATCCTGGCTATTTACATCAGTTGGACTACAGGTGATTTATAAGTGAATATTTTCAGAATTTTTCGACTGAGTGCTGTTTAGATGGAAATGCTAGAGCTTTTGTTTTCTCATAGGAAGCTGTTGAGAGACGAAAAGAGTGATGAAGCTGCAAACACTTGTATGAGGAGGTCACAGCATGGAAAGCATGAGCCACCTAGTTAAGTGGATGGGTGTACTGTGACGAGCAAGGCATTCTGGTGACACAGGCAGACCCTGATGGGTGGAAGGGCATCTGTTTAATATCAGGTAGTGTAGACCACAGGCATAAATGTCTCAAACCTGGAGGATTATGCAAGGAACTGTGTTATATTGGTTGGCAGCACAATGACAGAGAGTAAGCTTGTGGGAAATAGATGGGACATATGCATCTGCATTAAACCAGACGTTTCCTTCACCAGTAAAGACCTGGAGGCAGTCATGGCACTCTGTGCTCCCTGGGCAGCAAGATGTGCGATAAGCAGATTGTAGTGCAGAGAGACAAATCAAGATGGCAGCCATGCCCATGGAGTAGTTGGCAGTTAAAGGCTGATGTCAAACTGTAGGAGATCTAAATGCCAGTGGAACATGGGAACTGTGGCCATGTAGCTATGAGACTTGGATTTGCCTCAGACATGACTGTTGTTGTTTTGGGAGGTTTAACTAGTGTGACCTGAGAGCCAATATCCATTAACAAACTACTAGATGGGAAAGAAAAAGGAAACTTTGGAATGCAGCCAGGAAACCAGCTCTTCTATAACATGGCTTGCAAATTCTCTGCTGGCCAGATGTGAAAGTAATCTATGACCATGGACTCCATGAGTAGCAATTGTTATAAAGAGAACTGAAAATAGGGAGCAGAACATATAATTACACACATGCACTGCTTTAGTTCCCTGAGCTGCTCAAGCAAATACAATGGAATGGGTCAGAGTAGACAATGGGAATTATTTGCTTATGGTTTTGAGGCATAAAGAAAGTCCAAATCAAGGCATCATCAAGGCAATGCTTTCTCCCAGATGACTGTGGTGTTTTGGGGCTGGCTGCTGGTGATTCTTGGTCCTTAGCCTGTCACATGGCAATGTGCATGGTATCCTCTCTGTTCTCTTCCTGTGAATTTCTCTCTTTCTGTCTGGATTTCATTGCTCTTATAAAGGACTCCAGTAAAAGGATTAAAACCCATTCTGACTGAGATGGACAACACCTTAACTGAAGTAACCTCACTAAAAAGTCCTACTTACAAGGGATTCACACCCACAGAATGAATTAAATGTAAGAACATGTTTTCTGGGGTGCATAACAGCTTCAATCCACCACTTGTACTCACAATCCCAAGACTTAGTGAGACCAAGGGAAGGCAGACATGGAGTGGCTGAGTGTGGGCGCTATCAGAGATGGGGTGACTTTTCCTTTCTTTCTTTCCTTTTTCTTCTTTTTGAAGAAGGCAGAATCGAAAATAGCAACAAGCTCAGCAAACAGCATCTACAGCTGCTAAGGAAAGAACAGCCTTCATTCAAATGCACGGCAGAAAGGACAGCTGGTCACGTTGGTCTTTTCAGCCTTCCTCGTGCACATATTTAGCAACACAATCAGAGGCAGGATTCTGAGTATAAAAGGCACTGATAGATATCTGTGGGATAACTCCAATTTGGTTACATTTTGCAGAAGAGGAGCTTACCAAGTCCTTTTCCATTATGCCCAATTTCAATTCTCTCTAGTTGTCCCAGATTCTTTGTTTTAATATACAGCGACTCAACCTCTAAAATAGAAAGAGGTGGGGCTATTAAAATAGAAGTCAGAGCATTGAAAGTTGAGATTTTGGCTGGGTCAGGTTTGGGACTGCAACAAATGTGACTGAACAGATACAGGGATGGCTGGACATTTTGTGTATCAGTTCAGAACTAGTAGTCTCTTCTTAAATGAAAAATGCACCTTCCAGGTCTTCCATGCTCGGGCCTGCAGAAGATACCAAAAGAATGAAGACACTATCTTTCTTTAAGAAGGTGCTTACACTTGAGTATGGGCATAGAGAGTACACAAATAAGACATAATACCATATAGAGAAGATTAAGTGTACACACACACATGTGGGAAACTATTAAGTCATATAGTTTGGATGTAAAAGCAAAAGCTGAAAGGGAAGTGTTTTACTTTCTCGGCTGCTAAAACAAATATCATGCAGTGAGTTGGCTTAAACAACAGGTATTTATTGACTCATGGTTTTGAGGAGAAGTTCAAAATTGAGACATCAACAAGGTGATGCTTTTTCCCAGAAAGTTGTGGCATTCCGGAGCTGGCTACCCATCATCCTAGGTCCTTGGCTTTTCCATCACATGGCAATGCACATGCAGCGTCTTCTCCTTTCTCTTCTGACTTCCAGCTTCTGGCTGCTCCCCATGCCTCCCTCTCTTTGGCCTTACCTATAATGCCTTCATACATACAACTAAGACCCATCCTGATTCAGCTGAGTCACACCTCAACTGAAGTAGCTTCATCAAAAGGGTCCACACCCACTGGAATGGATTATGATTAAGAACATGTTTTTCTGGAGTACACAGCTCCAAACCACCATAGAAAACCATTCATTTTGAATGGTTTTGAGCAAGAAAGTGACATGATAGGAACTTCAATTTAAGAAACTGTCCAACATACTTAGGAATCTTACTCTCTGTACACAGGATGCCCAGTCATAGGAGGTGGTAAAATGGAATAACTGCTTTGGAGTTTGTCCTGATGCTTGAGTCCATTCCCCTTTTTAAATTGCAAAATGTAAGGCTACTTCATATTATCTATCAGTACAAAGATGGCAAGACCTCTCAAATGAAAATCTTTCTTGTAGAGCATAGTAAACATCTAGACAAGAAAAAATATATGGCTCCATAGGCTGTGTCAATAATAATAACTAATATAATGCATTCTGACAATAGCCAGACAGGTTATTATTATCTTCATTGTCAGAATAGGAAGCTCAGGTTTAGTCTTGGGATGTCAAACCTTGAGGCATCCTATCAAAACCTGTTACCTTCCATGGTCTCCATCTAGACCTCAGAGTGTGCCCTTATGTTCCTGCATGGTCTCCTTCTCTATCTGTTTGTCGGTTGGAGGTTGGGCAATTCAAAATATCTTTAACAAGGTAAAAACACCTTCACTAGCCTTAGCCTTTCTGTATTTCTCCTTCATAAATCTATTTTGGAGGATGCAGCCTACAAATGTGGTTGCCAAGGTGAACATCTTTTCTTAAGGGCAGATATTGGAATTGATTAGCAATGTAATAGGAGGAGAGAGGGGGCAAAGAAACAGCCCTAGAGGACTATTCCATAGTTGTGTGATTATCACTGGAATAGCACAAGAAGTAATGTAACATGCCTGGTGCAATTAGGCAGATATTAAAGGATCTGAAAGTTCACCTCTGAGGAAGGAAGGTGAACATTCATAAATCACCACGCAGCCTAACTTGACAATCAAACCTTCACACTTTTTACGTAGCATACTGCTTTACCTACACTTACAAATTCAGTGGCCAAAATCTCTGAGTCATATGCAAAAGGAAAAAATAGCTGACATAAATATCATACATTACAAAGATTTTCTTTAAATCAGAAAATGGAGAGACTGATGATGTCTGTGTGAGTAATGCTAATTTATTTAAAATGCTAGACAGGTCAAAACTCACATTTCCTCTTCCAAAGGCCTTGAAAAGTCCTGAGATCGGTGAGTTGCAGAGGTTCAGATGAGCTCTCATTTCCAAATAGAGTTATGTGGGCATCAGCATCAGTTCCTATACTTTTGACATCTCCTCTATACACCTTAATTTGATACCAGCATCCAGGTCTTTTGTCACTTGGGAATTAAGAATGATTTTAGAGCTAGAATCAGCTCTGCTTTTGAAAAATCAATAATAGAAGACACTGAGATTTTTTTTCTTGATTTTCATACTTAGTGTTCATTATCTACTTTCTGCCAAAAATCAACATAAAAATGAGGTTTGTTAGCACTTTGCCTGGGAACATCAGAGAAAGAGGTTAAACTCAGGCAATCAGCTTGGAATTTGCCTTCTTAAGGTCCCTTGGTTCTTCTTGAAGTTCTAGGCCTCCATTCACCATGGGTAAGGAGAGCTCACTCCAACACTTCCACACTCTGTAGAATTCTTTAGTCACCCCTCCTGTCTTGCGACTGCTACATATTCATTTAAATAAAGGACAAGGTCTTTGTACATAATAGCAGGGGTGAAGCTACTTCTGCCCAGCTGTAAAGTTTACCTCTTTTTTATTTTTTGGAGATACTCTTCTTCTTTAAGTATCATACTCCCTTTCCAAGCACTTAGCTAGAACCCTCTTAAAGCTAGGGTTAGTTTTGTGACCTAGAAAAGCCACCTTTTATAAACTAGTTATAACACTAAGGTAGATGTGATGGAGGAAGATTACTCTAGCACTATGAATCTTTAATTGTACAGTTCCAGGCACCCAGGGTGTCCAGGAATGTATATTGGAGTAGAGTTTGATGGGATGGGATGTGAGGGTAGAGGTTGTGAGGGCAGAGAGGTGATGATAAGGAGGTGGGACTACCTGTTAGCCCATAAATCACACTACCTCCATCTACTCTTAAGCCTAGTTTGATCAGTATCTGCAAAATTGTTTACACCTGGTCCTATGGCCAAGGGGATTATCTAGAAATTGGGGTGAAGCCAGGAACTGGTTTAATGGACATTTTCCATTCAATACTGACTCTCCCTCACTGGCTCTGGGGCCTCAAGATGCTAATTTTGCTTCTCTGGGCCTCAGATTCCTATTCTATAAAATGAAGAAAAAAATTATATTTTTTACGTGATTATGACAATATATATTCTAACACCAGTGGGAGCCCTAATCTCTCCCTCCTCCCTATCCTACTGCCCTATTCCTTACTGTCAACCCCACCCCCAAGGAAATAGACACTTGACATTGTTCAAGACCCTTAGATAACAGTTTGGAGTGAAGAGTTAACAAATCTTGTTTCAGCTGGAAGGATTGCTTGGTGGATCTTCTAGCCTTTTGTATCCCTAACTCTTAAAATTGTTAGTGGTTCTCTTCTAGAGCTTAATTGGAGCTCAGAATGGCACTTGCCTTCATTTTCACCCTTGCCCACTGTAACGGTTGGCCAATTTGATGTAATTATGAATTCCAAAAATATAATTGGATCATGCTTGTAAACTGATCTGTTAATCTGGGCATGATTAGGTTATGATTAGGGCATTGAGCCCCGCCCTTTGGTGGGTGGGGAATCAAATATAAAAGGCAAGGCAAAGAAAAGAGTTGAAGCAGTCTTTTGAGAAGCAGTTTTGATGTTGGAAAGAAGGCCCCAGGAGAAGAGAATTAAGCTGTTCGCCTGATCGTCTACAGCTGACCTTGTGGAGGAAACAGGAGCTAAGCCCGGAGAGAAACGCAGCCCCGGGAAGAGAGGAACCCCAGAAGCCTGAACTGTCTTGCTCTAACATGTGGCAATGGACTATGGTGAGAGAAGAAACTTAACGCTTTATGGCCTGGTATCTGTGGACTTTTACCCCAAATAAATACCCTTTATAAAGACCAACCCATTTTTGGTATTTCACATTAGCACCCCTTTGGCTGACTAATACACCCACCTTAAAAGGACAAGAAGGAACAAAGACCAGGAAAAGAGGTCAAGGAACAGGCTTCTTAGGGCTACTCTTCATCTGGTGCCAGACTGTAAATAAGTTTCCTCTCCCATGTTCAATAATGCTTTGTGGGGAAGCATTCTGAGCCCACGTCTGTGTCATGACTGATTTATCAACACCTGCTATGGGTATTTGAGGGGACCCAGAACCTGCTGGCCATGGAGTTGCCCTTCCTCATCTAGTTACCCATCACTCAAGCTCACAAGAGCAGTAGAAACTTGTGGTCAAAGCTGTAGCTTAATAATACAGAATGCACTTTTCTCTTTATTGTCCTATTGCATTGATTTTCCCCAGGAATGTATTGGGAGTGGCTGTGTCTATGTCAGTCAGTGAAGGATTTGGTACCCTGCCCAAATCCCATTTCATGGGAACAATGAACACCTGGCATTGCTTCATAAACAGAGGATAATTGTGTTCATAGAAGGTGGAGGATCTCAGGAGCTGCAGAGCAACAGCATAACCCACATACCCACTTTGATTAAAGAGAATGAAGCTTTAGGGTAGAATCTTGTTCATGGTGGGGCTGAGGCAGCCTCACTTAGGTACCAGAAGCTGCAAAAGCAACCACAGGCCTGGTGGATCACACACTCCGTGGGGAGAGGGAAAGCAATCCCTCAGGGACAACCAGACTTGCCTCAGAGGAGGCAGAGATCCAGGGGAGAGGCTTAGGGTGGACTGCTGGGACACTGGTGAATTGGCACTTCCTTTCTTTCTCTTTCTACAGGAAGTGCTAACACAAAGGTAGAGCCTGGAGACCTTTCTGAAAGGCAGAAAGATGATTCTGGACCAGAGGTCTTACTCAATTCAGGACCAAGATATCTAGAACACTGAGGCTAAAGAGAAAGGTAAGCAAAGAGTTCTTTAAACATTTACCAAGGATGCTAAAGAGAATGAGGAAGCCTTGGGGAAGACCTGAGGCTTAGTGCTGCCATCACTTAAAATTTCTAAAGCTAGAAAAATAGAAATTGTGAAGACACTCTGAGGGAGAGAAGGCTGTCTGCATAGCTGTGGGAATCTTAGTGCTGCAGTTAACCTACATGTGGGAAACTTCCCCCGAATTCCTTTTAAGTTCACTGGTGATAGGTCCTTGATAACTGGTACAAACAGAAACTAAAATGCCTTTCTTCTCTCTCTCGTCTCTTTTTCTCTAAGTCTTTCCTCCTGCTAACCCTAAATCTTGGCTCTAGTGTACGGTTAGCAATATGACAATAAGGACTAGTTGGCTTTATGGTGTGGCTTCTGGGAACAGCTCCTTTGCTGGAAAGATATCACCACCTAAGGGTTTTGTGCATCTGGACTGTCAACTACAGCAGGCGTCTTCATCAGGCTCTGGGATTTGGTGGTTTTGAAATTTTGTAGGTTTGGGTGTTTGCTGCAACCTGCTGTGTCCAGTTAGCTCCTGAAACTGAAACAATGCAAGTGTAATAGCCCAAGGATTGGCTTATTTCACCCTTGAAAGTATGAAAAGAGTGAGATTAATTCCAGTGGAAGGCCACCCCAACTTTAGCCACTGAGCCAAAGACCCCAGATTATACCAGGATTTACAATGGGATGCATTGTCCAAGGCTGAGAAAAAGAAAAAGGCGAGAGGGAAGAAGCTGTGTATAAAGTAAGTCTTGAACCTTTCATTTCTCTTAATTAACCAGAGGGGATCAAAGAAAGAATTAATCAATACAACTAAAAATTTATCAGATGATGGATAATTTAAGTCACTTATATTGATGTTATTCTATTACATGGACAATTTTTTTTTTAATCTAGCACACATTGTTTAAATTCCATCTGCTGAAATTTATTGGTCAATGCAGTTGAATGTAACTGGGTGGGTGCATTTTTGGTTTAGTATGTGATTAAGAGTAATATTATCTTTCCTTTAATTTCAGTACAATTTACTACTAAGTGAAATGTATAAGTTTTAATTTTACAGTTCCGTAAGTTTTTGACAAATTTATGTTCCCATATAATACATATCCTGATGGAGATACAGTCAACCCTGAAAGTTCCTTCCTGCCCTTTTCCAGTAAACTCCTCCCCTACAAAACACAACCACTATTCTGGTTTCTATCACATGGCTGGAATCATGCAATATGTACTCTTTTCGTGTCTTTTTTTAATTTTTTTAACACAACATGATGTTTTTAATTATAATAAATTATTAATATATTTATCCATTCTCCTGTTGATGCACATTTGCATTATATTTTGTTTTAGGCAGTTATGAATAAAGCTGTTATGGCATTGTTATACAAATCTTTTCTTGTAGATATGGGCGCTTGGTATTGCTGGTAAGATAATTGTGTGTTTAAATTTGTAAGCCAGGCAGATTGCTTTCCGAGGTGGTTGTAACATTGTAACTTCATACCCACAATGTATGAGAGATGCAATTGCTCCACATTTGGTAATGCTAACCTTTTAAAATAGAGCCTTTGTAGTGGGTTGGAGTGGTAGCTCCTTGTGGTTTTAATTTGCATTTCCCTGATGACTAATGATATCTTCTCTGCACTCTGATCTACTCTTTTGCCATTTTTTATTGTGTTGCTTTTATTGTACTTTTAAAAAATGTATAATTCTTTAAATATTCTAGATACCATCCTTTGTCAGATACAAGAATTACAAATATTTTCTCTAACCTGTCACATGCTTTTTCATTTTTAACGGTTTCTTTTGCAGATACATTTGAAAAATTTTGATAAAGACTAATTTATCAATTTTTTCTTTCATTGTTTAGCTCTAAGAAATCTTTGCCCACCCTAAGCTCACAAATATTTCATCCCACATTTATTTTAGAAGGTAGTTTTAAATTTTGCGTTTAGGTCTATGATTCTTATTGAACACATTTTTTATCAAGAAAGATGCAGGTGTCAAAGTTCACATTTTTTGTGTAGTTTTTCTAACACCATATTTTGAAAAGAAGTTCCTTTCCTCGATGAATTGCTTTGATGCTTTTGCAGAAAATAAATATGTGAGACTATTTATGGGCTCAATGCTGTTCCATTGTTACTAACTTTTTGGTAAATCTTGAAATCAAGTAGAGTAGGTCCTCCGATTTTGTTCTTTTTTTCCCAAGATTGCTTTGGCTATTTTAGTCCTTTTGCTTTTCTGTATAAATTGTAGAGCCAGTGTATCAATCTCTACCAAAGAAACCTGTGAGTATTTTGATTGAGAATGCATTGAAACTATAGGTCAAATTGGGGAGAAATGAATGCTAATTATATGAATTTTCCAGTTAATGAATATGCTATGTCTTTCCATTTATTTGTGTCTTCTTTAATTTCTCCCAGAAAAGTTCTGTCCATGTAGTTTTCAATGTAGAGGTCTTACACATCTTTGATTCATTTTTTCCTAAGTATTTTATGCTTTTTTATGTTCTAATAAAATATGTCATTTGAATTTCATTCAACAATTGTTTGCCGTTAGTATATAGAACTGCAATCGATTTTTGTATATTGTATATTGATCTTATAGCTTGTGACCTCAATAAATTCAATTATCAAATCTAATAGGTTTTTGGTAGATTTCTGTGCGTTCTCTACACACATAGTAATGTCATCTGCAAATAAAGATAGTTTTACCTTTTCATTTCCAATCTTCATGCCCTTTATTTCTTTTTCATGCTTAGTTGTACAGGCTAGGGTCTCCATTACATGTCAAATGAAAGTAGTGAAAGGGAAATAGCTTTGTCTTATTCCTGATCTTAGGTAGGGAAAAAATTCAGTTTTTCACCAGTAAGTATAATGTTACCTGTAGTTTTTTTTTCTTTCTCTAATTTTATTTGCACACACTCCATATCCATCAAACACGCACTCCTCTTCTCCTCACCCTCCATCCCCTGTAAATGTCTATCTACTTTCTGTCTCTGTGGATTTGCTATTCCTAGACATCTCTTAGAAGTGACATTATACAATAATTGTCCTTATAAGTTGTCTTGTTTGTTTCTATGAGCTTAATGTTTTCAAGGTTCTTCCATGTTGTAATATGTTTCAGAACTTCCGTGTTTCTTCTGGCCAAATAATTCCGCATTGTGTGTATGTTCAACACTTTGTTAATGCATTCATTTGTTGATGGACACTTGTGTTGTTTCTACCCTTTGGCTATTGCAAATAATGCTGCTGTAAATATTGGTAAAGGAGCATCTGTTTGAAGCCCTCTTTTCACTTTCTTTGGATATATACTTAGAAGTGGAATTGCTAGGTCATAGCTGTGGGCTTTTATGCTTTTATTTATGGTTTATATAGTTTATATCATGAATGCTGTTTTAATTTTGTTAAACACTTTCTCTTCTATTTAGATAATTATATGATTTTTCTCCCTTATTATATTAATGTGGTGAATAACATGGACTGATTTTTTAAAATGTTAGACCAATTTGCTTTCTAATCTTGTATGCTCATTTAGACCTGTTGTCTATCACAGTTTATATATTGCTAGATATTATTTGCTGAAATTTAGCAAAGGCTTGTTTCTAGTTTCATAGGAATATTTGTCTTTAATTTCCTTTTCTCATAATGTCCCTTTTCAAGGATTTGTATTAGGGTCATGATAGCATCAGTAAATAATTTGGAAAGTGATCACTTTACCTCTGTTTTCTAAAATAGTTTCTCTAAGATTGGTATTATTCCAATTACCATTTGAGTCTGGAGTTTTCTTTATGGGAAGATTTTAAATTATGAATTCAATTATTTATTTATTTATTTATTTATTTATTTATTCCTTTATCCCCCCCTTGCTGCTTGTGCTCGCTGGGTCAGCTAACCACGCCGTGCGGGCGGGCTTGCCTTCACCAGGAGGCCCTGGGAACTGAACCCGGGGCCTCCCATATGGTAAACGGGAGCCCTACTGATTGAGCCTCAGCCGCTTCCCTATGAATTCAATTTTTTAACAGATATAGATCTATTCATATTTTCTATTTCTTACACGTGCATTTTGGTACATATGAAGGAATTTGTCCACTTCAAGTAAGATGTAACATTTGTTGGCATAAAGGTGTTTAGAATATACTTTTATTTTCATTTTTGATGTTTGAAGGATCAATAGTCATACCTCTGTTTCATTCCTGATAAATGGTGTTGTCTATCTTATTTTCTTGAAACACATTGCTAGAGATTTATGAATTTCACTAATATTTTTAAGGAACAAAATAAAGGGTCTGTTGATTTTCTCTGCTGCTCGTTTTATATTTCATTCAGTATTCCTCTCATCATTTTTACTTTTGTTCTTCTACTTATATGAGTTTAATAGCTCTTCTTTTTCTAGCTTCTTAATATGGAAGCTGCAGTCATTAATTTAAAAAAAGTTTTCCTTTTCTGATATAAACATTTAAAGAATAAATTTTCTTCTAAATAGTGATTTAACTGTAACCCATAAATATTTATATGGTGTGTTCATATCACTATTCAAAACATTTTCTGATTTCTACCTTGAAGGGCATTGTTTAATTTCTAATTATATGGGGAATTTTAAAACATTTTATTGCTTCGTGGTTTCTAATACACATTGTTTTAATTCTTTTAAGTGTGTTGAGATTTTTTGGGGTGCAGAATATGATCATGAATGTTCCATATACACTTGAAAAGAATGTGTATTCTGTTCTAGTTGGGTGGACTGTCTCATACATTTCAAATAGGCTAACTTCAAATCTGCTATATCCTTTCTGATTTTTTTTTTTTTTTTTGGTCTAATTGTTCTATCATTACTGAGAGAGAAGTTTTAAAATATTCAGCTATAATTGTGATTTTTATCTATTTCTCCTCTTTAGTCCTGCAAAAATGCAATTTTAATGCATTTATTTTGAAGTTTTGTTATTAGGTACAAAACCATTGAGGATTGTTACATCTTCCTGATGAACTGACATCTTTATCATTAAGAGGTATCTGTCTTTGTCTCTGATAATATTCCTTGTCTTGAAGTCTACTTTGTCTGATATTTATATGGTTACATGTGTTTATTATGCTTAGCGATCTGCATTTTACATCATTTTCCATGCTTTCACTTTCAGTTTGACTTTGTCTTTATAGTTAAACCTCATCTCTTATAAACAACATATACTTAGGTCTACCTATCTCTTTTCCTTTGTATTGTCATACATTTTCCTTCTGCACATGAATAAACTCACTTATACCTTGCTAATTTTGCTTAAAAAATCAGGTGCCATTTAATGTAAATAAAAAAGAAAAACAGTCCTTTGTATTTACGTGCATGCATTTCTTTCTGGAAAGCCAGGTTTCTTAATCCTGGCCTGAAATTCTTTCTTTAGCCCTTCTTATAGTACAGACCTGCTGATGACAAATTCTTAGTTTTCATTTCTTTGTAAATCTCATTATTGCACCGTGATATTTGAAGGATATTTTCCTTGATATAGGATCCTGGGTTATTAATTTTTTTTCCCTTTAACATGTTAAAGATGCCTTTCCATTTAAAAAATTAAAAATAATAGAGATGTCGTTCCATTGTCTTCTGACTCAGAAGAAAATCAGCTATATTCTTATTGTTGATCATCTTTATGCAATGTGTCATTTCCTCTTGCTGTTTCCAAGAATTTTTTCCTTGTCTTTGTAGTTCAGCAAATTGCCTTGGGGTTTTCTTTTCTTTTTTTTCTGATAGTTTACTCTGCTGGATTTTTTTTTCAGTTCCTTGAATCTGTGAGTCGGCTTTTCATCAAAATTGGAATATTGCTCTCTGTTTTGTCAGCTACATGGAGTTCTAAGGCTCAGGTGATTTTTCCACAGTCCTGCAATGCTCCTCCATCTAGGATTGGCTGACTGCTCTGTCTGACCATATGTAGGTACCTGCTCCCATTTGTGGACTCTGCCACTGCTTTGGGGTTGCTTTTTTCTGTTTTTCAGGGCATCAACCAGTCCTTGTTAGTCTTGTAGAAAAGCATGCTTATATTTTTGTCAAGGTTTTTCTTGTTTTTACCAAGTTTGTGAAGCTCTCTCATCTTTTCCACATCCTAGCCAGAAGGATACCTTGCAGAGACCTGTGCGACAATGTTAAATCAGTACAATGTGGATTCAGAGAAGCAGAGGCAAGTTGGGAAAACACCTTAGAAGGATGCAGAAAATAATTTTTCTAATACGTTGGTGCCTCTTCTTGAGTGAGACATTAGCATTGCTAAGGTCCTCCATGGATTGGTTATAAAATCTCTTACATATTCTTTTTCCTATGGAAGAGAATTGCTGAGATAGATTTTTAACACTGACACAATGAATGATTCCAGAGGGGGAGCTTTGGGACAGAGTAGCATCATTCTTGCTTTTGTGTGATATTGGTCTTCTTCTTCTTCTTCTTTTTTTGATGCATTACTCTTTTTTTTTTATCCATTGAAAACTATGACAAATGAGCACTTCACTGTGACCTCACTGGCTATGACTGACTTAAGTTAATGTGGAGGTAGGAGTAAGGGGTGAGGGAAGAATCAGCCACTTCCCTAGTAGGAGCAGGACATTTACTCTGGAAATGATAGCCTGTTTAGATTTATTTTTATTTATTTTAATTTATTTTAATTTATTTATTTCTATTTTTAAAGAAGCTATAGATTACATAAATGTTGCATCAAAAATATAGGGGATTCACATATACCCTACCTCCTTCCCCTCCCACACTTTCCTCCATTAACAACATCTTTCATTAATGTGGTACATTTGCTATAACTCATGAACACAACTTGAAGCATTGCCACTAAGCACGGTCTATAGTTTACATTATGGTTTATACATTGCACTGCACAATTTTATAGGTTTTGACAAAATGCATAATGGCCTGTATCTGTCATTGCAATGTCATTCAGAACAATTCCATGCCCCAAAAATGTCCTTTGTTCTTCCCTCCCACTTGACCTTCTTTATTCTCCCTCTTTCCATTTTGGAATCTTTCCCCTCTTATAACTCATCTTCCATGCAGTTGGAGCCATAAGATTTGTCTGTGGCCTCTTCCCACTTAGGAAGAGATGACATCCCTTTTCATGATTAATTAAGAACAAGGGTAGGATCAGAGGAAAACAATTTACAAGGAAGAAGACAAAGACTAGTTATTGATCTGGTTCCATTTGACAGAGGAAAATATTACAGCAGAGTTTGGAATACAAGGCTGGCATAGTATAAGCATCTTTCTTTGCCCAGGGAATTCTATGAGATCATTTCCTTCAAAATATGTGGCAACTGTAGGCAGCTGGCGAAGAATTCCTTGTATGGGGATTCTAGCCAAATTCTTCTCCCTTATTATGCATAATATTCATTTCATGAGATTGTTGTGAGAAGTAGATGAGCTAATGAATTGAAGAGAATGTTTTAAACTATAAAGTCCTCTATGAGTAATAACAATATCTTTACAACTCTAGCCTGTATTGTAAGAAGGATGCTCACAACAAGCCTATTGAGAGATTGTTGGCTTTCTCAGTTAAAGGAGAGAAAGTTGCCAGTGTGGCATGTATTCCTGGTCATAATGAGTTTTAACTGAACATTCAACGCCTCCCACAGATTTTGGTCACAAAGAAAAGGTAGAGTCTTTAAGGAGAAGATGGCTTGCAGCTCAAGTTTTTCCTGCCACAAACTGTGTTCTTTCTTGGGATACACCATCTTCCCACAACAGCTGGTTGTTGCTGCTTGTACTAGGGCTTGCTTGGCATGGACACTGGGGTTATCTCTCCTTTGTGTGGAATGGAAAATAGGATCTGTGCACCCCAAAAAACAGAGTTGTGATCCATCATAGAAACTGGAGTTTTATCTCATTGCGTGTGAATAAAATCTCATCCCCTGCCTCTTTCTTGGGAATGGAGAAGGATCTGCAGGGTTTGCAATCACTGGAACCTCTGCCTCAGGTCCTGGCAATATACTCTATAAAGGTAGTCACAGTGGTCGTTGAAAATAACCCAATATAAGGATCTCGAGGAAGTTTGTTTAACAGTTTTACTCCTTTTTATGCTCATTTCCTGGGCAACCCATGCAGTGTGGAAATTAGCTTGGTTGGCTTTGCGGAAACATTTGACCCTTCATGTGACAGTTTGCTTTTCTTACCTATGGGGGAGAATTAGAAATCTGCATATTTGGTAAAAGTCCTTCTCCGAAGCTCTCTACACAGTAGACTGCTTGATAAGTTTTAAAGATCAAGCTTACTTATTCACTTAAGAAACATAAGTGAACTCTCTTCTATGAGTCTATTTCAGATGTAGTGCTTTAATATCTAGCTCACATTCTGCAAAAGGAAACAAAGTAAAGGAGTGTTTACTTGAAAAGCACATCCAAATTTCATCTCTGAATTCTCCCTTTAAGCGACTATTCCTTAGTGTTCCCAGGCCATTTCAGAATAATTTAAGGATCTGCTTGCTTGGGCTTGACCATCTCATACCTCCCTAAATAAATACTAAACTTTTTAACTAGCCTCAATATAAGTATCCAGTTTTCATTATAATTCTTTCTTGTTGACTAAATTAAGATTTTAAATGATATCTTCCAAGGTCTCAAAATTCTTGTTTTTAAACTTTCCTGTACAATTTAACTCCAGAGATGAATGAAATGATTTAGGATCTGGAAAGCAGTTTTAATTTTTGTCATCATACTGTACCAAGATGGATTCTCTGTAACAAAAAATCCAATAGTTAGATGCTTTTTCCAAAGCAATAATCATCTATCCAATACACTGTGAATTCATGTTAACAAGATTTTAAAAGGATCAAATTAATCCCAAAATATAAACCAAAATAATTTAGATTTATGGAATGGAAGTAAGGTTGAATGAAAAATATTCAGAACTTAAGTTTCAAAGTTCTGCTTTGGCAAGAAAAGTCTAAATGACCATACTGTAAAAGAAGAATCTAAGTATGATTTTGGAAATAAAAATGACATTTTGCAAATTTCACATTCACAGAAGGTATTCTTTGATTCATTTTGAAAGAAAGGAAGAGCTCTATCTTCTAAAGGAGAACATGTTTATGTAGACCTGCATGGGAAAACCAAAGAATGTGAAGCCAGATGATGTGTATTCAAGTTGAATTCTGAGATCTTGGGCAAGTGACCTGAGTCTTTGGGCCTCAGCCACCTCAACTGTAGCTGGAAATAAAAATCCTTCTCTTTCAGGATTATAGTGAACATTGCAGGAGTTCAGTTTCAAAGTATGAAAGGTTTTGGTGTGTGTAAAATGTGAAACAAATGTTAACTCCTTTAGCTTCCAGCACTCTGAAGTCTGTCTATAATCTTCTCACTGAACCTTGAAAGAAGACAGGAGAGGTGGAATGAGCATGGGCTTGAGATCCAAAAAGACCTTCATTTGAATCTTAACTCCATCTCTGCCTAGCTGTATAACCCTCCTATTCCCTAGGAGGCCCTATGTGTAGCAATTAAGAGACAGCTCTGTGTTTTGTATTTCAGCTCTGTCATTGTATTAGTTTGGCAAAGGGCTGCCGATGCAAAGTACCAGAAATCTGTTGGCTTTTATAATTTATTTGGGATAAACACTTAAAGTTCCAAGGCTGTGGAAAGTCTAACTCAAGGCACCATAAAAGGTACTTTCTCACCAAAGTCAGCTGCCACATGTTGAAGCAAGATGGCGGCATCTCTGCCTGGTCTCTCCTTCCCCTCCAGGCTTCCTTTCTATGGCTCAGCTATTCTGGTTTCTTCCCGATTTCGCTGCAAGCTGCATAGGGCTTGTCTCTTAGGGCTTCCTATATCAATCTCGGCTATTTCACTCTCTTCTCAATTTCAGCTGGAAGCTCTCAGGCAAATGGTTCATCTCTCTGGGGGCCTCAGTTTTTTGAGCCTCATCACATGGCAGACAAATATGGCAGAGCTCTCTCTTCTTGTGTCTGTCTGAGTGAGTGTCTGTTTATATCAGACTGGGGGTAGGGGTGGGGATGGGAGTGAGGAGGCACTCAACCTGAGTCACACCTCACTAATGTAGCCCAATCAAAAGCCCTACAACAATCTTATCAAATAATTTAATCAAAGGACCCATAAGTGAATTTAATACAATCAAAGGGTATCACAATGAGAATATTCTCGCTGTCCTGATTTTGTGATAATCAGGGTAGGCTAAACATTCGCTATATTGGAAACCATGCATGTATCCCCAGACCTAGTTTTTCTCCCTAGGTCTGGTTTTTAGAATGCTGGTGATAAACTAAGCCTGATTTATTATATGACCATCCTGTATGGGAAATGACTGTAACTCTAGGTAAATTTTGTCAAGCTTAAGAGATATAACAGGGGGATAGATGTGGCTCAAATGTTTGGGTGGCCGTCTCCCATATGAAGGAACCTAGATTTGATCCCCGGGACCTCCCGGTAAAAATTAAAAAAAGAAAAATATAGAAGGCACGTGGGCCACCAGGCCTCATGAGCAGGTGCGCCACCAGGCCCCACGAGCCATGCAGCAAGATGATGACGTAACAGGAGAGTGACACAAGGGAGAGCCAAGATGAGACTCACTGAAAAACCAGGAACTAAGGTGGTGCAGGTGGTAGGACACCTCTCTCCCACATCTGAGGTTCCAAGGATTGAATCCCAGTAAATACAGGTGAGAAGAGAGGGGAGGAAACGGACACAGAGTTGCCCAGTGAATGCACATAGAAACAGCAAAAATGGGGGGTGGGGGGTAAAAAATGGATAAAAATAAATAAATAAATAAATAAATTCTTTAAAAAAATGTATAGGGGAGGAAGATATGGACTATAGTTAGTAGTAATACTTTGACGATGCTCTTTCATGATATGTTAACAGCTGTTTCACAACAATGTAGGGCATTTGTGGGCGGGGGGGTGGGGTGGGGTGATGTGTGGGAGCCCTGCATAATGTTATGCATGTTTGTTTTGTAAGTTCACAGTGTTTACTGAACACTTATAGTTTATATAAATTCTATATGAATGATATACTTCAATAAATTGTTTTTTTTTTTTTAAAAAGGGTATCACACCCAGAGGAAGAGATAAGTTTAGAAGCATAAACTTTCTCTTTTGGGGATTCATAAAATAATCTCAAACTGTCACAATCACTTAGTTATTTTGTAATCTTGGGGAAGTTGCCACAACCTCAATCAATTCACCTATCACATGAGGATGAGGAAGCATATTTCTCATAGTGTTGTGAATAATAATAATAATGGCTAATTGTGTGCTAAATATGGTTCAAGCACCAAAAGCCTGATATGGTTTACCTCATTCTATCTAACATTATGTACAACTGGATGTGTAAAAGCACATTCAACAGAGTAACAGCATAATAACGATTGGTTTCCTTCTCTTGTCCTCTAATTCCTGCCCACTTTCTTCTGAATTCACCTTTTTGCTAGTGCTTATTGTATGGACAATGGGTCCAGCAGGCCTTAGCAGAGGACACACAAATCCCCCTGAGTGTATTTTCCTTACATGGGGTGTACAGTAGTGAGGATTTGCACCTATTACACTTTAGGAGCTTTAGGGCTGAGCAAGAATGGATCTAGGAGTAGACTTCGAGCTCCGTGCCCACGTGGTGAATGTCTGGGCAATGGTTTTCCTGCAAGACACAAAGGCTTCCCGTGTCTCCAGCTGGATATGCTTTCCTTCAACTCTTTTCCTCATTCATTCAGGATTCATTTGCTTTGCTGATAGAGAGGATAAGATGATGCCATTTTCCCAGCTCAACAGCCTCCAGGACAAAAGGATAGGGAAAAAATTGGCAATTGCAATCAAGCCCTTAAGAGGAGAATTGGAAAAACATTATTAATTCAAAGACAAAGGGAAAATGAAATGCATTTCCTAGAGAGAATGAAAGGTGGAATACATTTCTTTCTTGTTCAAGATGTTACTTCTGATTAGAGAGAATGTTCCATGGTCTTTCGTGCTTCCAAAGATGCAAATTTTGAAGTGAACTAAACTCCCCAAGTCAGAAAAATTGCTAAAAATCAATGTCACCTGATATTAAATCACCGTCATGTGATAAGAAAAAAAAAAAAAGACATAATTTATTGCTTTAAATATATCTAACTTTTAGGAATTTTCTTTTAAAAGATGGCATCATCTTCATTTTAAAGTGACACACAAATGAAAGCTGAAACACTTTTCATAAAAATGTAACATGAGTTCCAAATTTTTGCTAAAACTTTAATGGTTGTAATATAATAAAAATGACTTACATATGTTTAACTTCAAAGGTATATATTATGGTTTCAGATAACACTTTCAGAAAAATATTTATAATACATTAGCTTCTCTAGTAATTTTATAAGTGGTTTTTCCTTTCAGTAAAATACATTTTGGTTCTTGAAGCTTTAGAGAACAAAACATTTAAGAGAACATAAGTTCTGAGAAATAAATGTAAATCTGAAAATTTTCAACATCCATTCAACAAGTCCACAAATTATGGACATTTTATGCATTAATTCAGTTGAGTATTTTTTTAATCTAAACTTTGTGCCAGACACTGTTTTTGATGCTAAGAATACAGGTAGTAGGTTGAACCATAACTGTTAGTTTTTGAAGCTGAAAACATTTAATATCAGCAATTAAATATGATTTAGCCTAGTAAGTAAATATGATCTTTGAAAAATAGTGGCTATCAGTCTGGAAAGGAAGACAGTCTTTTAGAAAGATACATACAAATGTAGGGTGAATAATTCGAGGGTTATATTATTAAAATGGGAGGTTAAATATTTTTTAAAAGTAAGGGTGTTATGTTCTGGCTGGGGTGTTGGCATAAAGTATGGCACAAGCCATAAATATATTAATTAAATATCTCTGGAGTGCTTGCAATGCCTGGGGCACCATTCTTTGCACAGGTGGAATGGGGGTGAAAAGATGGAATGGTTCCTACCTGCCTGGCGTGAGAGGGATCAGATAATGTAGGTCTTTGATGAATAGATTAAGGAGTTTGGGCTTTATTCTACTTGCAATCTGGAGCCATAGATGAGTTTTAGGGAGAGTTATATTATGATTAGATATGCTTCTATAGGCATTTTAAAATACCCACCTGGAAGAAAAGATGGGGGAGGGAAAACAAAAGATGACAGACAGTCAAAACATGCAGTCAAGATACGATGAAAGTCTGTGCTAAAGTGAAGGCTAAAAAGATGGAGATTTTAATAAAAGAAGTAGATACATTTCCACGATGTGTTGGATGATGATTAACTGGATGTGTGGGTTGAGGTGTTGAGAGAATAGGGCAACCAGGTGTATAACGATTATTATTATTATTACAACAATACTAATAGCAGATACACATTGAATGTTTATTACGCCCAGAACTTTACATGCAATAACTCATTTAACCCTCAAACCATTCTATGAGGTAGGTAGTATTTGCATCCTTCTTTAAATAGATGAAGAAATTGAGACCCAGAGAAGTTAAGTAATCTGCCCCCACCCATTCACACAGTTTGTAAGTGGCAGAACCAGGATTCAAACCCAGGCAGCTTGACTCAGAAGCTCATGCGCCTATTTTTGACCACTAGTCAAAAATGCATTTGAATTCCTGGGCAGCATCATTGTTGGAGCTAGAGAAATATAAGAAGAAAGAAAATTTGGAAGATAAAGGTTGATTTAATGCTCAAATATGTTGGATTTGTGGAAGAATTGAATAGGCAAAAAGAGACAAGAGATCTGCCCCCCAAGAGAAGTGCTGGGTTGGAAGTCATTGCCTGGAGAGGGTGTAGATATCTGTGCAGAAGGAAGCGAATAACGCAGCAACAGAACGATATGGAATAACCACATTTGAAGGACAGGTGGAGAAGAAAGGACCAATGAATAAGACTGAAAAGAGAAAGAAAACAGCAGAATCTGGCAGTCTGAAATCGAAGGAAGGGAGGATTTCAAGGAAAAAGAAAGGTCAGCAGTGACAAACGACCTTGGAGGTGTCAAGTAGAAGAAGACTGAGACATGACAAATAGAATTGGCAATCTTATTCATGGCATGGAAGAGAGTAGAATGGGTGGCATGGTAACAGATGAATTTGGTTCTGTGGACTACAAAATATCCTGAGAGTTGAGGGAGTGGAGCTAGGAAATACAGTGTACCAGTTTTAAAGTCTGGCTATGAAGCTGAAAGCATCAGTTGTACCTGGCTTGGGTGTGGTTTTAGGTGCATTACTTTTATTTCTTTTATAAAATTTTATTGAAGTATATCATTCATACATGACCTTATATAAACAATAAATGTATGATGCATATCATCATATGGGGCTCCCATACATCTCCCCACTGCCAACAAGTTGCAATGTTGTGAAACATTCTTTACAAACTATGACAGAGCATCATCAAAATATTGATACTAACTATTGCCCATATCTTATATTTGGTATATTTTCCCCTAACCCACCTGATTATTAACACCCTGTATTAGTATTATATATTTGTTATAGTTCACGAAAGAATGTTCTCATATTTGTCCTGTTAACCATAGTCCATCATCCACCACTGGATTCCCTGTGTTATACAGTCCCATGCTTTGTATAATCCATCAAATTGTACACTCAGTGGCTCTCATTTTCATCACAGAGTTGTGCTGTCATCACCTCAGTCAATTTTAGAACGTTTTCATTACTCCAAAAAGAAAAATCCCATACCCTCTTATACCCCCCATTCTTGTCTCTTAGAATTGATATAATATCTTCTCTGCCATTGCTGCAAAAATTTTGCAATATTACTGTTAACTATCATCCATAAGTTATATTAGTTTTAACTGACCCATGAAGAACCATATTTTAACACTTTGTAAAAGAGCATTCTTATATTTACACTATTAACCACAATCTTCATCCACCAATGAAGTCACTATGTCATATATTCCCTAAATAATTCTCTAGCTTCCTTTCAATTGACATTTATGTCCACAGACTACCCCTTTCACACACAACCACATTTATAAATCGACAGTGTCAGTTATACTCACTTGAATGCGTTAGGATCTTTGCTTTGCGTTTCAGGTGGGTGTGGGATGTTTATGTGCTGAGGGCAAGGACCCAGAAGAGGCTGAAGGGAGTGTTTCCTGCAGAAGGCATTCATTTCAGTCATACAATTCTATGTACTGCGTGCATGACTGTGTAAGTAGAAGGCGTGCGACGAGTGTTTCTTGAACTGAAATGAAAACAATGCCAGATTTTTCTATTGAATTCTTCTTCTCTAGGAACCGTATCTGAATGAGAGACAATTTTGGGAAAAGTTGTGAAACTTCACTTTGAAGTACTTATTAAATGATGTTAAGAGGAAAGGAAAAAAGAACAGGAAATGGAAATCTAAAAAACCTTCGAACAGAGCTCAGTGCTTAATAAAAGAACAATTTGAGGTAGAAGCAGCAAAGAGGGCTGGCTTGCATGCAGGGAGAATAACCTGTCTAAGGAGGATTAATGGGTGAAGACCTGGATAGAAAAAGGTATTAAAGATAAAAAAAAAAAAATCATGAAAATGAGAGAGGCTTTTTGAATCTCAGAGTGGAGTAGTATAGACAAGGCAGCAAGAAAACTCTTAGTCCCAGTTGACAGAAAGAATGTTGTTATTAATTGCTCAGGGGAATGTAATGGCTGTTCCTTTGTAGAACAGAAAGCTAATCCATGTAATGTGTGAATGGAGAATTAGGAAACACTTACAGGATGATGTGCTCTGCTGAGGAAGCAAAATTTAGAAGGCGATCCATAGCCAGAATGAATGTTCTGGTCAAGGAAACAAACTTTCTCAATTAATAGCTTTAAAAAGAGTCTTGGACAGTCAAGGAATATAAATCTAATATTTGGAAGTTAAAGTACAATAAAAGAGAATAGTCTGGGTGGGTTTATTTAATCTGTGATTAGGCTCCAAATTTTTCAGGACAGTTCAAGTCATTTGAGTTTTTTTTTTTTTTTTTCATGGAACACTTTCTTCAAGGGACAAATCTTAGACATGATCTTTATGTATAAACAGAGCTACTCTGCTTGAGGCCCATTGGGACTTAGAGTCCTGCCATTTTACTTCTTCCTTCTCTCCTCTTTCTCCCTTCCTCCAGTCCCTTGTCTGTTAAGACATCTCTTCGGATCTCAATTTGAAAACCATTAAGTAATTTATTTACCCTTTAACAATATGAGTCTCGTTTTCTAAAATTATTTCATTGGCTTAGAGTCAAAGGAACCTTCTTAACCCCAATTTCTCCCAGCCATCCTCCTGGGAACTCACTCCTGTCCTGCCTTGCCTAGAAGCTTGAATGGTCAGTCACTGTGCACTGACCCGCTGATGGTTCTTGGTGCCAATTATGTATTACGGTTGTATATATGGGGACACTACCATCCTCAACTCACTTTGTCCCCAATTTCATGCACTTTGTCACTAATATTTGGAGACAAACCCATATTTGGAGGAAATATGGGTTTTATACAAAGTTGGAGTCCCCAAACTATTAACTATTGTCTGATAGCCCATAGGTCAAATAAAGGGTGACCCCAAATAAACATGAGTTATTCCTTAAACAATGTACCAACATTTTCAGATGGGAGTCAGCTGGATCCAGGTGCAAATCCTCACAACAGCCATTTACAAGCTACAAGAATTTAGAGAATGTGATTCCCCTTTCTGGGTCCCAGTTTCATCAAACATACAAAAAGGATAGTAACCCCCATTTGTAGCATTGCTGGATTAGACATGATATAATTAAGAGCCTACCACGGTGCCCAGCTCAGGGAAACAACTCAAAAAATAACAGTGGTATTAATAAAATTATTTATTTTATAGGCGTGCATTTCTCAATTTTTCTAGGAAATCAAAGCTCCTAAAAGACTGTCTCAGGGCAATATCAAGGGTCATGATAAAATAGCTTCTGACGTGCAATGTATCAGGGGGAGTGTAATGTATGCATCAGCTTTGCCTGTTTGAGTCAATACTCCTAGCACCAGTGCTTCCCTGTCATAACATCCTGCTTAAACAATCAATAGATAAATAAGAATACCTTAATGATTTAGCATATGGTTAGCATAACGCAGTGGCTGCTTGGAAGGGGACTTTGAACTGCAGTTGGATATTTGAAACGGGTGGTGCTATTTTTTAAAGGCCACCCTGCTTTTCAGCAGCTATCCCCTGACAGCGTGTTACTTTTGATTTCTTTGTCTAGCACAGAAAAACTGGAAGCACAAAATCAATTTGGACTGGGGTTGGGGGTGGGAAACAGGGTGGTGGAGAAGAGGGTTGTTTCTCACAGTGGCGTCTGGTCCATGTTGCACAATACCAGATCACTCTGGATTTGGGCTGTGTCTCCTGCTGAGCTGTTCCTTCCTCTGAGCATTTTTTGACACACAAAGCAATCCTTCTGTACATGTGGGATTCTGGCTCTCTCGTCAGGGCCCAACTTTTTAAAAAAATGCCTGCTGTGGTGTGTAAGGCAATGGAATAATCAGGGACTAGAAGTCTGAGACATGGGCGTAGACCCAATTTTGCAATGAATTAGCTATGTGATCTTGATAAAATTACTTACTATCTTATGGTGTCAGTTTCTTCATCAATGGGAGTATTGAAACAGAAGGACGAGTTGCAAACTCAGATACCATGCAAGTCATGGTGAGGTGGGAAAGAAGTGGAGATAAACAGGGGAGCAGACCCAAGTGTGGCCAATGGAGACCCCAGGCCCTATCTAGGAAGATTTTCAAATGCCATTGTTTGAAAAAGGCATGTTCCAAAGAGAACAATCTGTTTCTGGTTGCCAGTTTAAGACCCTGGACCAGATGACGTGCAAGCTTTCTTTAGGTTCTGTAATGTGTGCCATCAGAAAGCAGCACCGAAGGATAGAAAACAAAGGATGTGAAGCTGGGGTGAACTGCCAAATAAAATTTAGTTATGCATTATCAGAAAAGCATGACGTGTAGAAAAATAAACTTGCTTTACTTATACTAAAGCTAAAATATAAAGCAAGTGACTTTTAGTTTAATTAGAATTAAATCTAAGATTAATAGATGGCTTTCCAGGAATATTTAAACATACAAAAAATAAAATAGTTGTACTTTGAGAAAAATGTCTATGAGATGAAATGAGCCTCCAGAATTGTTTATCATCTTCAGTGCAGCTAGATATCTACCTACCAGACACTGCTTCCCTTAATGACCACTCAGCAGGGAACTCAATCCATCTGTCTCCATTAAAAGAAAGAGGAAGTGCTTTATTTATAGAATGAAAGTGTCCATTGTTGCTTTATGCTGCATTTTGAAATAATGAAGAAACACAGACGTATTGTTTCCCAAACTCCATCATTCCCAAGTCAAAGAGATAAGATCCTAAAAGACAATGGCCTAAATTATCACCTAGCTGGACAAGCCTCTCAATAAAACAAAGCATGTATACTTTAAAGGGCTCCTTGATCCTAGAATGCAGGCTGTCCACCTAGGCAGCAAGAGCAAAGCACGTCAGACCAAATTCGATATTTTAAAAATGATTTCCTTTGAAATAATTATAGATTCACAGAAAATTGCAAACACAGCACAGATAGGTCCTGTGTATTTTTCACCTAGTTTGTCCTACCAATAGTGTCATATATAACTAGAGTACAAAATCAAAACCTGGAAACTGGCAATGCATGTGCACACCTAGTTCTATGTCATTTTATCCCCTGTATATTTGTGTCACCACCACTGCAATCCAGCTACAGAACTCTTCTGTCACCATGAAGCTCTTCCATATGCTGCCCCTTATAATCACACCCATCCTTCTACTCTTGACATCCCTATTCCTGGCATTAATGTATTCTCCATTTCTATAATTTTGCCATTATGAGCATGTTATTTAAAAGGAAGCATACAGTAAGTACGTAGTTTTTGGATATTGGATTTTAAACCCATCCCGGTTGTCCCATGAATCAATAGCTCCTTCCTATTTATTGCTGACTAGTATTCCATGGTATGGATTTGTCTGGCCTTTCACCTACTCTAGGACATTTTTATTGCTTCCAGTTTGGGGCTATTACAAATAAAGTTGCTAAGAAGAATTACGTGCAGGTTTTTGTGAGGTCAGAAGATTTTATTTCACTTGGATAAAGGTCAAGATATGCAATTGCTGGGTCATTGTAAAATATATGTTTAGTTTATTGTTTTTTAAGATTTATGTTTATTTATTTATTTATCCCTCCCCCCACCCCCACTTGCTGCTTGTGCTCACTGTCTGCTTTCTCTGTCCATTTGCTTTGCATTTCCTCTGTGTCTGCTTGTCTCCCCTTTGTTGTGTCATCTTGCCGTGTCAGCTCTCCACGGGCGTGGGCTGTCAACTCTATGCCGGCTCGGGCGAGCCAGCTTGCCCTCACCAGGTGGCCCTGGGAACCGAACCCAGGGCCTCCCATGTGGTAGACGGGAGCCCAACCACTTGAGTCACATCTGCTTCCTTGTTTAGTTTTTATTTTTAACAGACTACGAAGCTAATTTCCAAAGTGGCTGAACAATTTTATATTCCCACGAGAAATGCATAAGAGATCCACTTTCTTCACATCCTCACCAGTGTTTGGATTTGTCACTATATTTTAAATTCAGTTGTTCTAAATAAATTAAATATCACTAAATAGTGATATCTCATTATGTTCTTAATTTGTATTTACCTACTGGCTAGTGATGTTGAACAACTTTTCATCTCCTTATTTGTTAGTCTATATATTCTTTCAGTCTTTTCATGTTATCTACCCCTTGTGGAGCAATAATTGCTACAATGGGATCACAGGTTCAAGGCACAATAGAAACTTTCAGCAAATGATCCCCTTGTTACTTGCACAGAATCAAGAGTCCAGAAAGGGCAAATAATCCCCTTGTCACTTACACAGCACAAAAAGTCCAAAAGAGCTAGGGAAGAAGTTCCATCATGGCCGGTTTCCTGGGGTGGCCAAAAATAGCTTGGGTTGGGGTCTATAGATGGCAGCTCCCTATGCTCAACTTTACATAGGAGGAGAGAGACCAATCTATAGTGTTTAAGAGTGGTTTTTACCCACTTCAGGAGGAGGAGGCCCTGACACTGAGAATTCCCGTTCTGATAAACCTCCCGAGTTGCTTTTTCTCAGTTACCAAGCTTAAAGTCTGGCGGGGCTTTTTCATTAGACTTAACGTCTTCCCCAGGTTATGGAATGGCCCCCAATAGAGAAGGAGATGGGGATAGCAGAGGATGCACATGTTTTCTGAAGTCTGTAGCTTGTGTAAACCACATACCTGGTAAAGGACTCATAGCTACAATATTTAAAGAACTCTCAAAGCTCAATAGTAAAACACAACAACGGAAAAACAATCCAATTAGAAAATGGGTCTGAGGAAAGTCACAGATACCTGTTAAACATCCATTGCCCAGACCTCACTGGCTCCTACCTTCTGCTCTGAGGAAGGCACGGACATACACTAACTGGCCATCCTCCAGCCTTAACAGGGTCTTTCACAAAGTAAAGGGTTTTAAATTTGAGGAGGTTCAATTTATCAATTTTTAATTTTATGGATCGTGCTTTATTATCATGTCTAAGTACTCTTAATGAAATCCTAAGTCTGGAAGTTTTTCTCCTATGATGTGTTCTATAAGTTTCACAATTTTATGTAATACATTTAAATCTATGATTCATTTTGAGGTGTTGTTTTTCTTTTTTTTTTTTGCCTAGAGATGTCCTATTAAAACTCCAACAGCATTTCTTGAAGATTGTCTTCCATTGAGTTGCTTTTGTACCCTTCTCAAAAATCAGTAGGGCATATTTGTAAGGGGCTACTTTTGGGTTTTCTTAAGTTATTCCACTGACTCTTGTGTGTGTCCCTCCACCAATACCACAAAGTCTTGATTACAGTAACTATAAAGAATGTCTTGAAATTGGGTAGACTCATTTCCTTTACTTTATTCTTATTTTTCAAAACTGGTTTAACTCTTCTAGCCCCTTTGCCTTTCCATATAAATTTTAGAACAATCTTGTTTATTTCTCTAAAATATTTTGCTAGGATTTTTATAGGAATTGCATTATACCTGTATATCACTTAGGGAAAATTGACATTTTACTATGTGGAGTTTTCTAGTCCATGTACAAGTATATCTTTCCATGTATTTAAATCTTCTGTGTTTTTTAATCAGCATTTTGTCATTTTCAGGATACTAATACTGCCCATGTTTGGTTAGTTAGATTTACACACCTAAAAAGTTTTCCTTTTCTTAAAAAAGGGATTTTAAATAATATTGTGTTTTTAATTTCACTGTACACATGTTCTATGTCAGTACATAGAAAAACAATTGATTTTGTTTGTCAATCTTGTGTTCTGTGATGTTGCTGAATTCAACGATTAGATCTAGGATATTTTTTTTGTAGACTCCTGCTTTAAAATTTTTGTCAGATAATTTGAACCTCTCTGCCATCTTTGTTTTTTTAATTTATTTTTTCTATTGGTTGACTTTTTTAGTCAAGTTGAGTTTTTCCTAGTTCTTGTTATTATGAGTGATTTTCATTTTAAACCTAGGCACTTCAGGTATTATGCTCTAAGACTCTAGATCTTATTTCAACCTCCCCTTTAATGTGGCCTTCTCTGACCCCACTCCAGCAGGTGAACATGGTGAGATGCTGCAACATTCGTGTCACATTGGAGCAGGGGTGGAAGCATGGGTTCTCCAATCAGCCTTTGTTGGCACCAGAGTTGGGTGGTCCTGGTTCCTGCTGGGTGGGGTGGGGCTCCTGCTGATACCTCCCAGTCTGGAATACACAGGAGTGCCTTGTTGCTGCTCCTCCAGTGGTCTCCACCAACAATTGGAGCGAGGAGGTACCTTGCTACCATTGGAGAGTGCTGGAAACCCTGCCTCTCTGCTAACCCTTCTCTGACATCTCCCCAGTGCCCCGGTGAGGAGCCGGGAAGGCATCTAATTACTTCCCACGAGGGTGGAGGTTCAGGGTCTTCACATGCTCTCCCCTGACCTCATGGAAGGAAGAGGTCTTCTTACTATCTACTGGGAATGAAAGTCTCAGCTCACTACTGACTCTTTTCTGACACCACCCCATCAGACGGTTGAGGCACCTTATTACAGCCTGGAGAGAGTGGAAATCTAGGCTCTCCATTTAGCTTGGGCCAACAGGGGTGGGGGAACAGCCAAATTTTCTTTTTCTGCAGTGTTGGCTGTAGAAGAGCAGTTATTGTCCAAAAGTGTTCTGTCTTTCTAGACTGCCCCTTTCCTGCTACTTTGAAGAGAGAGAGCAGGATTTTCCTGGGGACTTTATTTTGTCTGTATCCATTGGCATGTCCAGTTTGTTGACTTCTCCAGTATTCAGTCTGGGATACATGAGGCAAAAAGAAAACCTAGGGAGCTCACTGCCATGCTATTCTTGAAGTCCTGCCACCCCTAGCCAGTCTGCCTTGTTCTCTCCACCTTTCAGAGTCTTCTGATGTTTGTCTAGGAATTTTAGTTGTACTTAGTGGCAGCAATAGGGAAAAGCACTCCATCTTCCCAGAATTGGGTATTCCCTCAAATCAGGAATACTTATCCCCAGTCTTCCACATTCTTGGACTGGCTCTTCCTGAAGCTTTAGTTATATTTTCCATGCACCTACTGACCAAATTATATAAGAGTATAATAAATGTCAGATACTTATTGTTGTCATTATATAAACTGTGCTAGCTCAAATATTTTACTTTGTTTCAGTCAAGCATTTATATGGGAAGCACAGTACCCCAAAAGTATTCATTCCAATACCTACATAATTTCTACTTTAAAGTAGAAAGTCAGGCACTTAGGGTAACTGATCTGTTTTATAAAATTAATCTAATTTCTTTTTTGGCCAAACTTATACCAGGCAGTAATTTAAGGACCAAAAAGGAAGTTGCTCTGAACGTCTATTATAATTTAAACTTATCCCACTTTTGAGTAGCACAAGGAGAATGTAAATGGGATCTACTGGAAAATGCAATTATCACACAGGTAATAACAGCTAGCATATGACTAAATTTAAACCAACTGGCACAATATCAGTGGCAGTGGCATATGCCTTACCTGATTTGCATCATTGGTGCCTCACTGGCAAGGCATTTACATTTCTGCTTTCTTGGATTTGTAATTGAAAAGAGATAGAAATCCAGATTAATGTTTTGGCAAAACATATCTAAATGATAATGAGCATATGTATTCATCTGTGGTTAGACAGTTGAGTATCATTTAGATTAAGATTAACCTAAGAAGACTACAATGTGATTTTCTACTTAACTTCACCCTCCCGGCCCTGCCCTGTATAGTGAGCCAGTTCCAGACCACACACAATATTTCAAAAAGCTTTAGATCTAGATGTTCCCTATTTTCATTTTTGATTCTTTAGGCTTCATCATATATTCCTTGCTATCACTGGTTTGGAGTGTATGAATTAGTCAGATACTTTTAATACCAAACTAATTACTTAAGTCATAACAAGATATAATCGTTTACAATAAAATCTAACTTTTTTTTCTATGATTTTTGTGGTAAACTCAGTGACAGCCTCCCATGTTCCTGTAGTTTACAAAATACTTTATACCAGAATTTGCAATAGCTGTTGTTCATACAAATTACTTATTAAACTATCTGAACTTACGGTTTTTAATAGAATGTCATCTACAACTTAATTCACTCTAAGCAGATGACAGTGATTCACTTCCTTTCAAAAAAGTAACAAAATTAAGGTAAGATAATTTTAAAAATAGATAACAATGCACATTCTAACAAATTCTGCAGACCAGATTATTGCCCTGTGGGACTTAATACAGAGGAACTATCAAAATATTTCCCCTTTTCTTCTCATTATAATGTAAGTAAATCATGAAACCCAAAATGACAAAGGAGTTGGCAGTTTACAATTGAATCTAACAGGGATCCTTTGAAAACAGCATTAAACTGATCTAATAAATACCCCAAGGTACTTCAACTTCCAATTGAGTTTCCTAATTAAACAAGATGAGCTGCAGGAGTGGCCTGGTACATAGTTGAGGCTGGGGTTTGTGATGAGTTTTACATGCATGGATCATCCAATTAAACCTCACTGTCTCTCTCAGGTATTATCTGAATTAATAATAACCAGAGCATCTAACTTCTGTTGTTGGAGTGAAGGCATTATTATCTTTTTCCAAGTTCTTCCAATACGTAGGCTTCAAAACTGGAAATCAAATCAAGTCCTGCCGAAATCAGCTTTCCCTGTCATGCTGTGCCTAGTCCAAGCTCTTATATTTGCTATAAAATGGAAACAGTGAAGATGCTTGCAACTCTGGCAAAATGATTTTAGAAAATCATTGTCAATGGATAATTATTATAAGAAAGATTTCACTTTTACAAGGGAGAAACATATCACCTGTGATTTTTAGCAAAACTGTTGACTATTACGTTCCTTTTCTAAGCAGGTCTGAGACAAAAATAGAAACTCTGGTGCATCCATCCATGCCTCCCTCATAGTAATCTCTTCCAATCACCTGTCAGGTCTCACTGCTTTTCCACATTCAACATTTGCACGAATAAGGGTAGCTGCTTGCACTTTGAACACATCCACCCGCCAGAGGTTACCCCGTGGGAAACAAGGATGAAATCATCTACACCCTGAGCAAAGTGCGACTGAATGATCATTCTGGAAAAATAGCTGACTCCCTTACAGGGCTGAGTCATAAACTCCAACCTCCTGTCTTTGCGGGATGAACTTGCGTTAAGGCAATTTTACGTACTACTGGATCTGTAAGTCTCTCCAAGGGGTTCATTTTTAACCAACTCTCCTCAGAGTTAAGAGTTACTATGATTCATGCAAGAACTTCTCACCAGAGGAAGTGGCACTTCTCAAATCAAGAAAACCACAACTCAATATATTTGTAGTTCCCAATTATAGAGGGTATAGGTTTATGCTTACAAAGAAGGCATAAACTTCCTTCCTTCCAGTTCTTCCAATTTAAAGTTCAATCTAAACTGTTCCGTGGTTCAGATTAACCAGATCAAATTATTGCCAGGAGAAAAGGGGGAGAGGAAAATAAACAAATATGTGCAAACTTTTATCATTCCATTCTCACAACAATCCTGTAATGTTGATATTTTCTTTATTTTGCCGATGAGCATATAGAGACTCAGAGAGTTTAAATAATTTTCCTAAATTCACAAATGTAATAAGTGGCAAATAAAATAGAGAAACAACTCTAAAAGCTTCTAATTATGAAGCATCTACTACTGTGCCAGACACTCTACATTTAATACTCACATAACCCTATGTTTGATACTCTGATTCATTGCACAGGTAAGTTAAGCTTCGCAGCGTTAAGTCATTTGCCCAATGGCTTTAACCCAGGATTCTAAAGGATTCTGTGCCAGACTCCAAAGTTCATTATTATCCTGCCATGCCCCACTGCATTCTGTCTTCAAGGCTTCAAGGCACACTGCTTGCCTTATGTCTCCATGCCTCCCAGCAGTACATACTAGAAGTAAAAATATCAGATATAGAATCTTTGAGCTCTTTGAAACAGCTCAACTTAATTTGAAAGCCACACATCATCTATTAAAGAAGAATTTTGAGTGGGTTGCTAATAGAATATAAGGTAGGAAGTGGGGATGGGAGTATCAGTGTATATTGCCTGCTTGGCTGTTAATTTGTTGTTTGACCGCTGTTTACTATTCTGAAAAGAGGATAGGGGGACAAGGGTGGAGGGATCAGACAGAATTCTGATCTAGGAAGGTCTCAGTGGTCCTGGTTTTCTCATCCATAAAATTATACAATTTGATTTAATAATAAAACTCAGGTCCTCCCAATTTTTAAAGGCTATGTACAATATCTAATGAAGCAGGGTTGCCGTTATAGCCACTTATAATAGGTTCCGCTCCAAAATATGTATAACAACTTCAGTATTTCTTAATCAGTTTACCACTCTTTTAAAAATAGATAAAAACTAAGGCCCCTTCTAAATCTTAAAGGCACTTTGAGAACTCTTCTGAGGACTTTTTACTTGTACATGGGTTCTTATACATAAAACCACATGGGAAACGGATGTGGCTCAACTGGTTGGGCGTCCGTCTACCATATGGAGAGACCGGGGTTCGATCCCTGGTACCTCCCGGTAAAAAAAAAAAAAGAAAAAGAAAAAAAGGAAAAAACCACATGAATATATAAACCTGATACCTAATGCCGAAGAAAGTTGTGCCTATCGACTTAACGCTCTAGTGTCATCAGGCAGCAAGTCTAAAGACACCTTATCAATTTGCAACACTTTTACTGTGATGATTTGTCATTTCATTTAAAGGAGTTCAAGATCAAGTGTAGGTCCTTGAGCAGCTTGTTTATCCCAAAGTATTTGTCTCCAATTGCCCAAACGCTGCAGCCGCATGATTCACAGGGTCTATTAATGATAATTAGGCCTAATGGCAGTCTATCCTTGGGGACAGAAACCTAAGCAATAAATATTAGAATTAATGGTCAAATATAGGTGTGTATATATATATATGTGTGTGTGTGTGTGTGTATCACTTAAAATGGTTGAAGCAACATAAAATAAAAATTAATGTACTTCCTTTCTACCTATTAATTGAAAGAACCAAATGGAGAATGTTTTTCAAAATAACAGAAAAAATATAGCTATTTTATTTTTATACTTTCTTGGAACTAATTCACTCATCATAATATTTATTAAGTTCATGAAGGCGATTGCAAGTTATCCCTGAAGAACTTGGCAATAAAAGAATTATGAATATGTTCTGAAAGTTAAAGTATAAAATCAAAATATAATGAATTGAGGGAAGGGATGAAGATGTGGATCACAGGGCACTTTTAAGGCAGTGAAACTATTCTGTGTGATACTGTCACATGGATACATGACATTTTGCATTAATCAAAAACCATAGGGTGACTAGTGAAGGAGGATGGACCACTGACGGGCCCTTGATTGTGATGATTGTACTTATGAACATTTACTTTTGAAATGGAAACTTAGCCTAGTATTATAGGGTGCCTAAGTGTTATCTCTTGAGAGCCTCCTTGTTGTTCAAATGTGGCCTCTCTCTAAGCCAATCTCAGCATATAAATGCATTACCTTCCCCGCCCCGCCCCCAGCATGGGACATGACTTCTGGGGATGAGCCTGTCAGGCACCGAGGGATAACTACCAAGCACCAACAAGCAATGCAACTGGAAAAAGACCTTGACCGAAAGGGACAAAGGATAAAGACAATTGAGTTTATATGGCTAAGAGACTTCAAAGTGAGTTGGAAGGTCATTTCAGAGGTTATGCTTATGCACATCTCAGCATATTACCTCAACTAGTGGGGCTCCTGAGAGCTTTGGAGATATCCAGACCATATAGGCAGGGCAGACAGCTCAAGAGTTTGGCACCCTGCCAGTGGGCCCTACTTTGGAATTTATGCTCCCCAGTGTGATAGAGTTGGACTCAGTTGTGGTTTCCCTGCATGTGGCTCTTCTGCCACTTCTATCTGAACCTATAGTTAGTACTAGAGTTGATAGGTGTTTGTCCAAGAAACTTAAATCTTTGGGCTGTCTATGTGCCACTTGGGCCCTGAATCTCAACAGACTTGCAACACCTACTCTTCAGTTCATTGGACTCACCCAGGATAACAAACAAGGAGAGGTGACTGACAATGACCATCTCAAGGAACAGAGAGATCTTTAACCGCAAGCAAGAAAGTCCCATCCGTCTGACCCATGGGATCTAAGCCCACTCTCAATTAGAGGTGGAGTGGGCATCACCATCACAGAATCCTCAGGATTGGGGAATGGATAATGGACTAGAGTAAACTTACAGTTGTTCTACTGTAGACATGTTGTGATCCTAGCAACGGAAGAACTTTTATCATGGATATGGATGCAGTGGTCACTGAGGGGAGGGAGAGGGAAACATAGGTGTAATTTGAGGACATTTTCAGGACTTGGGAATTATCCTGAATAATATTGCAATGACAGATTCAGGCCATTGTATATCTTGTAATAACTTGCAAAAATGTGCAGGAGTGTAAGCTACGAGATAAACTATAATCCATGCAAAGTGGCAATGCTCCAAGATGTGTTCATCAATTGTGGCAAATGTACTACACTAATGAAGGATGTTGTTAATGTGGGAAAATGTGGAAGGGCTAGGGAGCGGGGCATATATTTTTGTGTAACATTTATGTAATCTAAGTTTCTTTTAAAAAGTAAAAATAAAAAAGTTAAAAAAATAAAAATAAATATCTGGGAAACTTGAAAAAAAAAAAGAACAACCAAAAAAACCATCAAACTATATAACAAGAGGAGTGTGTTGTAATGTAAAATATGAAATTTAGTTACTAATAATGTATCAATATTGGTTTGTCAATTGTAACAGATAACAACACTAATGCAAGCTGTTAATAATAGAGAAAACTCTGTGCCTGTGGAAAGAAGGTAATATAGGTACACTCTGTACTTCCTGGGCAAGTTTTCTCTAAACCAAATCTGCTGTAAAAGTAAAGTCTTTGCCTATATAAAATGAATTGTACAAGAAATACATGGGTCAACTTGGGGAGAAAAGGTGGCTGCTGTATCATGGCTTGACTGCAACTGACTGTATGAACATAACAAAGAATTGGTCAAGAAGAAGAGAGTTCAGACATCAATGAGTGCAAGAAAAAGTAGTTGCTATTTGAAAAGCTGTCTGCAGCCATTTTCACCTCCCAAGGAGTGGAAACAAAATTTTCCTTTGGGAAAGGCACATCTTTTGATTGGGAAAGCATTCCCATGGACCTTTTATTGTTTTGTAAATTTATAGACCAGAATTTACTCTAGAGAGATGGGTTGAGATCATGGTCATAGAGAAATTGCCACTGAAGGATGGACTATGATGCACCAAGGCCAATAACGTTTACAAATAGTAATCCCTGGTTGACTTGGTTTTCCCTTCCTGTTTTGCAATTCCCTTATGGCATCCTCTGATTTCCAGGAAATTAGTTAACCACTACAGTCAAGTGTTCTTCTTGCTTAAAGAGAATGTTACATCCAGATTTTGGGAGTAAGTGACTGATGAGAGCTAAAACACATATAGAAATAGTGGTAAGGCAGTGTGAAGTGAAGAGAGAGGAAATAGGAGCAGTACTTTGAAGTGAGAGATAAAACATGATAACCAGGACAAAAAATTCTCAGAAATATTTGAAATGGAACTGAATATTCTATAGTCATACCATATGGGAGCCTCAAATATTTTTTAGATATCAAAAGGTACATATGACCCCAGACAACTAGAAAACTCTGGATAAGAGGACGAATAGCCAAGAATCCAACTCAGTAATGCCCGCTTACTCGGTCAATAGACTTAAGTGAGTTATTTCATTGGCAAGATAATGGTGTCTGTGCAGATGATTGCATCAGACTATCTTAGTCTGGTGCCATTAAATATTCAAATCACTGATTGATTTCCCCTTTTTCTGACTCCATGCTCACCCAGCAAACTTCTGGTTATATCTGGCTTCCCATGGTGGACTGTCCAAGAGACAATGCCCTTTAGTGTTTATGATAGTTCATTTCTCACTGAATTAATAAATCGATATTCTGATTTTATCCATCGACCTCATGTGTGAGCATTTATCTTAGAGATGAAACCACCCTCCATTTGCTGTTGGAATCAGTTTCCAAAGCTAACGAGGCGGAAGAGCTGGTCTCTGGACTGAGAAAAGTTTACCCAGGAAGTACTATCTTCTGGGTCCTGTCTGATTGGGGGCCTTTCTCAAAAGATTCACCCTTATGGGCTACAGTTAGTAGTAATATTTTGATGATGCTCTTTCACAATTTGTAAAAAATGTTTCACAACACTGCAAGGTGTTGTTGGTAGGGAGATGTATGGGAGCCTTGCATGATGATATGCATGTTTGTTTTTGTAAATTCACAACTTTCACTATGCACTTATTGTTTATGTATGTTCATGTATGAATGATATACTTTAATAAAAGTTTATTTTTAAAAATCCACCCTACCTACAGACAAGGGTCTTTGTTAAAAACTTACATTATAAAAAGAAATATAAACATTGCCCCTTATTTTGAGACTTTACAGCCTATGTAGGAATATGAAATCTTCACAGATACTTTCATTCATTCAAAATGCTTATTTGAACAAGTACTATGTGATAAATGATATAGAAAAACTGTAGGTAATTTTAACTACAGAGAGTAGAGAACTATAGATAATATAGAAACTGAGAGTTAAGATAGTATGTCACCTGTATCTGGAGTAATCACGAAAAGCTACCCAGAAGAGGTGAGTGTTGAATTAGACTTAAAGATTTTGGGAGATTTCAAAAGTTAGAGATTTTAGGATGACAGAGTGATAAAGACCTAGGAAGGAAAGGAGAATCTCATGTGTTTAGGTACTGCAAATAAAGCTATACCACTGAAATAGGAGATCCCTGTACAAAAATCACAGGAAGTAAGACTACATTGGTGTACGGCAGGGTTTTTTTTTTTTTAAAGGGTCATAAACACCAAGCAAAGAATTTAGTATTTTATCCCATAAAGGGTGAAGAGGGACAGGAAAATAATTATTTATCAAGCCCCTGCCAGTGAAGAAGTACTGTTTTACATGCATTATACTGTTTAATTCTCACAAGAACCTCTGGGGAAAGTGTTACTGACACAGCTATCAACTGGAAGGAACATCAGCTCAAGGAGCTTATCTACCCAGTGGCACTCAATGAATGTGGGCTGAGTAAAGGAACAATGAGCTGGGTATTTGGGCACTACAAAACAGAGTCTTTTGACCTTGGTAGGTATACCATGATATTTCCTGATTAGGTTGCCCAGTGAGGATCTTGACTCTCAGCAATTCCTATTCAAAGGCAAGAAATGATCTTTCTCCCCACTATTCCAAGGGTCGGTATCTTAAAGAGGAATAAAGATTTCCTCCTTAAAACAACAACAACAAAAAACTTTATTTCAACTTCAAAAAATAAAATAACAGACAAAAGACAACTTAACAAATTATGGAAGCATTACTTTAAAAAATCCTCTCCAGGCACATTCATCTTATTTAATCCTAAAAACAAACTCATTTTTTTCTCCACTATTCCAAAAGATGAATAAATGAGCACATATTGGTTAAGTGTCCTGACCAAATTCTCCTTGTTAATGAAGAGAATTTTAAAAAATGCTTAATCATGTTCACATCTCATAAAACTAAAGCCCATATTCTTTTTTTAAACCTTTCTCATTGATATACCTTTTTTTGCCTTTACTACAAAAATACTACAATATTATTTTTAGCTGTAGTCTATAGGTTAACATTAGTTGCATTTTCCCTGTGTCACCATGTTCTTAACACCTGGTGATAGAAGAACATACTTGTATTTGTATTATTAACCACAATCCTCATCTACCACTGAAATCACTATGTTATGCAGTCGCTAGATTATCCTCTAGCTGTCTTTCAAATAACATTAACCTCCCTAGGCTATCCCTTTTAGCTATAATCACATTTTAAAATCAGCAGTTTTAGTTATTCTACTTAAAATGTATTACCACCAACTCTATCCCTTTCCACATATTTACAATCAAACTTATTAAACATTCTACATACATTCAGCATCAACTCCCTCTTCTTACCCTACATTCTGTCTCCTAGTAACCTACAATCTATAGTTTAACTCCCTAAGTTTATTCATTGTATTTAGTTCAAATCACTGAGACCATATATTTTCTTCTTTTTAGTAGCAATTTCATATGAAACAAAACAAAGCATATTTTAACCTGAAAGACATATTTCCACAACTATAGTTCCATAGGTGCCCTGCTTGCATGTCTTGCCTCCTTTGCAAAAATTTTAATTCTTTTGTTTCTAATTAATACTAGCTACCAGGACAAAGGAATTATGGCCATGTGGCCAGTCTAAGGAAATGCTTGTCTTTGGAGCCCATGCCCCCATTTCTATGCATTCTAAACCTTTTCCTCCTCTTTTTCTTCCTTGAGTGTTTATGAACAACATAAGTAGAAATTGGTTGAAAGGTTGGAAGAAATGCATTTGATTCCCAGTAAAATCACATTTTCTAAGACTCCTCCATTCTTCTTAAGTCCCCCTAGCTAGATAAAGTGATAATGCATTCCTGCCCAGCTCAGCATAAATCTTGTGGTCATCTGACAAGAATAGAAAGCTCTCACCTTCCCAGAAAGTAATGCCACTGACTTTCTTATCTTCTCCACAAAGTATTAGGAGACCCTGGCACAGTCAGTATAACTCACCTACACAAAGCACATTTCTGAATAGTGCTGGGGAGAGCAGCATCCGTGATGGATAGACAAGCAGCAACTTGATCCCACTCTGGGTTCAATCTTGAATTTAGGCATATCTGAATCTGGGGGAGACTGTAGGGGAACCACTATTTGAGGAAATAAGGAGCCTACTATAAAAGAAAAATCATTTACCCCCAGAGGAGAGAGAGTGGAGGTATGCAAGTTGAGTTCCAGGAGTTGAGAAAGAAGGATGATTTTAAGCTGGACACACTGCCTATTGCTCAGATTTTAGAATATTTGTTTTTTGAAAGTCACACATGATTTGTCAGCCTTTATTAGGCAACACTGAAGCCGAGCTCTGAAGTTCCCTTTTACAAATCTAACCTTGTTTATGACAAACAATGATTCCAGTCTTACTGACTTTTAATTGTGTATTCAATAGTACTGAGCAAGAACTGATTGCTTTCTAATCACTTATGCTCCTGAGATTAAAATACAAGTATAAAATGGGTTAAAATAAGAGTCTCCCAATGATTTAAAAATAATTCCAATAGGAAGACATTTCACACTATACATAGAGCTCAAGACCAAAAAAAGACCTTAAAAACTTTTACCTTTGAGGTAGCATGATAATGCTGAATTGGATTTTCTTTATTACAGTGAGCTTAAGAAAACACAAGGACCCTTTGCTCAAGGTGGGCTAAATGGTTTTCTGCCTCATGAGGTTAGTGATGGCCTCCTTCCTCTTTTTTTTCTTTGAAATACAATGATAGCCCTGCAGCATGTTAAAGAGACCCCAGGGGAAGGCTGCTGCCCATAAAATGGACATTAGACTCACAGAGCAATGTCAGTAGTCAGGACGGGAGGAACAAGAGATAACTGTAGTGAAACACCAAAATAACTTGTACCTTGGCACGATTACTTGACAAGTACATGTCAAGAACAAAAATTCCAACACCAGCTAACCGAAAACAAAAGATTTTAGAAAATGGCAATTGTGGTAGGAAACGTTCCTAGGGCTGCTGGCCACCTTTCCCTGGGACTCACAAATACTCTCTGTGCTCAGAACCAGGTGTGTCAACCTGGCGGGATAAAACACGACCTCCCAGCAGATAAGGGGGCTGTCAAGACATCCCTTCCCCTATTGTCCCGAGCCTCTGTAAACATTCACTGGAGACAGCCTGACTCTGGTGGGAATATTTGATGACGTCCAGCTCACAACCCTGGTGGTAATCTGTCCTTGGCATGGAGGGACTGATGTTCTTCCACTACAACACACACACACGCAAGAGAGGAGGGCTGAAAAGACAACACCTCCTTGCTTCAGCCTTGGATGGATACCTGCTGGCCATGGAGAACCAACACCCACTAATGAAGAAGACCTTGCTCAGTCTCTTCTCTGTGTGAGTAAAACCCAGTTCCATCCAGTGCTGTGTGAGTTGTGAGTCTGTTGGCAACCCTGACACCTGCAATGGACTAGGTTGACAACTCTCTATAGATGTCTCCCTTCTGGCTGAACATTCATAGATTTTTAAATTTTTCTCTGTACAAATCCACTTTTTTGTTTTTTCTAAATGAGAGAGGACTGTTTGTTCAACATGACATGACATGAAAATGCTGTGTGCTCAGGGTGCTCCTGGGAGTTGATGGTGCTTTCACAGACTTCTCTGCCATTGCAAGCAAAGAACCCAGATAGCCAGTGGATGGGTCTGACCTATTCTGGCTGGAGAACCCTTTCTCCCCCACTTTGCTTTTGAGTTCATTCATTAAATTGCTCAAAGAAAAGCTCCACTCTGATTTCTGAGAAGTCATAGCAAATATACATACAACCCAATCATATATAAGAAGACTATTGAATAAGAGGGCAAAAACAGGTAAACCCTTCCTTCAGAGAATACAACCAAGACAAGGGAGTGGGTGGGATAGCCTGGGAGCCAGATGGAAGGATAGTACTGAGGATTGGATCTTAAGGTTCTAGGGAACATTTTCCACCATCCAAAGTCAACTGCAAAGTCAGAAAAGACCGAATGAAGCTCTAACCCATAGAAGAGCACAGTATAAAATGATTAACCTGGAAGCAGATAGGGCTCAAGTGATTGGGCTCCCATCTACCATATCCAGGGTTAGGTTCCCGGGGCCTCCTGGTGAAGGCAAGCCGGCCCATGCAGAGAGCTGGCCTGCACGGAGTGCTGGCCCATGCAGGACTGCTGGCCCGTGCAGAGAGCTGGCACAGCAAGATTATACAACAAAAACAGACACAGAGGAAAGACAATGGGAGACGCAGCAGACCAGGGAGCTGAGGTGGTGCAAGAGATTGAGCACCTCTCTCCCACTCTGGAAGGTCACAGGATTGGCTCCTGGTGCCACCTAAAAAGAATACAGGCAGACACAGGAAAACACACAAAGAGCAGACAGTGAGCGCAAAACAATGAGGTGGGGTGAAGTATGCAGAGGAGAAATAAATGAATAATAAACCTTAAAAAAATTTAACAAAGGGATCTGTTCCCAGCATCCCTTCTTCCACATAAGGTTGGTGCAAGGCTGGTCTGACACAATGTGGGCATCACAGTCTTGAGTCAAACTTGGTCTGCCATCTTTGATTCCCCATGCTGCAAAAAGACTTGCAATGCCCTCAGGCTCCCCATACACTTTGGGTGTGGCTGTCCTATTTCACTCATGCTAGTCCCTTTAAAGTCTCCATTTCTCAAGCTGGACCCCCATTGGAGCATATGCAGTGGGGGTCTGGATTGTTGACCCATATGCCAATCTGTAGTAGAGCCTGAGTACTCAAACCCATTAGGTCCCACTCCATGCAGAAGTCAGGTGTGTCAAAAAGGGCTCTGTGAAAGGGAACACTGTACTGGGATAGGTGAGAAGATGGGATGAGAAGACCCATCCTCAGAAACCAGGTGGAGTGACTTTGGCATGGAGTTTACAGCTAGTCCTAATCAATACTGGCATGGTGTGCAGAAGGGGTGCCTACTTGGTTGTGGAGGGCCTCATAGTCTGGGACTGGACCTCAGTGTCACTACTGAAGACTAATGCACCTCTTACATTTACAAGAAACAGATGTGGTTCTTGCCCATTAAAGTCCAAGTCCTGCTTAATACCCAGATTGTCTCCAGATTTGGTCACCAAAATTCCTTGACCAAGTCTGAGGGAAAGAAAATGATAAATGAAAAGTCAAAGCTGAAAGAAGAGCATTTCTATAAATTACCCTGGCATTGGCATAAGCAGTCATGACATAAGTGACAGCCACAACAGCATTGCAGAGGGAAGGCTGGGTAGCTGTGGGGGTGATGCAGTAACAGGACAGGACACGGCAGCATTAACAGGTGGCCTTTGTCTTTCATAGGCAGATCAGCAGCCCTTGACATGGGTAGCTACTTCTTGTCACTCAGATGGAGCTCCTGCAACTCCAGCAGAGTCTTTGACAGATGCCAGGACCATAAGTGCCTCTCTGGGCTTCAGCCCCAGCTGCAGTGAGCAGGAGCTCTCAAAACAAAAGGACAATTATGCACTTTGCTGGTAGACATGAGTTCTTTTTAGATCTCGTAGGAAGACGACTCCCATGGGAACTCCCAGACCTCTCTGAGGGGTACTTGAAGTTATGAGAGCTTCTGAAGAGCATGCAACTAATAAAACTAGATAAACGCAATTTTGAACCTACTTGGTGTGCCCTACTCTCCAACCATTCTGGACTTCTATTTGTCTTGGAGATATGATAAGCCACTGCATTTGTCATTCCTCTCTGAGAGCCTTTGAACTAGCTGGTCCCCCTTTAGGCACTATCTCCTTATCTCAGCATTACCAATATTCTCATTTTTCTAGTCTCAGCTTCAGCATCAGCCTCTCAGAGTGGGCTTCCCTGAGTTCTCCATCTCCCAATCCAGCCACTTCTTGAAGACTGCATCATCTGATGACTTTCACATCACTCACGAAGACGGCATTTAAAAATTCATGTTTATTCCATAGTATTGTTGCATGTGTGTCTGTCTCACAGTGAATTTAAACTTCAAGAAGAAAAGACTTTGCCTGTCTTTTTTACTTCTCAGCCTCTAGTGCCTAAAACAGTATTGGACAATAGGCAAGTGCTCAATAAGAACTTGACTGTAGGAATTCTTATCATCACGTGGGATACAAAACACAAGGGAAGATACTTATTTGATCCATATGGTATTATAAAGTCAGCATCTAGAATAATTCTGGGACTCAAGGTGAGTAGGATGCCTTAAGACCCAGAAAGCAAGGGATCAGAGAGTAACCAAGATTCAGAGGTAAAGAGCCAAAGTGTAGAGTCTCCTTTAAATCATCCCCTCAGCAATTTCATGGATGCCAGCGATACAGGGCTAACCGTGGTGTCTCCCTGCTGCAGGTGGGCATGAGAGCAGGTGGCACGTGTTATCTTGGCTGGGCAGTATCTCTAACCTTACTCAACTGGCACTAAATAAGCCATCCCTCATAACAGGAGTGCACCTCTCTTTGCTAACGTTTCTTCGTGCAGCAGTTACCATGGCACCAAGCTGCCTGGTTAATGTCTAAATATAGTGATAAAAGATTTCATCTGTTCTCAACCACTAAAAGACATATTTGAGGGGCAAAGAAAAATAAATGTTCCTTTGGCATTATTTTTGGGGGAGAGGGGATACATTTTAACCTGTTATCTTTCAGATGTAATGAAAAAGTGATTTATTGTATTTGTTTGCATTGATGAGGTTATTTGTTGCATTATCATATTGATGCTGTACTAACATTTTGTTTTTGTAAAGATTATATGCTTTTTAGGGAAGGGACTAAATAGACAGCTATGTTTTAGATGACTGTTTTAGTAATTCTCAAGTAGGTTTAATAAACACCCTACAATAACTCAAAGCATATTAGACTGAGGGGAGAAAATACACATCACATGCAAAAAAGGGATTATCTGTCCAAAACCACAATCCAAAGAAAAGGGAGATGGTGTTTTGCTTCATGACTCAGGGAAAAACTTTCTATGGACTATGGGATGCCCAGTTTAGAAGCAACCGAGATGATAATCCCTTCCACTGGTCATGTTTATTAAAAATGCCCTGGAACCCAGTAAAAGAATTTGTTCCATCGCTTTCCCAGAATACTGAGCAACAACTCTAACTTTGAGAGAACTCAGAGAATGTGGCTCTTTCAGAGAGAAAAGATGGCATATTAAATCATAACATTAAGTACTAGTTTGTTTGGGAGGTATAAACTGTTAATGGGGGAAAGTGTGGGAGGAGGAGTGGGAATATATGGGAATCCCCTCTATTTTCAATGTAGTGTTTATATAATTTAAATCTCCTTAAAAAAAACTTGATTGTGTAAATTAGATTAATTTAATTTCAAACCAGACCCTTTAAACAGCATGGTTGACAAGTTATCCCTTTTTCTAGAGAGAACCCGTTCCACTACACTCCAGAGGACTTATCCTTTATCCCAGGGCCAGGTTGTGCCATGCACCTAGTAAGCATCCATCACCAAGGGTGCAGTCTCTGAATGTTGGAAGAATTTGGGCAGTTACCCTTCTAAGGCTGGTGTCCTGGCTGCAAAACAAGGGATTTGGGCATGACTCTATCTCGGGGGGCATCCCAGCTCTAATGTTAATAGAACACCACTTACAGGGAATAGTGTACTCAGGCTGGATCCCCTGGGTACCTAATTCAATGTCTTGGAGATGAACCGTTGCAGAGGTGGGGAATGGGGTTGTGAGCAGTGGCCAGGGCAGGTGGACAGGAAGTCTTGAGATGGTGCAGCTTCTCTGTCAGGACTATGACGCCCAGGAGCAGTGTCCCCTGTCTGTAGAGGTGCAGAGTCTGGGAGATGGTGTGGTCAGTGGGCTGGCCTGGTGTGTGTCTAATGCATTAATACTGTCCCTCAGGTAGTTGATCGTCACCTCCACGTGTCGCATTTACTGTGGCCGCCTCAGTGGTGGCCTGGGTTGGGCAGAGCTTATATGGGTGTCCATATGTTTGTCTTTGGAACTCTAGTGGGGTCGCCCCCATTTTTCCTCACACAAACCAAGTGCTCAGTAACCTTGGCTGCACCAGAGTTTCTTCCCACCATTTAAAGAAACTGAAAAATCACTGTCTACTAAGATGTTAATAATTTAGTAGATTGCAACTTCAAGGAGTATTTACTTTTAACAAGATAACTGAAGAATTAGGACAACATTTAATCCAAATCTCTAATTCCTCTGCAGCTGTTTCTCAAAGTATCCACATAACTATGAAAATATTTTATTTATGCATGAGGCTGAATGAAGGAGGTAGCCATATGGACTTCAGCCAGATGAAAGTCACTTGGGGAAAGAAGAGTAAAACCATTAGATTTAGTTAAGACTGGAAACAAATGTTTTGGAATGTTTCCATAACTACCACTTTTGACTCGTTTTTTTGTTTGTTTGTTTGTTTTCTGCAACTCCAGTGTTGCATAAACACAGTTTCTATTTATAATTTAATGCTTCATTCATAAAACCAACTGTATCCAGCTGACTTTCATGATCAACTTGAGATAACTGAGTTTCTGTTTCTCTTTTGGAGGAATGGAGAGAGGAAAGGTAAATATGAGCAAGGTGTTGGAAGCTTTTCCAAATCCTTCTGCCAAGTTTATCACCCCTGCCAGTTTAGCAACCACAATTATTTTCTCATCTAGTACCCTCGTGTGATTATTCCAACCTTGGCTGATGCATTATTCTCTGGCTTCACATTTTGAAGGTCTTAAGTCATTTTCCACTTGTTCACCTCACCATCACCCTAAGGTCAAGTAAACCTGAAACCTGATTTTTAATCCTTACCCACAAGTCAATCTTGCTTCCCAATACTGCCATTTTTAGCAATGGTCTTTCCTTCCCATAGGGTCATCTTTGATTTACTTCTTTTAAATACTTTTTTTTTTTCTTCAGAATTGTCTTTGGTCACCTTCTCTCTACTTTAGCGTCAGCTCTCAGGCTTGGAATGTCCTTCCAAGACCCAAGAAGGGCTCACCTCTCTTGAGTTCCAGCCTGTGAGCTCCAGGAGGAGCCTTTTCTGCTCTGTTCATAACTCTATACTCAGCATCACGAACAGCATCTGGTACACAGCAAGCATTCAATAGATAGTTATTGAATGAATGAGCACATGCTGGGTCCACAGCCTCCAATTTAGACCCAATGCTCAAATGAGGTTTTAAAGAAGACAGTCATCACATACACAGAAATTTTATTCTGTTGTTGAACCACATCTCCAATAGTATAGACTTGACTTTTTTCAAAATCTTGTGCTTTGTGACCAGCGTAATTATGCTGCATTGCAAATTCTTGGTATAAAGGTGCCAATGTACATATTAAAATGTGTCCAAATTTTATGTCAATTTTTACCACTTTTTTTTCATTGTTAATACACCATGAATCTCAAAAATAAAAATTAGAATTGAACTAGATATGTCCCAATATCTTAGAGACATTAGCCTTCCCTCCCCCACCCCTCCCTATCCCTCCCCCAATTTGTATTCCATTATGTTCTCTTGAATGCAATCCTCAGGGGAGGAGTAAATAGCATCCTGGGAACCATGTACAACTTGCAACCCATCATATCTGTGTCGCAACCCACAATCTGGGCAAAGGCAAGAGCAGAGGAGCTTCATCTGTCACAAATAATATGGTGGCCAAAAGTTTGATCCAGCCAAATGCATTTTCTCTCTTTTCATCAATTCCTCTTTCCCCACTGCCTCTTTCACAAACAATTCTCATTTCTACCACTGAGCCAATGCCCATGCCATTCCCCCATCTACATTACCTTGGCCCACTGGTTTTGTTATATCCTTTCAGGCTTAACTCCCACTCAAAACCTTCTCCAAAAAACTCCAATTCAGGTGACTCATTTTCCCCAAGTGTCATAATGTTTAGAGTATGGACAGAGATTTTTGTTCATTTGATACTCTTCCTTTTATATAATTCTCTGTTTTCTGTTTATAGTTTGGGCTTCCCACAATATTTCAAATTTCTTTGATGTCAGAGGTGATTCCTTCATTCATTTAAAAAAACACATACCCTAAATCTTTCATCTCCCTCACATAATGGAAGAGATAGCCCTGAACAAATAAACACATGTATGGAAATATGATTAAAATCATGACAAGTAAAAAGGAAAAGAGCCAAATATTATGATAAAAGATTGTTGACAAAGGCTTAGTGATCAAGGAGGAAATTGATAGAAGGTGAGGTAGAATAATTAGTTAGAGAATATTCATGGAGTCTTGGAGGACACTTTTGTTTTTAGGACAAAGGACACCAATGAAATTTTCAAGCAAGAGAGTAACGTGAGCGCTTATACATTCTGTCACATATTTCTATGAAGCTACCAGCTCAAATTTAGACAAAAGTTAAGTTTACTATTCAGTCCCTCTGAAAGAAAAAACAGAACAATGATAACTGAATTGTGTTAGCACCAAAGATCCTCTACCTTTACAAGAGAACACTTGTTGAACAAGTCTACAACTTGCTGTTTTGCATTCCTTTTTCCTTTTATCAACTAAAATAAACTGGCTAATTTACATAGATGGCTACAGATAACTACTTTAGAGTCCAATAGCTATCCCTAAACAAATCTTATTTTGGAGGGAAATTGTGCTTTGTTTTGCTTTTTCATCAGAGCAAATTCTAACATGTTTAAGCCTTTTAATAAGCTTATTTAATTTTTTGTCTCGTTGGATTAAGAAAAAACAAACACATACAAAGTATATCATCTTCTCCACATGCTCTTCAAAGATACAGCTTAGCTAAAATCATCAATATCCTGATGGCTCTTTCTTTATCCATTCAAGCATACAGATCAGCTGTGATGACTTTTTTCTTCATTCAGTCAACAAGCAAGCATTAAGCACCTCTATGATGCATAAGAATCTGTTCTAAATGTTGGTGGGGAAAAACTGTGGGGATGGATTTACCTGGCATTTCTCTGCCATCTCTTTACCTGATTTACCTGGTTTATTAATGGATCCTGATTTTTTTTTCATTGTTAGTGCTTTTAAGTACAAAACTGAATGTGAAATTTAATTTCCATTCACCCTACAGCTGGTGTTTGGCTCACAAGGGGGAAGAATCTATCATTTTCTGAAAGAACTTTCAGCCCTTGGCAAATCCATTTAAATGCTGATGTCTTCCATTCTCCTTTGCAGCTTCCTAATCTTTGGGATGCAACTGACCTACTGTTTATGTTCCCAATAGGTGGATTGTTATATAACTAATTTAATATTTTGATATCACTTTACTTCAGTGGTAAAATATAGTTACTGCTTACCAGCAGCTTTGAGGCAGGATAAGTCTTACAAGGACAAAGAACCTTTTTTAAAGAAGCCCAATGCAATTTTCAAAACAAAAATACCATTTCTGTTACCCTCACAAATACCTTAGCTTCCAGGCTTGATAAAACATTTTGCTACTGGAAATCTGAGTGAAATGGCAAAGCTAACTTCTAAATATCTTCATCAACCTACTCATCCAAAGTCAGACTGTTTGGTTATTTACTGAATTCATCAATCTGTTTAATGAAATTATTTTATCATTTTCACCTTACAGTAATCCCCATACATTTTATTTTGTATTGAGCAATTTCATTAGTCCCCAAATAATATTGACTAGCGTGTAAGAGTTCATTGTAGCATAGTACTAAGGGTGTGATTTCTCGGACATGGATTTGAGTTAGGATTAGGGTTAGTGTTAGGGTTGGGCTGGGTTGGGGTTAGATTTAGGCTTGGGATTAGGTTGGGGTCAGGTTAAGGGTTAGGACTGGGGTTACAACCTCAGCTTTTTTACTTTTTAGCTACATCACCAAGAACAAGAGATTGAACTTAATTGTGTCTCAGTTTCCTCATTTACAAAATGAGGATAATAATAGTGCTTTCTTGATGGAATTGTTTTAAAGATTAAATGAATTAATACACGGGGAAGTGGCTGTGGCTCAATCAGTAGGGCTCCCGTTTACCATATGGGAGGCCCCGGGTTCGGTTCCCGGGACCTCCCGGTGAAGGCAAGCCCGCCCGCACGGCGCGATTGGCTGACCCGGCAAGCACAAGCAGCAAGGGAGGGATAAATGAATAAATAAATAAAATCTTAAATGAATTAATACATATTAATGCTTAGGCTAGGGTCTGGCATAAAGGAAGACCTCAGTAAAGTTAGTTTTTTTTTGTTTTGTTTTGTTTTGTTTTGTTTTGTTTTGTTTTGTTTTTCTTTTATTATGGGTAAAAATCAAAATTCTCACAATACATACAAACATTTGTAAAATGATATATAAATATATATGCATATATGTGTATTTGCTTACAAAAATGTTATTTATATATATATATATGCATATATTTTAAGAGGTGCTTAGATTACTGTTACATTTAAATCTGACATCAATAAGTCCAATAAACATTCTTTTTTTTTTTTAAGATAAATGCTTATGTTAACGTTTAATTGAAGTCCAAGAAGAAGGGTGACCTATTATGTGCATAACCTGAGCTGGCCATTTTTGCACTGTAGACTGAGCACTGTATGGCTGTGGTCCTTCTGTATCCCTGGGACTTGAAATGCAGCTCTGACTTTTAGAGGCATCTAACTTACAACCAAGAGCTCAGTAAGGTGTTACAGGATTCCAGTTCCAAAGAAGGAGATTACAATTTAAAGCCCATAAAGTGGATTTCAAAGCCCATTGGTTTGGTCACTGTGCAAGGCAAGGTTTTCTCATAGCTCTTTCACTTTAAAGCAAAGCAGATTTTGAACTAAAACCTGTCTTCAAATTCCAGTCATGTCTTCTCTCAGAAACCACCAACCAGGCTGCTTTATCAGGTGATTTGGAAACGCATCCATAGGCTACTGCAGCCACCTGAGATCCTAATAAGATCTCTAAAGCTAAGGAAGGCAAAAAGCCAAGGGTCAACATCCTTATACTGTCTATTGTCTATTGCCAGAGAGCCCAAAGAGTGTCAAAGCTAAACACACACACATGCGCACACACAAGAAAGAAACACCAGAGGAATGTTCTTGTCAAAACTTTCCCAATGGGGAAGGACCCTTGGATCCTGTAGCTATTATTGGAAATAGCTTTTTAAGATGCATTTGCTATTTGCATGTGTGTTTCTTGGGTTGGTGGCCAGCCCACCTGGAATAAACTAGGGCCACAGCTGGAGATGGAGACAAAGGTGTTTATCAAGATAGGAAAAGGGCAAGAAAATAACACTTGTTTCCTGCACAAGTTACACCTAATAAATTGGCATATGCTGCTATTCACTGTGTATTCCTTAGCTGCCTATGATGTAACCAAATTCTAACCAGCTAAAATATACTAGCCGAGGAACAGTGCACAGATTTGTAACTATTTTTCTCAGAGGCAACACACTTTCTTCAAGAGGGAAATTTCTTTGTGTACTTAGACGTACCAGGAAGATGACTTCTTACCTCAAGGAAAAGTGTCCTTCTGGGACTTTGACATCCTTCTAAGGAGCCCTAGGTCATTCTCAAATATCTTACCAGGAATCAAGGGGCACTCACCTTTTGGAGCAGCATAGTCTCATTTAGGCCAGGGGAGTTCTATATTGATTAAAGGAGCAGTGGACTTATTTCCTAAAGAATGTGGTGACAGTTTTGAAGAAGCCATTCACCTGCCAAAGGTGACAGTAATTTAAGTGGATGCAGTTCAAGCACTGAGAACAGCTCCTGATATAGATATTAATGACCAGGTATGTTTTTCAAATGGGGAGTGTGAGGCACCAGAATTAAATGATTCTGCTTAAGGGTCAGGGACTGTATTTGGGCCTCTGAGACTGAGCCCAAACATTTTCAAGAGCAGTGATAATAACAGCTAGTGCTGATTGCATGCTGGGTAGATGTTGAGTGCTGTTCCGAGGGTTTCATAGGGATAATAGTCAAAAAATTCAGACGGTTGATATTATTTTAACCTTCATTTTATAGACTAAAAATATTATGTGGTAGAGTAGTTTCATATGGTGGATATGGTGGAACTAGGATTTGAACTGAGGCGATAGCTCCCTGAAGCCTTTTGTTTTAGTATCCTAGGTTGCTCAAAGCAAGTACCATGAAATGAGTTGGGTGAAACAATTGGAGTTTACTAGCTTATGGTTTTAAGGCTGGGAAAATGTCCAAATCAAGGCATCATCTAGGTGATGCTTCCCAGAGACTATGACATTCTATGGCTGGCTGCTGGTGATCCTTGGTCCTTGGCTTGTCACATGGCAGGTTACATGGCAACATCTCCTGATCATTCCCTTCTTTTCTGGGTTCTGTTGAAGTTAGCTTCTGGTTGCTCTGTCTGTGGCTTTCTTTCTCTCATACCTGAATTCATGCCATTTATAAAGGATTCCAGTAATAGAATTAAGACCCATCCTGATTGAGGTGGGCCACACCTTAAGTGAAGTAACCTCATCAAAAGGTCCTACTTACAATGGGCTCATGCCCATAAGAATGGGTTAAGTTTAAGAACATGTTCTTCTGGGGTACACTTCTTTATTCCTAACTATTCCTATCCTGTCCCTGAATGAAGAGACCTGGCCACAAGGATTAGAGTTTATAAGTGAGTAGAGGAGGACAGGAAAGAAGGAGAGAGGAACTTCAGGGGAGGGCAATGAAGAGGGACCAAGAGGAATAACAATGCTTTCACTCAAGAAAAATAAGGACCCATACTGAAGAGCAGGTTGGAAGAGGCAGTTATGGAAGCACAGAGCTGTCTTCCTAAGGCAAGATGCTTGGTCATCTTTTTGTATTATTTCTACTATATAAGAACAGTAAACCTATGAGTGACTATGGTGTGATTATCTACTTTGCTGCAGGAAGATTTCAGTTCCCTTTCTCCCCACCACTAACCACCTAGGGAACCTGTGGTAGTCATTTAAAGGCTTTCAGCCTCAGTTTAACGTGGATAAGAAAGAGGTAATAATAGTGGATCTCTCATTGTGCCCTTGTGAGGCATGTAAGAGAAAATGCGTGCCAAGTATTAACACAAGCTCTTGTACCTAGTACGTGCTCAAATGCTAACAATTTGGTTCATTATTATTTACACCATCTGAGAATTCTGGCTCACACATTTACCTTAAAGAGAGTGGTAAGTTCATCTCAACCAATGGCACTGAAGTTCTTAATAAAGCTTAATTTTTAGAAAAGATTAATATTTATTTCCCTAAAACATCATTCTAACTCCTTGTGGATGACCTGAGCTAGTTTCACCCTTTATAAAAGTTGTCAGCAGTTTTTTTCAGTCACTGAGAAACTTTGAAAGAGCAAAATGATTTCATTAAATAATAAATGAGATTAGATGTCCCTCCAAACTCAGGTCCCACAACATTGAGAATTTGAGAATAACAGAGACTATTTTAAATTGAAGCCTGCTTAGTTTATGAAAAGATGAGAAATATGAAATCCACAAAAGTTAGGTAATTGTCCACGATCCCATAACCCTGTCTACTGATTTCCTGCCCCAGGTTGGTTCTGTTATAGTGTACCTCTTAAACAAATCCACCAAATCCACATCATTTGCATCCAGGTGACAATTACTAAGCACCTGCTTTGAGTGATCTAAAATTTGAAACAGATTAATAAAGAGCATTGTTCTTAGGAATTCAGAGAGAAATAATTAAGGCAACTTCTTAGAGATCACTTTTACTATTTTATTGACAGTGTATTTAGCAAATTTAAACCTTCTCCATGGCGTCCTCCATTTCAGCTAGTATTCGAAACAGAGGTAGCAATGGAAACTACATGGTATTTGCCAGCTCCATATACAAAGAGAATCTCTAAAAATTTTTCACAAGTCATACAACAAATAATTGTTACATTCACTTAGACAAGTTTTGGATGGTGTCAGATAAATTGTAGACATTTAGAATTGAAATGAAGAGTGGAGACCATCCTATCATCCTCAATCTTCTTACAGATATTGAAAGTGAGGTACTATAAGGTCTAATGACCAGCAAGTAAATACTCTATGTTTCATGCTAAAGAAAAAATACTGAAAGTAGTAATAGGCCTCTCCTAAGCAACAGCTCATTGGATGGCAGGCACATATTTTATGTAACTTCAAAAGCCATCATCCAAAAACATCATTTAACATTTCAGTATTTTGTCTAAAATGCAATGACAAATGCAATGGTTCGGAAGAGCTGGCTATAAGAACTAGATACTCTCTGCCATTGGCCACCCTTCAGATTTTTGAAGTTTCGGGAAAGAAAATTGTAGGCTCTTTTTACTTGTCCCATACTGACATTTTACCTGGAAAATAGTAGTTTTGATCACAGGTAGCTGTACTTGCTAGCCTAAACATTATTGTTTCTTTTAAGGTTAAGGCTAGACTCAAATGACAAAAACATGTTCTGACTGATGAAGCAGCTAAGGATTTTCCTCACCAATGGGACCCCAGTAGTAAAATTTCACTCCAGGGAGATGTCATGCTGTGGCTCAAGGGGAAAAGGATATCTTGTGCTAGGGTTAATCTGCCCTTGTAAAGCCTTTTTTTGTAATCATTTTTCCTTTGCCCACATTTTACTCTTAAGCACAACCCTTGTATCCAATGGAGGAAATAACTTTAAGTGTCCTAGGAGATCTGGAAACATAATAGGAAATTTTGCTGAATTGATAAGTCTGGTTTTTTTCCATAGTAATTCTATGGGCTTAACAGAGAAGAAAGTTCCATGATTGGAGTAGCAGAATGATTTTAAGTGAGCAATCAAGAAGATGAGTATGAAATTAAGTAAATCTGGTTTAAAAATGCTTTTGTTACAAATATAAATGTATAGAATAAGATTTTTTAGAATAATATTTTAAATGTATCTGAAATTACTTTGTCTTTGATACACAAAGGAATCTTTCTTTTATTTTGTTTTGTACTTTTGTTTTTTTATAGTAAAAAACAATTGTCAATTCCATGCTTTTCTATTTACCAACCACATGTACATAGAATATTTTTATAGTCAAGTGTTCAGAAAACATATTGCCCCTTATCTGCCACTAGTTATTTTTGCTTTTGCCATTATTTAGTTGATTGGCAGAGATGCCAGCTTTAATAGAATCACTACCCCTTGTTTGCTCACATACCTTGAAAACCAATTCACTGATGTGCCAATGCCACTGATTTAAAAAGCCAATTGGGTCCCTTGGTAAGTAGTATGCTCAGAAAGACAGTGCTTTGGTGATGGTATTACTACCCAATGGAAGAGAACTTTAAACCTAAATTCCCACTTTTTCTTCAAAAAATGAAAACCCAACCAAACCTCTATTTTAGCTTGCCAAAGGAGTGCCTGTACAAAATGCCAGAAATGTGATGGCTTTTATAAAGGAGATTTATTTGGGGTAAAAGGTTACAGTTCTAAGTGAAAAGTCCAAACTGAGGCACCATCAGAGATACTTTCTCACCAAAGAACTACTGTTGATCCCGGTGTATTGCCACATGGTGAAGAAAGATGGTCACTGACCTCTGCTGAGGTTTCACTCTTTCCCTCTATCTCTATCTCCACTTGAGTTGTTCCATGGGCCCAGCCCCTAGGGTTTTCATGCTTAAGTGATCCTCTATTCTTCTCTCTTACATGGCATGATCAAACATGGTGGCTTCCTTTCCCTGTGTCTGTCTGAGTGAGTCTCTCTGTGTTTCCGTTAATATCAAACCCAGCAAGGGGAGAGAGTCTCAAACTGAGTCAAGTCTCACTTACATAGTCCAATCAAAAGCCCTAAAGTGATCTTATCAAGTAATCTAATCAAAGGCCTTCAAATGAATTTAATGCAATCAAAGGTATCACACCCAGAGGAATAGATTAGTTTATATAAGTTTAGTATTTTAGTTTAACATAATTATTTCTCATTTTGGGATTCATAAAATAATTTCAAACTGCCACAATTTTCCAACAAGATTGTTAAAAGAGATGGCTGGAGAAAAAGGCATATCTTAGCAAGTCATTCATACACGAATAACACATTCTTCCCCAGCAATACCAATCTGCATGTCCTTTCCTGTATAGACATTGTAGTTTCCCCCTCCTTGCCTTGCTTATCTTGCCATTCTCCCTGGTTAGGTTAGCTTTCCCCTTGCCAATTTTTTTAGCTGGTTAATACCTACTTATATTTTAAAACTCGGCTCAATTATCATTTCCTCCTAATATCTTTCTATGTTAACTCTCAACCTTACCTCTACACCCTATTACTTCTCAACATTTTTGCAATTCCTAGCTCCTTATATGTACCTTTGTCTGAACTCTTCCTCACTATATCATAAGTATAAATTCATATGTCTGATCCACTCACTAGAGTTATAAATCTCAGAACATGGTCCATAGCTGACTGCATCATAATCATCTAATTATGCTTATTTAAAAATCCAGATCCAGACTACAGAAGTGATATCATCATGAAGATGGTATAAGACTACCTGGGTAAGTTTCCCCCTATACACAGCTAAATAAGGGCATATTCCACTCACTTGGAACTCTGGAAGATAAGAGAGACTGGAGAAAGTTCACAAATGATGACTCAAAGGAGAAAAAAAACTACCAATAGAGAAGATAAGAGATTTGGAATGTGGACCTGCCAGTCCAGACCTTTTCCCCACACTCAGTCACAGTCAAGTGAAGAGTCACACGGCACCAGTGCTCTGTCCCAGGTACCTCCTACTGTGGTCCTTACCCCAGAGTCACCGATGGCAGTGACTTAGAGCCTCATGCACATTCAGGCATGGGGACTCGAGGCCTCATAGACACATGCAGGGCTCTAACAGTAGGCAAATGTGCATATACAAAGTGGTCCTGGGAAACAAGAGCAACCCACTGCAGAACTGTTGGCAAGCAGTGCTCATGCCTAACCCGGTCTCTAATTACTGATGCACCTAAATGGAAAAATATGGATATTCTTGAAAACTGACCCCATCTGGCTCCCTAGGGCAGGATACCATAAAGTGGAACTTATCAGAGGCAAAAAAGCCTCATGGGAAAAAAGAGGAAAACTGAACTGATGTAGGGCAGAGTGAACAGAGGACTGAAAGCTGTAGTGAAAAAGTGGCCCTAAGCATGGGAGAGCAGTTGACCAAAGCATAGCCTGTGGGGAGGAAAATTTTTATAATAACAAACAGAACAGTTCTGGACTCCCAGAGGAGGAAACCCTGCCCTGGATGGGAAACAGTCACACATAATAGGGTAAATCTTAAAAGTTGCAGCACATGCCCAAGGCAAGAGAAAGGTGCAGAAAGACTGGAGAAAATCTGAGCTGTTAAACATGGAAGGCTCTCAATATTCAGTATAAATTGGACCAATCATTGTAGAAGAGTCTTAAGACACAGCCAATATACGGTAACTAGGCAAGAAGGAGAAACAGATTTCCAGACACAACACATCAAAACAGTCAAATGCCCAGACAACAGCAAAAGATCTCAAGCTATACAAAGAAACAGAAAGTTATGGCTCATTTAAGAGAACAAATTAAATTCGGGGTTAACACAGGCATTGGAACACTAAGTCAAAGAAGTTCAAACAAACCTCTTAAATCGATTAAAGGGACTAAAGGAAAATATGAACATAAATAAATTAAATATAGAGCTAAAGGGTATTAAGAAGACAAAGTATGGACAAAAAGAAGAACAGGAAAGTTTAAAAAGGAACACAACAGAACTTATGGAATGTGAAACAAAACAATGGAGACTGTGTAATATTTTGGGTAATCTAAGCACCTCTTAAAATATATGTATATATATATATATATAAATAACATTTTTGTAAGCAAATACACATATATGCATATATATATATATCATTTTGCAAATGTTTGTATGTATTGTGAGAATTTTGATTTTTACCTATAATAAAAAATAAAAATAAAAAATAAAAAAATAAAAAAAATAAAAAAATAAATAAAATAAACATTTTTGTAAAATAAATAAAGAACTACAAGCAGGAGAGGGTCACTGGTGCAGGGTGTCAGTGTTGGGGAGATATTTGGGAAAGGGGCATGCTTCCATGGAATATGAATGTGTTCATCTTGTCATAGGGTGTTATCTCAGTGGGTGGAGAGCCACACAACAGATAAGAAAATATTAAACTCCCATCCTTTGGAGTCCTGCTACATTCTCAAACATTTGGGCAAAAATCTCTTGAGTACATAGGCAGTGCCTAATAAAAGAAAACAGAGCAGTATGTCAAGCCCTCAATATTAATGCATGTAACTTTTTATAAATCTTATTCTCGAAAAATTGAAACTTGGTGCTTACCATAGGTTCTCAGGGGAGGGAGAAGGAAGAATAGGTGGAACACGGGGCATTTTTAGAGCACTGGAATTGTTCTGCATGATTTTGCAAAGACAGATATAGGCCATTATACATTTTGTTAAAACTTATTAAATTGTACAATGCAAAGTGTAAATGATAATGATTAGTAACAATGCTTCAATATTTGTTTATCAATTTAACAAATGTGTCATACTTATATAAGATGTTATTAATAGGGGAAAATGTGAGAGGGGTAAGGGGTGGAGTATATGGGAATCCCCAATATTTTTGATGTAACATTTCTATAACCTAAAGCTTCTTTGAAAATAAAGTGGAAAAAAAATAAGACACTAGGGGAAGAAACAGAAGAAATTGTAAGTATACAGTAAAGAAAACAGACCTCACAGTGATGAAAGACACAATGCAAAAAAAAATTTTTGGCTTTGTTTTTGATGAAGTTTTGGATTACAGAAAAGTTACAACTATAGCAGGGGAAAACCACCGGTGCAGGGTGTCAGTGGGGAAGGGTGCACCTGGGGCATGCCTCTATGGAATATGAATTTGTTCATGCGGTCATGGGGTGTTATCTCAGTGGGTGGAGACATACACAATAACCAACAAAATATTGAATTCCCATCTTGGGGAGTCCTGTGGCAAGAATTTCTAGAGTACATAGGTAGTTTCTAGCAAAAGAGGACAGACCAATATGCCAGGACCTTGATATTAATGCTTGTACTTATGAAACTTATTTCTCTAAAATTAAGTTAGCTTATTAGTATATATTGCCTAAGAGTTACCTACTGAAAACATCCTTGTTACTTAAATGTGGCCTCTCTCTAAGCCAAACTCAGCACATAAGCTCACTGCCTTCCTCCTGGCATCGGACATGGCTCACAGGTATGGGCCTCCCTGGCACTGAGGGATTGAGTGCTAGTTGGCACTGAGTGATACATTTGGAAATCGACCTTGACCAAAAGGGAGAATATTAAATAAATGAATTTTTATGGCTAAGAGATTTCAAAGTGAATCAGGAGGCCATTCCCAGAGATTATGTTTATACATGTCTCAAGAGGCTCTCACTGACTGCCACAGTAAACAGTGCCTCAGCAGGGGTGCTCCTGGGGGCTCTAGAGACATCTGGACACTGTAGGGCAGACAACCCCCAGGAAATTGGTACCCTGTCGGTAGGCCTTTCATTGGAGTATATGTTAACCTATCTCCCCAATGTAACAGAGTTAGACTCATTTATAATTTCCCTACACATGGTTCTTCTGCCCCTTTTGTTTGAACCTATAACTAGCACTATACCTATTAAATATATGCCCCAGAGACTTAAATCTTTAGTATGCTCATATGCCAGTCGAACCCTGAATCCCAGCAGAGTTGCAGCCAATACCTACTCTCCAGTTCATTGGACTCACCCAGGAAAACTAACAAAAGGACGATGTGGACAACACCATCCCCAAAAACAGAGAATATCTACAACTGCAAGCAAGGCAGTTCCATCCATCTGCCCCATGTGATCTAAGTCCCCTCTCAGCTGGAAGCAGAGTGGGCATCACCATCCCCAAATCCTCAAGATTGTGGAATAAACACATATAAGGGGGGAATGCAACTATGGACCAAAGTAGAATTCTTATTATTCTAGTAATGGAAGAACTTGTAATATTGATATAAAGACAACGATCACCAGAAGTTCTGAGAGGAGGGGGAGGGAAGAATAGGTGTAAAATGGAACATTTTTGGGACAGTGGAATTGTTCTGCATGATATTGTAATGATGCATACAGGCCATTACACATTTTGTCAAAACCTATAAAAACTGTGGTGTAAAGTGTAAACCATATTGTAAACTATAGTCCATGGTTAGGAACAAGTCTTCAATATTTGTTCATCAACTGTAACAAATGTACCACACTAATGAAAGATGTTATTAATAGGGGAAAATGTGAGAGAGGGAAGAGGTGGAGTATATGAGAATCCCCTATATTTTTGATATGACTGTTCTGTAATCTAAAAATTCTTTAAAAATAAGAAAAACATTTTTTAAAAAGCCACTAGAGGCATCCAATACAGATTACAATAGGCAGAAAAAATAATCAATGAACTAAAAGACAAGCCAATTGAAATCATATAGCTGGAAGAACAGAGAGAGAAAGGAATTTAAAAAGTGAGCAGAGCCTAAGAGAACTTTGGGACAACACGAAGTATACCGACATACACATTATGAGAATCCCAGAAGGAGTTATGGGAGTCCCAGAAGGAGAAGAAAAGGGAAAAGGGACAGAAAGAATATTTGAGGAAATAACAGCTGAAAATTTCCCAACTCTCATGAAAAACATATATATATGTCCAGGAAGGGCAAAGTACTCAAAACAGGATAAATCCAAATAGACTTATTCCAAGACACATACTAATCAAAATGTCAAAGCCTAAAGATAAAGAGAGAATTCTGAAAAAACAAGAGAAGTGGTTTGTCACATACAGGGGATCCTCAATGAGACTAAGTGCCGATTTCTCTTCAGAAACCATGGAGGCAATAAGGTGGTGGCATGATATATTTTAAGGTACTGAAGAGAAAAAATACCAACCCCAAATTCTTTATCTGGCAAAAATTTCCTTCATAAATGAAGGAGAGTTTAAGACACTTATGGATAAACAAAAAAAGTTACCAGAAGACCTGCCCTACAAGAAATGCTAGAGGGAGTTCTGTAGGTTGAAAGGCAAGGATGAGGGGCTTGGAGCAGTGAGAACAAGTGAGGATCTCCAGTTAAGGTAACTCCATGGGTAAATGCAAGACCCTATAGTACTGTACCCTCAGTAATCAACTCTATTCTCAATTTCCTATAAGAAATGGAATTAAATACAATAAGAAATAAGAAATAATCACACTTCCTTGTAATGGATAAGTAAAATATAAAGAGGTAACATTGAAGTTAATTTGTTATCTTTTCACACTAGTGAGTTATAAACTTAGGTTAAGATAAATCCCAGAGTAACCATAAAGTATTTTAAAACTATACAAAAAAAAGACAGGAGGAAGAGACCAATCAGATACATTACAAAAGATAAACCATACACAAAAAGAGCCTGCAATAAAAAGAAAGAGAGAAAAAAAACATACAAGACATGAAAAAAAAAAAGTGAAAATGGTTAAAGTAAGTCCTGCCTTATCAGTAATGACACTGAATGTAAATGGAATAAACTCTCCAATCAAAAGACACAGATTGGAAGAATGGATATAAAAGCACAAACCCAGCCATATATTGTGTACAAGAAACTCAGCTTAGACCCAGAGACACAAATAGGTGGAAAGTAAAAAGATGGGAAAAAAATCTCATATTAATACTATCCAAAAGACAACTGTGGTAGATATACTAATATTGTACAAAAGAGACATTAAGTAAAAATCTGATACAAGAAACAAAGGACACTATATATTAATAAAAGGATCATCCACTAAGATGAAATAACAATCATAAACACATATACATAAACCACAGTGCCCCAAAATAAATGAGGCATACATCAACCAAACTGAAGGGAGAAATAGACACCTCTACAGTAATAGTTGGAGTCTTCAATACACTGCTTTTATCAATGCTTTTATCTATCTAACATCTAGATAGATCAATAAATAGAGAACTTAAACAATATGATAAATGAACTAGACCTAACAGACACAGAAAACAGCACCCCCAAAAGATCAGAATACACATTCTTCTCAAGTGCCTATGGACCATCCTCCAGGGTAGATGACATGTTAGGTCACTAAACAAGTCTAAAAAATTTTTTAAAAATCAAAGTTACACAAAGCATCTTCTCTGACCACAATGGAATCAAGCTAGAAATCAATAACAAATGAAGAACTTGAAAATCCACAAATGTGTGGAAGTTAAATAATACGTTCTTAAACAAGCAATGAGTCAAAGAAGAAATCCCAAGGGAAATCAGGTAATATGTTGAAACACATGAAAATGAGAACCCAAGACATCAAAACTTAATGGATATCATGAAGGCAGTGCTTAGAGGGAAATTTATAGCTTTAAATGCTTAAATTGAACAGGAAGAAAGATCTCAAATCTGAATCTTAACTGTGTTCCTGGAGGACCTAGAAAAAGTAAAGGAAACTAAACCCAAAGTGAGTAGAAGTTAATGCTTTCTCCCCAAGTCTGTAGCAGTCCAGCCTTTAGTATACACCTGCCATTGAGATTCACTGGCCAAGAAAGACTTAAAATGATGTTCACATTCACCAACTAGACTAACATGTGCCAATTTCCAGGTGGATGAAGGTTGTCCTAGTTTGTCAGAACTGCCATGACAAATACCACACAATAGGTTGCCTTAAACAGTATCAAGTTGTCTTCAGGGCCAGACTTTCTTCCTAAAGCCTGCAATATTCTGGTTCTGCCACAATCCTTGGGGTTCCTTGGCTTGCATCTCTGCCTCCCATTACATGGCCATCTCTCTCTCCTTGTGTCAGCTCTTCTGGTGTATTACGCAGGGCCAACAGGAGATATCTGTAAATAGTATGGGATTTTATAAAACTGTCTCATGCGACTGTGGGGATGCACAAATCCAAATTCTGTAGGACAGGCTGCAAGCCAGGAACTCCAGTGAAGGTCCTCAATGAGTTCCCCAGGAGAACTGGCTGTTAGAAGTAGAGATAGGAATTCTCTATCTGGATGTTGAAATCACTTCTCCTTTTAAGGCCTTCAACTAGATGATACATCACTCATTGCTGATGGCAGTCTCCTCAGTTGATTGGAAATGTAATCAATCACAGATGCAAGCAACTCACCGATGATGAAAGTCCATGAAATACCCTTGTATTACAATTAGCCCAGTGATTGCTTGACCAAACAACCGGGCACCATTACCTGGCCAAGTTGACACGTTAGCCTAACCATCACACCCAGTGCCTGCTGACTTCTGGTTCCTCTGGCTTGTCTGAATTTCCTCTCTTATAAGGCCTCCACTCATACAGATTAGCAAGGTCTGCCCTCATTCTATTTGGTCACACCTTAATAGAATCTTAGAAGATCCTATTCACAAATGAGTCCACGTCTTAACTAATAATACATCTTCAAAGGGTCCTATTTACTGATTAGTTCACACGCACAGGAACATGGATTAATTATTAAGAACATGTCTTTGTGGGGTACATAATTCAATCTACCACAATGGTGAAACTGGCAGGTGAGCCTGCAGATTAGTGTCTGCTGGTTGTTTCATTATAGTACTAGCCTCAGCACTTAACAACAGACATAGGGGTTTTCTCTCCATTCTAATGAAGAAAAACAATGTCAAGATATTCTTAGATTCAGGCTTCTAAATCTTAAAAGGAGAGGTGTTTTTTTTGTTTGGTTTTTTTTTTCTTGCTGTTTTTCTTTATTGCCAGCACAAATGGATCAGGATCAAATCAGTTTACAGTTGCTGTGATTTTGATGTGAATGGAGGATTATCATCAGCATTTCAGCCATCAGAGGACAGAGTGGCACTTGTACTATTCATTTCATTTTTAGCATGTCAACCTAAGAGGCAGATATTTTTGTCAAAAGGCATTTCCAGAATCTCAGTTCATTACCTTTCTGGGATTTTATGTCTGGAACATATAATAGGCAATTTGGAATTATGGTAATACTCTCTTGCATGTTCACAAATAAAACTGGAAATTAATTGAACTGGGAAATTCTGAAGGTTGATTTGCACAAGCAACTTCTGCTCTCTTCTAGTTAGAAATTATATTACTATTCAAAGATCATCTAATAAAAAATATCTGAGAGGCATGTTTTTCTATCACACATAAAATCTTTAATGCAGAGACTTAGCAGCTATCATATTTTTAAAAAATAAGAACCTCATGCAGTAGTACATATTAAGACTATTATGAAAGTGCAAGTAAGATCACGCTGAGAGTGTTACTACTGAAAAGGGTCTGTCAAATTACTGCTGTATGTAGCACTATACTGAGACCTTATTTAGTTCTTGTCCTCCAGGAATACATAATTAATGAAGAAATAGGAAGTGTTGGAGAATATGGACGATTTAATTTTGCCAGGCAATGCCAGACCTCTCCACTCTCAGCATCTTTGATTTTCAGGCCAACTTCCTTTGGGCTCCATTCTTCCCATCTTTTTGTACTACTGTTTACACACTTGCACTTTTTGAAGAAAGCCTTTTGGGAACAAGACTGATGCACAAGGACCCTAATCACAGAAAACTGTAAAACTCAAGCTTTGGCAGAACCAACGCTAGTCTCCTCAGCAATTTCCCATTTCTATTTTGTAAAACACAAACACAAAAATTCTTACACTCATTACCTCCAGAACATACAGCACTTGCTCCAAGAATTATAAAAATAAATATAACCTCTATTTTCAAGTAGCTTTAATCATTCTTCATAAAATCCCTGAAAAGAAAACAATGGCAGTAAGGTACTGCTTCTGGTTCTAGTACTGCTTTAGAATGACTTAGATCAGTGCTTTTCAACAAATTGAATGCAAGACACATATGCAATTTTAGTAAAAGAAACAGGTGAAGTTTATTTTAACAATATATTTAATTGAACACAATATTCTCAAATATTTTCCTTTCAACTTGTAATCAATATACAAATTATTGAGCTGCTTTATCTTCCTTTTTTTTTTTTTTTTTCCATACTAAGTGTATGAAATCTGTGGTGTATTTTACACTCACAGCCCATGTCAATCTGGACCAGCCACCATTTCAAATACTCAAAATTACACTCCAGGTCTCGACTGCAAAATCTGAATTTTAGACTGCTCCTATTGATGCATATGATGAATTTGACCACATGTGTTTTATGAAGTATTCATTCCAGTGTTACTATTTTCCTTTTTGACTACCTTTTTTTTAGGTTTTCCTTTCTTCATGATTTATTTTCTTGGTTGCTGTGGTGTTTTGAAGCTGTACGTACTCAGTTCTTAAATTTACCTTGTTCCTGTGGGTGTAAATCCATTGTAAGTAGGACCTTTTGATGAGGTTACTTTAGTTAAGATGTGTCCCACCTCAATCAGGATGGATCTTAATCCTATTATTGGAGACATTTATAAGAGAATGAAATTCATACAGAGAGAAAGAAAGCTATGGGAGGTAAGAAGCTGAAATCAATGGAACCCAGAAGAGAGGGAGAGACCAGGAGACACCAAATTTTATGCCTTGCCATGTGGCAGTGGAGGCAAGGATCACCAACAGCCAGCCACAGTACGCCACAGTCATTGGGAAGAAAGGATCTCCTTGATCATGATTTGCTTTGGACTTTTTTAGCCTCAAAACCATAAGTTCATACAGTCTCACTGTTTAAGCCAACCCATTTCATGGCACTTTCTTGAGCAGCCTAGGAAACTAAAATAGTTGCCATGTTATCCAGCAGTGCCTTTGTGAGAAGTGACATACTCTCATTGAAACAGACTTTCTTATGTAAAGGCTGTGGCTTTCCTTAAGGATACCTGAAGATGCTGATTGCCTGGGAATGTAATAAAGAAATCAAAAGATTAATTAAGAATTAGACCTGAAAACAAAAACAGATAGTTTATTATATAGTTTAATCACAAATTTCTGACCAATGCAAATCCTGCATCACAAAGCCATAGCTACCCACCATGGTGTTCTATGCCTTTGTTCATCTGAACTCTGCCTTCTTTTCTACCTCCTTGCTCCCTATACCTCAAAATGCCCTGAAGACCTAGTCACGCTGGATTATTTAGATTCCCTAACATCATCTTACACAAGTCTATAAGGCAAATATTTCTGCCAGTATTTCACAGGTAAAGAATTTGAAATTCTACGGGGTTAAGTGACTCATAGATATGCTTAAGCTCCGGAGCTCTGAAACTGATCTTCCGATACCTGCACTGTGCACTTCCCACTCCATATGAGGCAAGTAGACTTAGAATACCCCTTGGTGAGGGTGTCCTTAGCTCCTTAAACAATAGCTCAATAACCTTTGTTATTTGTGACTGTTCCCTTTAGCTTACTGCCCTGAATATGGCAAACACAGTATTTTATTGCACGTATCTGACTTGTGTTCTGTAGTGGAAGGATACTATACACATTCATCAAATACAAAATGGCAAGGAATTATGGTTTTGTTTCCATTCCAAACTATACTAACTTATTTAACTTCTGTATTTCAAAGGCAGATCAGTCTAATAACTTGACAAGGTAATTTGGGGGAACATTATAATTGATGCCTCTGAAACTACTATTGTGGCTCTGTTTTTTTCTCTTGTTATTTCCAAAAACCTAGACTTTTATGTGGGTGAATAAAAGTTGTTTTCATTTTGGAAATTGCTAGTGTTGAAGGAATGTCTGTTGGTTAGCAAATATATTAAAGGGGAAGACCATGCAACAATACATAGATTCTTCTCTTTTGAAAGACTGTGATTTTATGATCATTCAAACTGTTTGCCTCATGCTGTTCCCAGTTTCTTTCCATAACTGTACCTTAGACAACATGTTACCACTGATCGGTGCTACTCTAGGTTGAGTTATGTACTCTAGAAAAAAACTTGTTCTTAATCTCAATCCTCTGGGTGTGAACCCATTGTAAATAGGACCTTTTAAAGATGTTATTTTTAGTTAAGGTGTGGCCAACTTCATGAGGATGGGTCTTAATCTCCTTACTGGAGGCTTTAGAAAGAGAACACCATGGAGAAGAATGGGAAACAGGATATCACCATGTGATGAGAGGCAGGAATATATGTCAATGACCCTCATGGATCACTGGCAGCTAGCACGAGGATGATGCAGGCTTTGTATAGGCATCATTACCTTGTTGTTGCCTCAGTTTTGGACTTCTCTTAGCCTCAAAACCATGAGCCAACAAATTCCCATTGTTTAAGCCAACAAATGGTGTGATATTTGTCATAGAAGCCTGGAAACTAAGACAGGGCATGACAACAATAAATAAAGAAGAGAAAATTTTAAATGTGTGGGACCTATATTACTAGGGCGTCCTCACTATTATTTAATAGTAAGGACATATGTTGATGTCTTTAGCAAATAAAGTACATGTAACTGACCACACATTTAGAGTATTGTCCAACGTGTGATATGTGTGCAATTGTTTAATGTAAAATTTTCACAGGTATCTGATTAGGAACAACAAAATCATAGCCAACTGTCTGGGTACCACAGACATGAGCAGCCCCAAATAAGACATGGGGTTGACTGAGTATGAGTGGCTTTGCCAGCTGGTGTAGGGAAAGCAAGGTGGAGAGACAGACTCAGCTTCAGTGCTGCAAAGGGCAAATGCTGGCAGTCACAACAAATTATCTTGAGAGTATAGCATGCACCAAAGTGTTACAGACCCAATAAACAGGAAGCATCGAGGAGATCCCACAAGGAACAACTGGTCTCCCTAATGTTGGACCTGGTAGAATAAAGGGGAAACCTCCAAGCAGAAATGTGGAGATCTTCTTTGGCCATCAAGGGGATTGGGTAATTGGCAGAGAAGCCCTAGTCATTGGGGACTAGAAGTACATCAGCTGGTCAGTTTTTGATCAGTAGGAATTCCTATACATCCCCAAGGCTTTCAAAGAGGAAACAAGCAAACAAACAAGGGCTACAAGTAGAGAATTATTACAAAAAATCACATTTGATAAAAGATCATTTACAAAATAAATATGTACAGCTCTATAATTATTGACTATATCAGCAAAAACAAATTTAAAACTATGGCTGAAAATGATTTTGTTAATAATAACAACAACAAATATAAAATACTTAGTGTATTAGTTGGGGTTCTCCAGAGAAATTGAACTGACAGAGATTTACTATAGGAATTGGCATACATGATGGTGGGAGTTGGCAAGTCCAATTTCTGTAGGGCAGGTGGCCAGTTGGAAGGTTGTTGAAGTGAAGTTGAATTACCCAAGAGAAGTCATAAATTGGAAACTCCCATGATGGGTACATTGAATTCCCCCACAGAAACTGGCTGACTGAAGTAGAGATAGAAACTCTTCTCTCTGACTGCTGTCAATCCTCAGTTCTTGCTTTAAGGCCTGGAAATGGTTGGCTGAGAGTCCTCTCATTGCTGAAGGCAGTCTCCTTCATTGATTATAGATGTAATCAGCTATAGATGCAATAATTTATTGATAAGTTAAATCCATGAAATATCCTCACAGTAACAATAAGGTCAATGCTTGCTTGACCAAACAACTGGACACCATAACGCAGATAAGTTGACATAAGAACTTAACCAACCCAGTCCAACCCTTGTCAACTTGGCACCCACACACATCTCCATAAACCATATTTAATTTCTAAATAAAAACAATGACAGTCATATTTTTGCCTAACAATACTCACCTCTTCTGTGTACAACTGAAAACACATTAACTCTGTTTCCAGAAGAGGGCACTAGACCTTGGGTAATACTCACTCATAAACTTGATATCCTATAACTTAAATACTATGACATAAAGTTAATACAACTAGTGGTATATGATAAGGGCTTAAGATGGGAAAGAATACAGGCTACTTGCTTTATGTATCCTTGTATTATACATAAATATATTCACAGTAAAACAAAGAGGGAATATTCAGAACCATTACAGTCCTCATTTTTGTAACAGGTCATATGGTTATAGCTCTTTGTATAACTACCTTCTACCAATACCCATCACATATTTCCTTCTCTCTCAACAGCACCTCAGTTGGCCATGGTTCTTCCCCTGGTCGGGTGACCCAAACCTTCATTCTTGAAGTTTCTGGGCCACAAATAGTCTTGCTTGGATTGGGTTGTTGTAGTTTTCTATTGACTTTAATCATAGGGCCTGGATGTACTAAGAGATGTCCTAAGGAATCTCCTGTATTCAAGGCAAACACTTCTTTACCTTTATTGCGTAGTAGCAGTCCTGTCTCCCCTTGATAATCATGATCAATCACCCTAGCCAGTACAGTATTTCCCTTTTTTCACTGTTGATTCAGAGGAATGAGGAACCTAAAGTGACCCGGTGGCAGTCTTAGCTTCCAGTTGAATGGAATCATTGTTGTTGAAATCATTGTATTTCTTGGTGGAAGTATTCCTCCTCTGGTAACTTAAGAGCTCTAGACCAGCAGAACTCAAGGTTCTAGGGACATGAAGTAAGAATTTTTTTCTAGTTGGTCATTAGGGGTAATTGTGAGTGGTAACACACTCAGCTCTACCCCTTCATTCCTGGACCAATGAATCCCAGCTACAGAAGAAAGAACACCACAGAGTGGATACTGATTTAGAACATTTACTGCCTTCTACAGCACATTGCCCCAGTTCTTCAAGGTATTGCTACCCAGCTGGCACTGTAATTGTGACTTCAAAGAGCCATTCCACTATTCTATCAATCCAGCTGTTTCAGGATGATGGAGAACATGGTAACATAGTGAATTCCATGAGCATGTGCCCATTCCTGCACTTCATTTGCAATGAAGTGGGTTCCTTAATCAGAAAAAATGCTGTGTGGGATACCATGACAGTGTATAAGGCATTCTGTGAGTCCATAGATGGTAGTTTTGGAAGAAGCATTGCTTACAAGGAATGCAACTCATATCCAGAGTATGTGGCTATTGCAATTAGAACAAAATGATGCCCCTTCCATGATGAAAGTGTTCCAATGTAATCAACCTGCCACTAGGTATCAGGCTGATCACCTTGGGGGAATGGTGCCATATAAGGAACTGAGTATAGGTGTTATGTTTCTTAAATTCAAAGACATAAATAGTTTGAAAGTGAAAGGATGGAAAAAAATTATGTCATGCAAGTAGTAAACAAAAAAGAGCTAAGGTGCTATTCTACTATCAGATAAAATAGACATTAAGTAAAAAACTGTTACAAAGGACAAAGAAGTTCATTATATATTGAAAAATGGGTCAATTCAACAAAGGACAAAACAATTATAAATATATATGCAGCTAATAGCAGGGCCCCAAATTATATCTTGAAACATTTGAAGGGAGAAAGGGAAGGTTCTACATTAATAATAGGAGACTTCAATACACCACTTTAAATAATGGATAGAGTATTTAGACAGAAGATCAATGAGGAAATAGAAGATTTGAATTATACTATAAAATAACTTAACCTAAGAGACATATATAGAATACTTCACCCTACAGCAGCAGAATACACATTATTCTCTAGTGCACATGGATCATTCTCCAGGATTGACCATATGTTTGGTTACAAAATAAGTCTTAATAAACTCAAAAACAAAGGAATCATACAATGTGTCTTCTCTGACCAGAAAGAAAAGAAAGTAGAAACAAATAACAGAGGGAGAACTGGAAATTTTACAAATATGTGGAAAATAAATAATGTATGCTTTAACAACCAAAGAAGAAATCACAAGGGAAATTAAGAAATATCTTGAAGTGAATTGAAATGAAACTCAACATACAACACTTATGGGATGCAGCAAAGGCAGTTCAGAGAGGGAAATTTATAGCTCTAAATATTTACATTAAAAAAGAAGAAAGATCTCAAATCCGAGGACTAACCTTAAAACTGGACAATCTAGAAAAAGAAAAGAAAAATACATCCAAAGTGAGCAGAAGGAAGGAAATAACGAAAATTAGAACAGAGAATAATGAAATTGAGAATTCAAAAAAACATTAGAGAGAATCAACAAAACCAAAAGTTAGTTCTGTGAAAAGAACAAAAATAATCAAATCTTTAGCTAGACTGACAAAGAAAAAAAGAGACAGGGACACAAAAAACTGTAATCAGAAATGAAAAGGGGGAACATTACTGCTGACCCCATAAAAATAAAGACTATAAGAGGATACTATGAACAGCGAACGGTATACCCACAAATTAGATAACCTTGAGGAAATGGACAAATTCCTAGAAACACACAAACAACTTACATTGAATCTAGAAGAAATAGAAGATCTCAACAGATCATTTACAAATAAAGAGATTGAATCAGTCATTAAAAACCTCCCAACAAAGGTTTTGGATCACAGAAGAGTCACAGTGGTGGCAGGTGAGGATCACTGATGCAGGTGTCAGAGATGGGGGGATGTATGGAGAAGGGTGCATCTAGGGCATGCCTCCAAGGCATATAAATATGTTTAAGGGTTCACGGAGTGTTGTTTCAGTGGGTGGAGACCCATACAATAACCAAAAGAATGTTGAATTTCCATCTTGCGGTGTACTGTTACATTTTCTTATAGATCGGCAAGAGTTCCCCCAAGTACATGGGCAATGCCTAGTGAAGGAAGATAGACCATTATGCCAGGCCCTTGATATTGATGATTGTACTTATAAATGTTTTCTTGTGAATACGAAATTTAGCCTGGTATTATATATTGCCTAAGAGTTATGTCCTGAGAGCCTCCTTTTTGCTCAAATGTGGGCCTCTCTCTAAGCCAAACTGAGCACATAAACACACTACCTTCCCTCCAACATGGGACATGACTCCAGGGGATGAGCCTCCCTGGCACTGAGGGATTATTACCAAGCACCAACTAGAAATGTTTCTGAAAAAAGACCTTGACCAAAAGGAGGAAATATTAATACAAATGAGTTTTTATGACTAAGAGAATTCAAAGTGAATTGAGAGGTCATTTCAGAGGTTATGCTTATGAACATTTCAGGAGGAACTCTTTGACTGCCACAGTAAACAGTGCCTCAAACAGCAAGGCTTCTGAGTGCTCTAAAGTTATCTAGACACTATAAGTAGGACACACAAGCTCAGGAATTCAGCACTCTGTCAGTGGGCCTTACTTTGGAATTTATGCTCCCCAGTGTAACAGAGTTAGACTCATTTATAGCTTCCTTACACATTACTCTTCTTTCCCTTTTATTTGAACCTATAATTAGCACTATTCTTGTTAAATATATGTCCCAGAGACTTAAATCTTTGGTCTGTTCATGTGTTATTTGAGTCCTGAATCTCAGTAGAGTTGCAACACCTACTCTCCAGTTCACTGGACTCACTCAGGACAACTAACAAAAAGATGATAATGGATAACGTCCATTCCAAGGAAGAGAGAGTGTCTGCAACTGCAACCAAGATAGTTTCATCCGTCTTCCCCTTGGGATCTAAGGCCCCTCTCAATTAGAAACAGAGTGGGCCTCACCATCTCCAAATCCACAAGACTAAGGAATGAACAATGGACTAAAGTAGACTTATTATTATTTTATTATAGACATTATTATTCTAGCAATGGAGGAACTTTTATCATTGATATAAAGGCAGTGGCCACCAGAGATTCTGAGGAGAGGGAGAGGGAAGAATAGCTATAATATGGGGCATTTGGGGGACATTGGAATTATACTGCATAACATTGCAATGGCAGATACAGACCATTATCCATTTTGTCATAACCTATAAAATTGTGCGGGGCAGAGTGTAAACTGTAATGTAAACTATAGGCCATGGTTAGTAGCAATGCTTCAATATGTATTCATCAATTGTAACAATAGTACCACACTAATGAAAGATATTGTTAATGTGGGAAAGTGTGGGATGAGAGAAGGTAGGGCATTTGGGAATTCCCTATATTTTTTATGTAGCATTTATGTAATCTAAACCTTCTTTTTAAAATATTTTTTTTAAAACAGAAAACAAAACAAAAACCTTCCAACAAAGCAAAGCCTGGGACCAGATGGCTTCACAGGAGAATTTTACTAAGCATTCAAGTAGAATTTACACCAATCCTGCTAAAGTCTTCCAAAAAAATAGAAATAAAGTGGACATTCTCCAGTTAGTTCTGTGAGGCCAACATCATTTTCATACCAAATCCAGATAAAGATACCACAAGAAAAAGAAAGCTTACAGACCAATATATCTTATGGACATATATGCAAAAATCCTTAACAAAACACTAGCAAATCAAATTCAACAGCACATTAAAAAATTATACACCATGATCAGGTGGGATTTATCCCAGATATGCAAGGGTATTTCAACATAAGAAAATTAATTAATGTAATACACCACATTAGCAGAACAAAGACAAAATCACATGATCATCTCAACTGATGCAGAAAAAGCATTTAACAAAATCCAGTACCCTTCTTGATAAAACCCTCAAAAGGGGAAATTTTAAATTATATATATATATATTTTTTTTTTTTTTGGATAAATATTTTTAAAAATCCATAGGACTGTACAACACAAAGAATGAACTATAAAATAAACCATGGACTACAATTAATAGTAAAATTATAAAAATCTTCTTTCATCAATTGCAGCAAATGTACCACACTAATGCAAGGTGTTACTAATAGGGTGGTATATGGGAAGTCTGTAATTTATGCATGATTTCTCTGTAAACCTGTATTAATCAGCCAAGAAGGGTGCTGATGCAAAATACCAGAAATCTGTTGGCTTTTATAAAGGGTATTTATTTGGGGTACCAGGCCATAAAATATAAGTCACTTCCCTCCTCAAAGTCTATTGCCATGTGTTGGGGCAAGATGGCTGCCGACGTTTGCCAAGAGGTCAGGCTTCTTGAGTTCCTCTCTTCCTGGGGCTCCATTTCTCTCTGGGCTCAGCTGCTATGCTCTCTCCACAAGGCCAGCTGCAGACTATCAGGTGAATGGCTCTGTGTCTCTCCCAGGGGCTTCTGCAGTATCTACGGAGCCGTCTCTATTCCTCTGTGTTCTTCTCCTGTGTGTTCACTTCCCAGGCTCCAGCTCAAAACTCAGCATCAAAAATCCAACTCACTCCTGTCCTCTGCCATGTAGTTTTATCTGTGAGTCCCCACCCACCAAGAGGGTGGGGACTCAATGTACTACTGACATGGCCCAATCAAAGCCCTAGTCATAATTTAATCACACCCAGGTACAGACCAGTTTAGAAACATAATCCAATATCTATTTTTGTAATTCATGAAAAATGCCAAACTGCCACAAAACCTATAATTTCTCTAACAAAAAAGTTATTTTAAAAAGTGATTTGGTAATGATGGGCAAAGCCCTCAGGACACGGATTAGCAAGAGACATGGAAACAATGACAGAAAAAACATCCCACAGCTGAGGGAAAAATCAATTCAAATGTATTCCTCTCCTTTTCCTCTATGCTCCTTCTAGTGCTGCACATTGACCAACCTCAACCAGAAGAAGACAAGGGAGTCCATGTAATCCAAACTTCTGGGTAGAGTATATGATGGAGAGGATGGAGAGTTGATCAGGGATGGTGGGACAAATGGAAAATCACAACAGTCAACTCTTTTTGAGCTTTGGCACCCAAAGTCATCTTTTGTTCCAGTGAAAATTTTGTGTGTCGTACACAAGGAACACACTATGGAGATACAGCTACATTATCATCATGGGGTGCTTATCAATTTGGTTATACTCTTATCTAAAACACAAAGCTTTAGCCATCACAAATGTACTTCATATAAGTTAGTGGAGTATGATGGACATAGTTGTTATGAACACTTGTCCATAGCTAAAGACAGTCAGTGGCTAATGGAAGAGGTCAGATATAGTCAATCTGCCCATAGGTGACTGGCAGACTTTCCAGGGAGTGGTGCTATACTGGGCTCTCCATACAATACAGTACAAGCTGTTTGAAAATTTCAATAGAATGTAGCTGCTAATAAATTTTGGTGCAGGGAAGTTTTTTTTGTTGTTGAATCCATACATATCCTCCATCCCTGCACTCATGTTCACTTTTATATGGGCCTATTAGATGGGGGCGGGAGTGGGTGGGAGAAAGGGGCTGTGGTGAATGTTCACCTGAGATCATAATATTTTCAAGTCCTAGGCAATTCCAAAAGTTCCTTCTATGTACCTCTCCCTCAAACCACCCTGTCATCAATTATTCATAAATAAACATTTTTATTAAAAGTCTAATACCTGAGGGTCGGATGTAGCTCAACTGGTTGGGCATCCGTCTCCTATATGGAGGGACCCGGGTTCGATCCCCAGGACCTCCCGGTAAAAAAAAAAAAAAAAAAAAAAAAGTCCATGACCAGTATGCCATTAGCCATTGATCATGAATCAGTGTAGCTATGTGCTTGAAGCCATCTCTTATTTCGGCAAAGTTTTCAGTCCAATAGACAGCCTGAGGTTCTAGTCACTGATAGGATTTCCTTTCACCTCTGTCTTTCTGGGTATTCCCAGAGTATGACACAAGTGCAGCAGCCATTTACTTTTTTTGGTGCAGATTCTGAAGTAAACCAAGCCTGTGTTTCTACATTTTTGGTGAACTAGTCATAGTGAATTCTCATGAGGCCATAGTGGTGGATTGAGGAGGAGATGGCAAGTCATTTGGAACAAGTACTTCCCCCAGGGAGGTCAACTATCTGCCAATACTATTTACTTGTGCCATTTGACAATAGAATGCTTGGGGCATGTCCATGTTCATGATTGGGTAGGTAATTTAACACACAGGTCATGACTAGTGATGCCATGATATCCCACGACCAGGCATTCATTCTCTTCCCAGGATAGGAGCTGATTTTTAAAAGAAGAATAATTCTTAATAGAAGAGAGTGTGACCCCACTCTAAAACTTAAGAGGCTTGTGCTATGCTTATCCTCCTGGGGCTTGCAACAGACCCTCCAATATTACAGCTTTTGATCTGCCATGGAAATTTATTCTTCTCTAGGTCCTACTCAAAATTATTAGTCTTACTCTACCTGGTAAATAGGTCAAAGGAGCATGCCTCAATATGGAGTTCACTGTTTCCAAAAATTTACAGAGGATCACCGAATATTGTACTGCTTTATTTAGGGAGGGGCAATGCAAGATGCAGCAACTCATCTCTCACTTTAGAAGAGGCATCCTAATAGTTAGAGACCCTTGAAATCCTGGAAACTTCACTGGTGTAGCAGGCACCTGAATCATAAATTCCCTGTAATACTTAAATCTTACTGAGGCATCTCAGATGCATCTTACTTCCTTCTTCCTGAGTTCAGTCATTTTAATGTCATTATTTAATTGGGCCTCTATGGTGTTCTGTTATCAATACATTCTAATTTCTTTTAGACCAAAGTTGCCCAATAGAAATATAATGTGAGCAGTAAATACAAGCCACATTTGTCATTTAAAATTTTCTAGTATCCACATTAAAGAGTTAAAAGAAACCAGTAAAATTACTTTAATAATATATTTTATTTCACCAATACACTCAAAACATTATCATTTCAACATGTAATAAAAATGTTAATGAAATATTTTACATTTTTTCATACTAAGTCTTTAAAACTTAGTGTGCTTTTTATTCTTATAGCATGTCTTTATTCAGGTCAGTTACATTTCTAGTGTTCAATAGCTCTGGGAGTCTATTGGCTACAGAATTGGACAGTGCAGCCTTAGACTATGTGATGACTTGGAGTTATGTACCCCAAAAAGACATGTTCATGTTCTTAATCTTAATCCATACCTGTGGGTATGAACCCATTGTAAATAGAACCTTCTGATGGGATTATTTCAGTTAAGGTGTGGCCCAAATGAATAAGGTTGGGCTTCAATCTGGATTAATGGAGACATTTATAGGCAAAATGAAAGATGGAGAGAAGCCAGGAGAGGCTGCCATGTGCAGTACCATGTGACAAGGATCACCAGCAGCCAGCCCCAGAATACCAAAGTCATCCAGAAGAAAGCATCACCTTGCTGATACCTCAATTTTAGACTTCTCCTATCCTCAAAATTCTTAGCCAATAAATCCCCATTTTTTAAAGCCAATCCATTACATGGTATTTGTCTTAACAACCAGGAAACTAACAGATTATATTATGACAAAGAGCAGAAGATTTGACAAAGGTCATACTGTGTATCTTCGCCATGTGAAGACAAACTGTTTCTGATCATCTATATCAATAAAATGGGGGAAAGCAGGAGTTTTTTTTTATAGTAAATGGGTGTCAAGGGCTGTGTTTATTTCTCCAATAAATATACAACATCTGGAACCACAGATGCAATTGCATCACCACCAGAGAAATTTTGCAGTAATACAGAATCATTCTCCAAGATCTATCTGGATTTGTGTCATCTAAACTGGCAAATTATAATGGGAGTAGGGTAGGAATAACTACCCTTGGATCTTTCAATTTGTTAATGGCAGCAAGAAACTCTGTAGTTTCCTCAGGAATGTGGTATTGCCTTTGAGTTACTGGAGGCAACTGGAAGCAACTCCACAGGCTTCAAATTGTCCCTTTGTACAGCCTTCCTCTACAAGTCAGGAAGCCAATGTGGAAATGCTGCCATACTGAGTATGTCTATTTCCTCTATACACTCTGGGATTGGGAAAATAACCACATTTTGGTTCCATATTCCAACTGGACCCCCTAAGACATGGACTCAAACCAAGATTCCATCTATTGCCTGACTTCTTTGAGCTCCCATTTTGACTAGGGTATGACAGGGTTATTTCTGGTCTTTGGGTATTAGCAACAATTTAAATCCAGTAATGATAATCCTTAATCTGGATATTTTCCTTTCCCAGGACATGGGCAAAATCACTCTGATAAATAGGAGAAGCTCCCTCTGGAGAAAAGAAAATCACCAACATACAAATTTCAATTTCAAGTGGGCCTTAGGTCAAAGAAGTTCATACCTAAGAATTGGTTTAGGTCTGAGAACTAGGTAAGAGGCTATAAATCCCCACAATCATCCATTATGACCCACAGGGAGGGAGCCAGGTTGGGTGGGGTGATAAAGACCCTGAATTTCCTCTCCTTCTTCCATCTGATCTCTTCTCAGTGCTTCCTATTTGTCAAGGCCAACAGGAGCCCAGAATAAGTTTGCTCACTGATGTCACTCATTCAGGTCATCCTTTCAGAACAGAGCAGGGTCAGGAGCCAATCTGGAGGGTTGAATGGAAGATGACCAGCACAGACATGAAACATACACAAACACATATCAGCATGTATTCTTTTCAACTCAAATTAATCTTCACCTTGTTGCTTTTACTTACATTGCATTACAGACCATTCCATATTGGTATATATAAACCTGTTTCATATCTTTAACCACTGCAGAAATTCCATTGTATGGATATATCATGACTTATTTGACCAGTCCTTTATTGATGGGCATATCAATTGGTTCCAAATTTCTGCCATTAAAAAATAATGTCACAATGAATATCATTATAAATTTGCCATTTTATACATGTGCAAGTACATATGTGAACAACTATGGTATTTTAATTTATAATTTGAATAAAAGTTTAGAAGGAGCAGTTCATATTTCCTTCTCTTATTCTTTAGAACAGAACTTTTCAACAGGTATTTCTCAGCACATTATATGGCTGCTGTGTCACAGAATGGTAGGTGGGTTCATCTATGTGCTGTATTTGGTATTCAAGTATCATTTTCTATGTGCACCATGATGTGAAAAAGGACTGTGTTAGATATATTTTACCTAATATTAGCAAAGATGAAATTATTATATGTATGCATTATCAATTCCCTTTCCTGGAAGACTTCCGGGAAGATGGTGGACTAGTAAGACACGGGAATCTCTTCTCCAGAAAAATAGCTAGAGGACAAGCTGAAACAGCCCCAAAAAAGATCTTCTAGGGTTTAGGTCACCAGGTGAAGGCTGCACACCACCCAGAAGAGAGAGGGACAGAAGAGGGCAATCGCGACTACAGAACTGTGAGTTGCAAGTAGCAGCTTCCGCTGCTGCCGGCACCCTCCCCCACACTCTTCAGAATTCTCGGGCCCCTGGGCCTGCGACCACAGACAAAGGGGGCTTCAGGGATCTGCCACTCCCGGAAAGGGGAGAGAGAGGGACACAGCCTTAGGCTGACTCAGGTTCGGACCTGAAATTTGGGCTGCAGAGCCCGACGGACCCTTCCACACAGCGGTTTTCCCTGGGAGCCTGGAAAGGACCCTTCCACATGGCGGTTTGCCCTGGGAGCCCGGAAAGGACAGGAGAAATCCGATCCTCGCAACCTCCCTCTCTTCTAGCCTGGACTAATTGTTGAGGACACCACGGGAGAGGGGAGAGAGAGCCTGGGGCTGACCCTGCTTTGGACTCCCAGGTTTGGTCTGCCCTGTCCCGAGAGCCCTTCCAGGCTGGGTGGGGCTGCGCCATTGTTTGCCTTGGAGCCTGCAAGGGGCTAAAGATATACAAACCTCCCAATCTCATCCTCTACTAACAGGGACTGATTGTTGAGGATTCAGAAGGGAGTGGAAATATTTCCTAGCTGGGAAAAGGGGGGTGCTACGAGAGAAGTCTGGAGAACTGTCTCAGAAAGTTTGACTCACAGGGCTCTTAGCCCCAGACAGGAAGCTCTATCACATTGATGTGGTCTGTGTCACAACAAATACACTCCGACCAGGCATTGAATTGAGAGCAGCCAATAAGCGCCATCTCCTGGCAGACCAAGGAAATACACATAAGAAAATTAATAAGTAAGAGAGTTTTTTCCTGGCCTCTATAGCCTCCCTGCCCAAGGCCCTAGGAAACGACTCTACAACCAATTCCTGGGTCCAGTGCCCAGTTTGAGCAACCAGCAGAACAATCCTAACAATCAAGGTTGAGCCAAAAATCAAAGAGCGGTGGTAACTCACAGCCACCTGCCACTAAAACCCCATAAAAGAGAAAGAGATAGAGCATCTAAGTAAAATACAAACTAACCAGATGCCTAAGCACCAACAAAAAATTACGGGCCATACTAAGAAAATAGAAGACATGGCCCAAGAAAAGGAATACAGCAAAGTCCCAGAAGAGATGCAGAATTTGAGAGAACTAATCAGTAAGATGAGCACACATTTCCAAAATCAAATTAATGAGATGAAAGAGAATATAGTTAAAGAGATCAATGACATCAAGAAGTCATTGCGCGAACGTAAAGAAGAATTTGAAATCATGAACAGAAAAGTAACGGAGTTCATGGGATTGAAAGATGCAATAGGTGAAGTAAAAAATACATTTGAAGCATACAACAGCAGACTCGAAATGATAGAAGAAATAATAAGTGATACTGAAGAGAGAGCAGCTAAAATTGAAGAGAGAAAAGAACAGAGAGAGAAAAGAATGGAAAAAATTGAGCAGGGGCTCAGTGAGTTGAATGACAACACAAAACGCAAGAACATACGTGTCATTGGAGTTCCAGAAGGAGAAGAGAAAGGAAAAGGGGCAGAAAGAGTATTTGAGGAAATAATAGCTGAAAATTTCCCAACTTTTACGAAAGAAATGAACTTTCATGTCCAAGAAGCACACCGTACCCCAATAAGAATAAATCCAAATAGACCTACGCCAAGACACGTATTATTCAGAATGTCAAATGTAAAAGATAAAGAGAAAATGCTCAGAGCAGCAAGAGAGAAGCAAATGATCACGTACAAAGGACGTCCAGTAAGACTTTGTGCAGATTTCTCTTCAGAAACCATGGAGGCGAGAAGACAGTGGTATGATACAATTAGGAAACTGAAAGAGAAAAACTGCCAGCCAAGAATTCTTTACCCAGCAAAACTGTCCTTCAAATATGAAAGTGAATATAAAGTATTCACAAACAAACAGAAACTAAGAGAGTTTGCAAAAAAGAATCCATCTTTGCAGGAAATATTAAAGGAAGCCTTAGAACCTGAAAGAAAAAGACAGGAGAGAGAGGCTTGGAGGAGAGTATAGAAGAAAGAAAAGCAGAAAGGATAACCAAAAGAGTAAAAAGAAAGACAAAAATAAGATGACATATGAAAACCAAAGAATAAAATGGAGGAAATAAATAGTGCATTTTCAGTAATTTCATTGAATGTGAATGGATTAAATTCCCCAATCAAAAGATACAGGCTGACAGAATGGATAGAAAAACATGAGCCATCCATATGCTGCTTACAAGAAACTCATCTCAGACACAAGGATACAAGCCGGCTGAAAGTAAAAGGTTGGAAAAAGATACTCCATGCGAATAGTAAACAGAAAAGAGCAGGGGTAGCTATACTAATATCAGACAAAACAGACTTCAAATGCAAAAAAGTGATAAGAGATGCGGAAGGCCATTATATATTAATAAAAGGGACGATCCTCCTGGAAGATATAACAGTCATAAATATCTACGCACCTAACCAGGGTGCCCCAAAATATATGAGACAAACTCTGGCAAAACTGAAGGGAGAAATAGACATTTCTACAATAATCGTCGGGGACTTCAACACCCCTCTCACATCATTAGATAGAACAACTAGACAGAAGATCAACAAGGAAACAGAGAAATTGAACAATATGATAAACAAGTTAGACCTAACAGACATATACAGAACACTGCATCCAAACTCAGCGGATTATACATTCTTCTCAAGTGCCCATGGATCTTTCTCCAGGATAGACCACGTGTTAGGTCACAATACAGCTCTCAATAAATATAAAAAGATTGAAATTATACAAAGCACCTTCTCAGATCATAATGGAATGAAACTAGAAATCAATAACAGACAGGAAAAAAGGAAATTTGCAAATGTGTGGAGACTGAACAACACACTCCTAAATATTCAGTGGGTCAAAGAAGAAATTGCAAGTGAAATCAGTAAATATATTGAGACAAATGAAAATGAGAACACAACATATCAAAACTTATGGGATACAGCAAAGGCAGTCTTGAGAGGGAAATTTATAGCCCTAAATGCCTATATTAAGAAACAAGAAAGAGCTAAACTCAAAGATTTAACTGAACAACTTGAGAAACTAGAGAAAGAACAGCAAACCAATCCCAAAGCAAAAAGAAGGAAAGAAATAATAAAGATTAGAGTGGAAATAAATGAAAATGAGAACAAAAAAGCAATAGAGAAAATCAACAAAACCAAAAGCTGGTTCTTTGAGAAGATCAATCAAATTGACAACCCCCTTGCTAGACTAACAAAGAATAAAAGAGAGAAGATGCAAATAAATACAATCAGAAATGAAAGGGGGGAAATTACAAATGACCTCACAGAAATAAAAAGAATCATAAGAGGATATTATGAGAAACTATATGCCAACAAACTAGACAACCTGGATGAAATGGACAAATTTCTAGAAACTCATAACCAACCTACACTGACACAACAAGAAATACAAGAACTTAACAAACCAATCACAATTAAGGAGATTGAATCCGTCATCAAAAATCTCCCAGCAAAGAAAAGTCCAGGACCAGATGGCTTCACAGGTGAGTTCTACCAAGCATTTCTAAAAGAATTAACACCAATCCTGTCTAAACTCTTCCAAAAAATCGAAGAGGAGGGAAAATTACCCAACACATTTTATGAAGCCAACATCACTCTAATACCAAAGCCAGATAAAGATTCCACAAGAAAAGAAAATTACAGACCAATCTCTCTCATGAACATAGATGCAAAAATTCTCAACAAAATACTTGCAAATCGAATCCAACAGCGTATCAAAAGACTTATACATCACGACCAAGTGGGATTTATTCCTGGTATGCAAGGCTGGTTCAACATAAGAAAATCAATCAATGTAATACACCACATTAACAAGTTGAAGGAAAAAAACCACATGATCATCTCAATAGATGCAGAAAAGGCATTCTACAAAATCCAGCATCTTTTTTTGATAAAAATACTTCAAAAGGTAGGAATAAAAGGAAAATTCCTCAATATGATAAAAGGCATATATGAAAAACCCACAGCCAACATCATACTCAATGGGGAAAGATTGAAAGCTTTCCCCCTAAGATCAGGAACAAGACAAGGATGCCCACTGTCACCATTGTTATTCAACATTGTACTAGAAGTTCTAGCTAGGGCAATTAGACAAGACAAAAAAATTAAAGGCGTCCAAATAGGAAAAGAGGAAGGAAAACGCTCACTGTTTGCGGATGCAAGATCAACAAAAATCAGTAATGTTTTTGTACACTAGTACTGAAAAATCTGAGGAGGAAATCAGGGGGGAAATTCCATTTTCAATAGCAACAAAAAGACTCAAATACCTAGGAGTTAATTTAACCAAAGAAGTACAGGACCTATATGCAGAAAACTACAAAACAATGCTAAAAGAAATTTTAAAAGACCTAAACAAATGGAAAGACATTCCATGTTCATGGATTGGAAGAATAAATATCGTGAAGATGTCAATCTTGCCCAAACTGATTTATAGATTCAATGCAATACCAATTAAAATCCCAACAGCTAACTTTACAGAATTAGAGAAGACAATTACCAAATTCATCTGTAAGGGTAAGTGCACCCGAATAGCCAAAAGTATTCTAAAGAAGAAGAGCAATGTGGGAGGAATTTCACTGCCTGACCTTGAAACATATTACAAAGCTACAGTGGTCAAACAGCATGGTACTGGCATAAAGATAGACGTATCAATCAGTGGAATAGAATTGAGAATCCAGAAATAAACCCTCACCTATACAGTCAACTGTTTTTTGACAAACCTACCAAGCCCACGCTGATGGGAAAAAGCAGTCTCTTCAACAAATGGTGTTGGAAGAACTGGATATCTATAACCAAAAGAATGAAAGAGGACCCCTATCTCACCCCCTATACAAGAATCAACTCAAAATGGATCAAAGATCTAAATATAAAAGCCAGGACCATAAAACTACTAGAAGAAAATGTAGGGAAACATCTTCAAGACCTTGTAGTAGGTGGTGGTTTCTTGGACTTCACACCCAAAGCACGTGCAACAAAAGAAAAAGTAGACTATGGCACCTCCTCAAAATTAAACACTTTTGCACCTCACAGGACTTTGTCAGAAGGGTGAAAAGGCAGCCGACTCAATGGGAAAAAATATTTGGAAATCACATATCTGATAAGGCTTTAATATCCAAGATATATAAAGAGATGTTACAGCTCAACAATAAAAAGACAAATGACCCAATTAAAAAATGGGCCAAAGACTTGAATAGACATTTCTCTGAAGAAGAAATACAAATGGCAAAAAAACACATGAAGAAATGCTCAACATCACTCATGATTAGGGAAATGCAAATCAAAACTGCAATGAGATATCATTTCACACCTATCAGAATGGCCACTATTAAAAAGACAGAGAACTACAAGTGTTGGAGAGGATGTGGAGAGATAGGAACACTTCTTCACTGTTGGTGGGAATGCAGGATGGTACAACCACTATGGAGGACTGTTTGGCAGTTTCTAAAGAAGTTGAATATAGACTTGCCACGTGACCCTGCAATACCACTACTGGGTATATACCCAGAAGAACTGAGAGCAGTGACACGAACAGACATCTGCACACCAATGTTCATAGCCACATTATTCATCATTGCCAAAAGTTGGAAACAACCCAGGTGTCCATCAACAGATGAATGGATAAACAAACTGTGGTCTATTCACACGATGGAATATTATGCAGCTGTAAGAAGAAATGAAGTCTTAAAGCATATGGCAACATGGATGAATCTGGAGGACATTATGTTGAGTGAAGCAAGCCAGACACAAAAGGACAAATACTGTATGAATGCATTACTATGAACCAAATATATTGTGTAATATATTGTTTGATTCACACACACACAAAAAAACAAAAAAACAAACAAAAAACAAAACAAAAAAAAATTTACATGTATCCATTACATTTAATTGAGAAATGTATATATTTATTCAGCTGTATTTACTTTTTAGTTTTTTATTGCTTATGTTTTCAATGATTAAATGTACAAAATAAAGTTAAAAAAAAAATTCCCTCTCCTCTCTTGTACTACCCAAATTTCATTGGTTAGATTACTTGTCTTAATAAGCTTTTAAATTATTTTTTGATTGATAAGGTTTGATCCTACTTACTCTTCTTTTAGTAGGTATGGCAGTGGCTGGAAAGCTAAATACTACATGTGGCAGACTCTGTGGTTAAGGTTCCAAGTGTGATTCAGATTTGCCTAATCAGAGGCACTCTCATGAGCTCTGGAAGGCAGAACTGAGATGGAAGTCATGCTCTACTGTTTTTGCTGATCAGTGTGGTAGTGCAGCATGGTTTCCCACAAGGTTTCAATGTCCAGCATCCAGTACTATGGTCATCCAGGAGGAGCACACAGTGGCAGCCTGAGTCTGCACCAGGAACCATCACACTTCCTGCTCAGGATAGCCTTCTCCTGGGGTTGTTTCTTGATGCCGGCAGAGACAGTATTGTTCAGGAGCTAGAAGCTTCTGACTACAGATGCAGCAGTGGCTCTATTCTTCTAGGAACCAGTTAATATCCTTAAATAATCTCTGAATTAGAAAGAATTCCTGGATTAGAAAGGATTTGCCTCATCAAGATACTGAATTCATAAAAATATGTTTGGGCAAAATGTTCACCCTTCTCTTTCAAGATTTTTCTGAGTGTTCCTCACTCTTTTAGTTTGCCAAAGGCTGCTGATGCAAAGTACCAGAAGTGTGTTGGCATTTATAAAGGGGATTTATTTGGGGTAAAAGCTTACAGTTACAAGGCTGTAAAATGTCCAAATTAAAGCATCAGCAAAGATGCTTTATAAGTCAGCTGCCATGTGGTGAAGCAAGATGGCTGCCGATCTCTGCGGAGCTCTCTGCCTTCCCTTCCAGAATCTACTGTCTCTCAAAGCTCAGTGGAAAGCAACCAGACATAGGGCTTGTCTCTTACTGGGCTTCCTCTATCAGTCTCAGCTGCTTCACTTTTTTCCTGAGTTCAGCTGCATGCCATTAGGCATATGGCTCATCTCTCCATTGGCCTCAGCTCTTTGAGCCTCTCAGGGGCTTTCATTGCTCCTAAGCTGTGGGCAAAACTGGAGTCCTTTCTCTCGCATGGCAGGATTAAATATGGCAGCTTCCTTTTTCTCTGTGTGTCTCTCTCTCTGTGTCTCCATTTAAATCAGGCTTAGCAAAAGGGTGGAGACTAAACCTGAGTCATGCCTCACTGATGTAGTCCAGCTGAAAGAGCCCCACACCCACAGGAATGGATTAGTTTAATCTTTCTTTTTTGGGGATTCACATAATTCAAACTGTCACACTCACCTTTAATTTGTCTTTCCTCTCCCTTTTCTCATTACTTTAAAAAATATATAATTTTTTTCATGTGTTTTGTTCAGAGCAGAAGAATTTGGAAGAGGAAAATTCTTCCTGGACCAGTATTGATGGTAGTTCTGATGATAATAGGCCAGGGTTGTTTTTATGGTTCGCAGAATTCTCGCTGGTACACAATATCTATCTTAGGACACAGACTAATGTGAGTGAATGAGTTATCTGGGCTTTTGTTTCTCCCTAAGCCACAGGGATCAGTAGTAGCACAACCAGCCTCAATTCAGAACCTTTCTCCTCTCCCCGGCCTCAACAACAAATGGCTTCCTACAAATTTGGTGCATCTATCTAGGATCTTCATTGGATTTTCTTTTCTGAAATGGGTCCCAGGAAGATCCTACAACCAGTTTGTGCACCAAGTTCCCATTGTCCTGAGCAAGGAAATGCCAGCTGCTTTGGAAAACAGCATGAATAACATAACTGTGCTCTGTGAGATTTGTCTCATATATCCAGCCATAGGCATCCTCTCTCTCAACTGCTAATCATCTCCCTTTCTACTCCTGGGCATCCTTCCTCAATTCCTGCATTTTCAGTTTACAGAGCTCTCCTAGTTTTATTGAAGGTGGAGGTTTAGTTTCGGATTTTCATCCTCTTTGTTGTTATTGGCAATTTATGAACTTAGGAAGAGGTAGCAGCATCTGCATGCTTCCGTTTTAATATTGCCATGCTAGATTGGAAAATATTGATTGTGCTATAACTCAAGGGAGAGGATATGGTACAGGCACTGAAAATGCAAGACAGAGAAAGGGAGAGACCAATGGGGCTAATTCAGGAGAACAGGGGAAGAAAGATGTCTAGGGCAGAGCTTCCCTTCATCTTTCATTCATAAAACATGCTGGAATTTGTGCAGCATATTGGAATAAATGTGCAAGGCTGTTCACACCAAGATATCACCAGTCTAAAGATTTTGGCCCCAGGCTACTTTGAAAACCAAGAGGTTCAAAATCTCAGCACACTTTTAACCGTTTTTCAGCACACCAGTTGGCTACCAGCGAAGAGTCTCTGAAAAGCAGAAGGTTCGACGTGGTGAGAAATGTGAAATGATTCCTCTTATTCAGGACTTAAGAAGAATAGCAGAGGTAATAAAACAGATGGATTTTAAGAGGGAGAGGAGATATGGGATGTTTATTAACAATTAAGAGCTTAGTTGAGTTTGATTCATCAGGCCCTACAAATATTGTGAAAAGCTGATCATACTTCTTCTGCCGTAACTGTAATATGACTTGGAGAATCAGTCTCTTAATTGTGGGCTTATCTTGCACCTGTAACATAGATGCAGTATTAAATTCTGAAAGAAAGTGTGTGTAACAGATTAGAATATTATTTTTCCTAATTTCCTGGATATTTTAGGTGAAGAGTCTTCCGACTGATTCAGATAATTGCCTTGACTCTCCATATACATTGCATAGCTCATGTGTAGATGGGTGCGTGGGTGAATGTGTGGGTAGCATAGAGACCAGACAGCAGGGAAAAGCAAGAGGTTAAATCCTTTATTGCCAACCACTACACCATTCAGGCAGAGCAGAAAACAAAGAAGGAAAATGACAGATTTGTGTCTAGTCCAATTTCTCTTCCTCCACCCCCGAACTGCTGTCCAGCATGAAGTTTGCTAGTCACAAAGCTCATAGAAGGAGCAAATATATGTGGAATGGGCGAGAAGAAATATTTTTAACTATGGTTGATTCCTCTGTTCATGACTTTAGCTTTTCTAAGGGGGCCGCAAGAGAAAGGCAGTAAGGAGAATGGTATAAATAACTTCATTTTTGCTCCCAAAGCTATTTTTCTATTTTCTAAAAACCAATTAAAAAACAAGTGATTTTTTTTTTTTTTTTTGTCAGACAGGATGACCCTTCACTTAGAAAAAATCTAGCCTATCTGAATTCCATTCTCATTTTCCCCTCCAGCATAATTCAAATGGAAGACTATCAGTTCCCTTAAGCTTTGGTATGATAATTCCTAATTATTACAATCTGCCATTGTTTTGAGTGAATTGTCATTATATGCATTTTGTTTTCCATTTTACCATTATTATTAAGATAGTATTTTGTACATTATTCTTTCTTTTTTTTTTTTTCAAAAATTTTCAGTATGAAAGAATTGATTTGTATAGTATAATTATTACATAAGATTTTTAAAATTGAAGTCTTAAGATGATTAATCTATTTTAAATGAAGCATTTTCAAGTAAATATTAGAATTTTCATTCACAGTAATCCAAGAAACGAGACCCAAGACAAATACAAATAATTCTACAACCTAATATTAAATAAAATTATCAAGAAGTATTTCTTAAATTAAACATTAAACCAGCATGAAAAACTCATCTATGACAAAGTCACTGTTCAACTGAATATTATTTTGAGAGTGCTATGAGAGGTAGGGTGTAAGTGCTATGAGAGGTAGGGTGTAACTTTCAAAAGAGGTGAAGAAACTCCAAAACATGTTGACTACCCCATTTCTTATCTATCATAAAAGTTAACAATCATAAAATTTATTTTTATTATTCAATTATGGAATCTAAACTGGTATGTGTAGTCAACATTGTGTTTCTATGGCATTAGTAATATTTTCTATAGTACTTGAACCAATGTTAAGTGAGTTTATATATATTCTTTACACATCTGAGAAAAAAATCTCTCTATTTTTTATGACTGACTGAATTTTGTGCATTCTATAGCAGAAGTAAGAAATAACCAACTGGCTGTTAATACAAAATGTCAGGCAAGGCAAAGGTCTCCCATATCCCTTTACATAGAAGAACTAACATTTACACATCAGACACCATGTTAAGTACTCTACATAAATTATCACATGTTATAGTCACCATAATACTAGGAAACAGGTACACCAGTCCCATTTTTACAAGAATAGAGACTCTGAAAATGTTGCAGAACTTGTCTCAGGTTAAAGAGCAAGGATTTAAATACAGTTTTCTCCTGTTACAAAATGATTCTTCTCCCCAATCTTTATTTAAATAATTGACATGTCAGCCATGAGAACTTGCTGCTCAGATATCCTGCAGAAGCAGCACCATTGCCTGCGGACCCTGTTCCTTGCCCTCTAGAACCCATCAATTCATTCACCACCTGTAGCAGTTTGATATTATTGATGAATTCCAAAAAGAAATATTGGATTATGTTTGTAAACTGGTCTTTTCCTCTGGGCATATTAGAGCATATTGGATTCAGAGGTTTTACTTTTCCTTGATTAAATAATGATTAAGGCTTTGATTGGGCCACATCAGTAGGACGTTGAATTCCCACCCTCTTGGTGGGCGAGGACTCACAGAGAAACTGTACCACAGAGAAGGAAGGTTGGAGTTTTGAGCTGGAGCCTGGGAAGTGAACACACAGAAGAAGAACACTGAGGAATAGAGATGGCTTCTTAGACACGGCAGAAGTTCCTGGGACAGAGACAGAGACATTTACCTGATAATCTACAGTTGGCCTTGTAGAGAGAACACAGCAGCTGAGCCCAAAGAGATATGGAGCCTGGGGAAGAAAGGAACCCAAGAAGCCTGAACTCTTGGCAGAGGTCTGCGGCCATCTTGCCACAACACGTGGCAATAGACTTTGGTGAGGGAAGTAACTTATGCTTTATGGCCTGGTAACTGTAAGCTTCTATCCCAAATAAATACCCTTTATAAAAGTCAACAGATATCTGGTATTTTGCATCAGCACCCCTTTGGCTGACTAATACGCCAGGGTCTCTTCCAAGGGCAAGCATTGGGGCTCATGGATACTATATCAGCCTGATCAATACTTTCTTGAAACTGTACTGCCATCCAAGCTGCCTCTTACCCAACCCCTTCCTTCCCTCTCTCCTCTCACAGAGGTAGACCTGCCTCCTGGTTTGAAAACTCTCCTGCCTTTTTCTGTTCCTTCCATCATGAATAATCCTATCTTTGCACCTGCTACTTGGCAGACACAAACAAATAGAAGATGTATAGGGAGTGCTCTGAGAAAATAGTCCACAAGATGAAGATTAGGGACAAGCTCATTCATGGCGTATCCAGAGAAGTGGGTGGGGCACAGATAGTCCCTGGCACAAGGAGTTCCCCAATTATTAGAGGTCTCCCTGGTGGTGGTTGTAGAAAATGCCCCAGTGCAGGGGAGTACCCTTGCAGGTGAGATGATTCAGGCATTTGAAAAACACGTTTAATAATGCCCACAAAGTCATCTTAGTTGGCTGGTTACTGCTAAATTGTATTGATGCCCTGCAGAGGGATAATGAGATATTGAAGGCTGTTATCATGCAGTTAATGTCTGACTGTGAGAGCCAGGTCTCTTTTGCAGCTTACAAAGACAACCTGTGGCAAGCAGCATGATCCCAAATTCCCTGAAGCTGTCCATGTTTTCATCCCTGGAACCCACATATATGTTACCTTACAAAACAGAGGAGATTTTGCAGAGGGGATTAAGTTAAGGACCTTGAGTTGGGACCATCCAGGTGGTCTCATTGTATTTACAAGGGTCCTTAAAAGGTGGGAAAGGGAAGCAGAAAAGAGAGAAATGGAGATGAGAAGATGGAAACAGAGGTTGGAGTGATGGGTGGTCATGAGTCAAGGAGTGCAGGAGGCCTTTCTTAACTGGAAAAAGCAAGGAAATGGCTTCACCCCTAGAGCCTCCAGAAGGAATGCAACCATGCCAAAATCTTGATTTTCTTCCAGTGAAACCAATTTATGAATATGTATTGCTTTGGTCACCAAATTTGTGGTATTTTGTTACAGCAGCAAAAGGAAAGCAATAACCAGAGGGGACACATTCCAGCCAAGAAACACAGCAAGGGATATAAGTTAGATTCCTTGGGCTGCTGTAACAAAGGAAGCAAAGACTGGGTGGCTTAAACAACAGAAATGCATTGTCTCACAGTTATGGAGGATAGAAGTCTAAAATTGAGGTAACGGCAGGACCATGCTCTCTTTAAATTCTGTAGGGCTCTGTTATTGGCTGGCAATCCATGGTCTGTTTGGTTTGTGGCATAACTTAATCTGCTTCCATTACAAGTCTCTCTGTCTCTCATTGTCCAAATTTCCTCTGCTTATAAGGATACCAGTCATATTGGATTTAAGGCCCACCTCAATCCAGTTTGGCCTCATCTTAACTAATAACATCTTCAAAGATCTCATTTAAAAATAAATTCACGTTCACAGGACTAGGGGTTAAAACTTGAGTATGTCTTTTTGGGGACACTTCAGTCCATAGTAGTCCTAAAAATTATGAACTACAAGTTATGGATGCTGCCAGGACACTTTTTGTGTCCAGGATACAATAGGCAACAGAAGGAGTCACCTTTGTGGCAGGGGATTTCAATCCTGATCTGCAGGAGGAGGAGAGCCAATTTTACACATGGGGGAAGAATACCTGTGAAGCCCACGTTGTTCACTTGGGTTCCTGAGGGTTCTCCCTTGTGCAATTGCAAAGATGAATGGAGGTGGACAGCAACTTTGGCCTAAGAAGCTTATGATGGCCAAGGCTTCAGACCCTTTGAAGGTCTGGGTCACATCACCAGGTCAGCCACCAAGATCTGCCAGAGAGTGAGGAAAATTTCAAAGGATTAGTACAGGATGGTGGTAAGGATGAGAAGTAGTGGTAGCCCCAAGACCAACTGCAGCAACAAGGATGGTAGTTTTTCTAAGTTTCCCTCATGAAAAAAGACCCACAGCTATCATGGAAGAGTTTCTTCTAGAACCTGCGTAGAAAGGTAGATCTGTGCATCACAAGGGGTGGTTTATGGTGGGCCATGAAAATGCACTGCTCAGGTCTCCTGTGAGAAACATAATTTTTGGGTGGCTCCAGGTGCTGCCCTCTGGATCCACCCCTGTGTTTGCCTGGAGTCCATGTTTCTTGCTGGCTGCTCTCAGGTATGACTGGGCATGATGGACTGGGGGATTAAGGCAGGTCCATTCTGGTGGGGCAACTTCAAAGGGTAACTATCGGTCTGGTTGAATCTTTCTCAGAATTGTGCTGCAGTTCAAATGCCTTTTTCTCCCTCTTTCCTGCATTGTGGTCTGAAGATTTTCCTCACCTTCTCCTGCAATCTCCAATAAAAAGTCTCTTGTACTTCTGATCCTATTTTACAGTCTACTTCTTCAAGGACTCAAACCAATACAATAGAATTAAAATGTTGCCACTTCTAATACTTTTTCTCTCCCAGTTGTTTCCTTTTATATGCTAATGTTATACTATGCAAACTCACTGACTGTATTCAAAGGATACTATGTTGAGTGAAATAAGCCAGACACAAAAGGACAAATATTGTATGGTCTCACTGGTATGTACTAAATACAAAGAGTAGACTTATGGAGTTGGGCTATGAAGTATAGGTTGGTGGGAGATGGAATGTGGGAAGAGAAGGGGAGACGATGCTGTATGTATGTAGAATGTTGAATAAGATCAAATGTAAATATGTGGTAACGGTTGGACTTGATGGTAACACATTATAATGAATGTAATAAATACTGTTGATTTATGGATGTGATCGTGGTTGAAACGAGTACTCTAGGGAAATTAATGTTAATTGGAGGACAGCTGGAATATAATATAGGGAAGGTATAACAGTGATTTTGCAGTAGATAAGGACTGTGGTTAATAATATACATACAGGAATGCTCCTCTACTACAAGGTGTAAAAAATATGGTGATGCATGGGAAAAATATAACTAATGTAATTTATAGACTATAATTAACAACATTGTAATGTTTTTGTAGCAAAAGCAATGTTGGTACTATATTAATATTAAAGGTCAAAAAATGAATATAGGATTTGGTTTTGTGAGATATGAATATGATTAAACATTTTTTTTGCTTCATTTTTTTCATTAATTTGGAGACTTTGACTATGTCATTTAACTAATCTGTGCTCATCTTGTGTATCTTTCTGGACACTAGAGGAACAATTGAGTTAGTAGTTAGAATTTGATGAGATAAAAGTGCCTAGATGGAAATTTTTAGGAGTAATGCTTCCATAACTTGTTGCCTTTTTCTGTTATTTTATTTTTTGAATTTGAAATAAAGTTATTTAATAAAGAATATATTGTCATATTTTGAATAATTTTGTTTATATTGATTCATACGCAAAAGTGATATTTTATGTGAGAAAACACAGAAATATTTACTGATCTGTAGCTGTTCCTTTCATTGGTCAGAGCACATAATGGTAGATTTCCAACAGATTTGGGGGAAGGACACTCAGGGAATTGCCAATGTTGTCTTGCGTTGGTTAATGTCTTGGTTTACTGGGTCTGCCATGACAAATACTACAGAATGGGTTGGATTAAGCAACAGCAATTTATTATCTCACAGTTTGGGGGGCTAGAAGTCCAACATCAGGCTTTGCTTTCTCCAAAGTCTATAGTAGTGATTCAATCTCTGCCTCTATCACATGGCCATCTGTCTCATTCTATCTACTCTGATTTCTGAAACCTTCAGTTCTGGCTTTTAAGACCTCCAGGTGATTGGATGAAGAGACTCCTCACGTTGCTGAGAACAATGTCCATTGTTGATCATTGATGTTGACAACTGGTTATAGTTATAGATGCAAATCCCATCTTAAAATACTCTCACATTAGCAGGCCGGCCAATGCTTGACCAAACAACCAGACCCATGGCCTGACCAAGTTGATGAATGAATGGACTGTTACAGTTAGGGTTTGCTGTTATTTTTCTTTTTTAATAACAGATTGCAATTGTTTTAATTTCATAAATCTAGATAGAATATAATGGGTTGTTTGTATAAATTCTACATTGGAAGCAATGTCAATGTATATCAACAATATTTTAACCAATAATTTGCCTCAAGACACGAATACTCTGCAATTCTAATTCTTTATTCCCTAATGCTAAAGTTGATCTATAAATAATTCCTGAAAAGTGGTTTAATTGCTGGCTCTAACTTCTTCTGTCTCTGAAAAGTGGGAACCGTGGGATAGGTGTTTCCAATTAAGTACACCACAGTTTAAAAGGAAAAAAAAAAGTTTGAGAGTGCTTCTATTAGACCTGGAGCAAATTATAGATAAATTCAAGAAGTTGGGAGGGTACATTTTACAGTATAATTTTAGTTTTAAATGTGTTTTTTTTTCCCGTGGAATTTCTTCTTTATATTATCAGTTACTTTGACATAAAGTTTTATTTACTTTTCCATTTTTTAAATTTATGCCTTTAAAGTCAATTTCTGATTTTATTTTTATATCATCAGATCTCTTTCTTTGTTGCATTTTCCCATTGTGACTTGTGCATTGCTCTGTGAATATCGTGTTTATACTATTTTAAGCTGCTGCTTTAATTGTTCAAGCAGAAATTCCCGTTTCTTCACAGATGCTTTATGTAGTTTGTAATCTTTCAAGATCTGACATTTCTGTAAAGCAAGCGACACTTTATTGGTTTATTTCAAGGACAGACTAAAAGACATTATCTAGGAATCATTGACATATAAATGGAAAAAAAAAAACACCAATTTTTAAAATTGTCACTTAAAATATTGTTAGCGAAACATTTTTAAATAGACGTATTTTTTGAAAAAAGAACTCTTTACATACTGAAATATAGTCACAAGTAAATTATTTTCATTTCCTTTGTTAAACTGCATGCTAAGTAGACTTGGACAAAAAGAATTTACATATACTACTGTCTTCTGGTGTTTCTACTAATCTTTCCTTTTCAAAAACATGCCCCAAATATGGACATAAGAAAAAATGGGAGAAACCTGGTGCAGGAGCCATCCTGCTTCCCAAATATGGTGATGAAGATACCTTTATCTGTTCCAGATGCAGACTGCACTGACCCTTTAAAGCACATCTATCCAAAAAAAAAGTGAAAAAACCTTAGTGAGTAACAACCTTAAGATTGTCCCTAATGCAAATACTAAGGAAGAATATCTAAGAAAGAAGCTTTATTAAATATTTGTTATTTCCTGGATCCAGAACTAACATTTGGAAATATTTCATCAACATTACCTTTCCTTGAAATATAACCAATGCAATCATGTCTTCTCCCTCCCCCCAAGCTTCCACATAGATGTTAGAATTTTTTAGAGGATTTCTAGGTTGAATTACCCTAGAGTGTTCTTTTAGGGCTTTATACATTGTCATTTTTCAGATGTTCCCCAAGACTCAAAATACAATCATATTCTACTTCATATCTTGTTTCAAAGTATATGACATCCCTCCAACTTGGCTAGTTATAGTTTTCCTTACTTGCTCTAGAACTTTATGAATGAAAAGAGGGAAACTCACCGTGAAGAATTTCTACTGTTTTCTTCCAATTCAGAGACATTTATATATGTGATCAGGGAGATCACTATCATCACCTCCACTGAAGGTGTTCAGGCGAAGTGACTCCGGACGCAACTGCGTTTTCCACAGAAGACAGTAATGATCCCTTAGCACGTTTTCTAGATGACAACATATAGTTAGGTAGTATGTGCTTCTTTAGGCAGCATGTCAGAAAGATTAGGGTTACATCAATTCTTTGTAGAGTTAAATGCCACGAAACCCCTCTCTGTGTGAATTCACCCTTGAAACATGCTTTGGCAGCATGTTGGTGGAGTATTCGTGATTAGCATTCTCTTTTCGGGTAGACGCACAGAGGTCTGGTCTGATGTCCTCAAAGACTCCTCCTTCGTGTCTACCGTGCACCATCCGAAGTGCACACAGATGGTCTCAGAAGCGTTGCAAGTTATGTTGTCAACCCCCACCCCACCTCAGCCCTGCTTGTTCTAAACACCTTTTTTTTTTTTGTCTTTGAATTGTAAAAACAAAAAACAATCTTTAGATAATAAACCTTTGTGTGGAAAACACTTACAGGTTTTTAAAGTGTGTTCAATGCTTTTTGCCTTAAATAGCAAACAGAGAAATAGAACCGAAATCCCTTATCTTCAAAAATAGGATATTTCAAAGCGTGCTTGAAGTCCAAGCATCCTAGAGATACTTCTGCGAGATTAGCTCGCTCAGCCCGATGTGGGAGGTGGAGGGTAAGGAAAAATTGGGGCCAAATGCCCTGCAGATGACAGCCAGAGTCCCACTTTCCACCCACCTCATCATCATCTCTGCAATAGGAAATGCTAACTCTCCTCTGGGGTCCATGTCTCCCAGCCAAAGCTGAAAAAAAAAAAAAAAAGAAAGAATCCCAGGCCTATACTCAAACTTATTTTTAAGGAAAGAAAGACAATCTCAGATCACTCTTTTAGAATTAGAATTATTTTTTATAATTGCAAAGACATTTATTTTTTTAATTTGAGAACTTCTGAGTTTACAAAACAATCGTGGGTACCATACCAGATTCCCATACATTACCCCATCACCAACACCTTACATTGTTGTGACGTATTTGTTATAATGATGAAAGAACATCATACTATCAATACTATCTATAGCCCATCGTTTATATTCCATCCACACTGGAACAGGAGCCGGTTGATTGTATTTGGCTGTCTGGTTTCAGGCAGCATCCTAAACTGGCTTTTGGGCAGCTTCCTTTAGTTATCAGTGAGAAAATGCAAAGTCACTTTGATATCGGAGCCAATCTGCTGTATTTCAAGATTTGAAACACCATAGAAATATCTTGTCTTAGTTATGTTTTGTTCAATGTCATATCCAGTTAGATAACTGTAAAAGATTGGTTTAACTAAAATTGCTGGCTCTCTCTCTTTAATCTGACAACGTCCTTGCCTAAGGCCTTTTAAATTAATTTATATATGTAAACAGAAGAATTAGCTGTTAAGTACAAGTATGAGGGCATAAGAAAGCCTGTGATAATTTAGAAATTAACCATTATGTAAATGTATCAAGCAAGAAATAATCTACAATAATAGTAATATTGTTCTAAAAGAATATAGTTTTCTTCTTTCACATTTTATTTTGAAAAAAATCTCAAATCTATATAAAAATTGAAAGATTACTATAGTGAACACCTTTTATGTGGATTTACTGATTTTAACATTTTGCAACATTTCACAACATTTGCTTTATCTTTGTAGATAGATATAGATAGATCAATCTAGATGCATACATATATAAATACACACACTCACACATAGACACTTTTTTGATAATCATTTAAAAATAAGTTGTGGACACCATGATACTTTATCTCTAAATATTTCAATACATGTCTCCTAACATTTTCCTACATAAACACAACATTTTCAAACCCAAGGCATTTGACATTGATACAACAATGTTATCTAATATGCAATGCCTACTCAAATTTTCCCAATTGTACCAAAATATACAAAAAGTTAAACTTTCTGTTTTTTAAAATACTGTATCTGATCAAGGATCAAGCATGGTGTTCTGTCGCCATGTTGCTTTTAGTCTCTTTATATCTAAAATGCGCCCCGCCCCCCGCCATTTTATCTTTCATGATAATTGCCAATTTTGGAGTCCAGGCCAGTTGTTTTGTAGAATGTCCCTCAATCTGGATGCATCTAGGTTTTTCCTTATGATTAGAGTTAGGTTAGAAGTTTTGGCAAGAATCCTACAGAGATTATGCCACCTCATCAGAAGGCACATAAAATCAGTTTCTCCTATTACGGGTTCACTTTGATCACTTGGTTAAGATAGAGTCCACCACAACAAGGCAAGGTATAGGTGGTGTGGTAATGTATGGGGGCCCTATATGTTATGCAAGAACATTTTGAAAGTTCACAACTTTTAATATACACTTATTGTGTTTGAATGCTCCCGTGTGAATGAGATACTTCAATAAAAGTTTTTTAAATAAAAAGTGTAAAACATTGTAAAAACATTACGATACACTAATACATTTTGGGGTGACACTTTGAAAAAGTATGAGTATCCTGTTTCATAACAACTTTTCATTCAATGGAAGTATGTATGCCACTTCCAGGCCAGGGCTTTTAAGAAGCAAAAGTGTTTACAATTCTCTTTCTCTTTTCATTGGCTGGATGCAAATGACAACAAAATCAGAGAGGAGGTGGGGTGCAAGAGTGAAGAAGTCTGGCAGGTCCTTAAATCACAGCACAGAAGAGAGCCACCTGCTGCTCTGAACGCTGGCACTGGGACAATGCATGAAAAAGAAATCTCTACATTGTTAAGATGCCAATAGGTTTTTTTTTTTTCTTTATTAGAGAAGTTGTGGGTTTACAGAACAATGATGTATAAAATACGGGATTCCCATACACTACCCAACTTCCAACACCTTGCATTTGTGTGAAACACATTTTAAATTGGTGATAGCACATTTTTATCATTGTACTATTAATTAAAGTCCATGGTTTAAGGCACCAACATGTTGTTGATTTGGGAAAATGTGGGAGGGCTAGGGAATGGGCCATATTGGAATCCCCTATATTTTTTGCGTAACATTTACATAATCTAAGTTTCTTTTTTTAAAAAAGTATATTTAAAAAAACTAATAGGGAAGGTGTTCGAATTTATATTTTTAACAAATAGAGTTACTATTCATCTACATACATTTCGAATTTTCATAGTGTTAAGTAAACTATTTCCAAAATTTAAAAATCTGTAGTCACAAATATTTTTATAGGTAGCACATTTATATCGTTTTCAACAACTGATATCATAAGGGAAACATTTCCAGATACCATTTTCAAATTTTCTTTCTATGGCATGTTTATTTTTCCCCAAATAAGTAGTAAAATTTACACTTATTTTTAAAATATCACCTTAATTCAGAGAGAGTAACTAAAAGTATTTACTTTTTTCAAAAATGTGTCCTCAGTAGCATAATACTAGCTAGTAGCTTATCATAGAAATTGCCTACAAATTTGGGACACCATATTTTTGTAAAAGAAAAAAAGTAACAGCTTTAAGTTCAGTAACACTTTTAAGTACTTTGCCATGAAATAGTAAATGAGTCATGTGTTAAAAATATTTAATGGCTACTTCCTATTTCATTACTAAGAATTGTAAATATTCTCTGTTTTAAAGGTCATATATTAAAATTTAACTGTATGGATACAGATGGTGTCCTGTAGAATGAATTCAGCTTTTTTGCTGCAATAACTTGTTTATGAATAATTCAGTGAATGAATAATATGAGACGTCCTAGCTCTATAACCTTAATATGATATCCTTTTTTAAATTCCAGTGAAAGCAACTACTTCATTAGTGATTATATTTATTCATTTATTTACAAAATATTGTTTTTATTAAAGGGATAGTTATCTTCTTGTTTCTTCTCTGGTACTCCTTTCCTTTAGTGGCTAATTTAAAATAGTGTTTTTTTTCTTGTATTTCAAAATTGTTTCATAGTCTATTTAACACCACAAGCCATAACAAGTTAGAAACTTTTACATACTTTCATCTAACTTTAGAGTTATCATTTGTCCAAAATTGCATAATTTATTCTAATACTTGCTTCTTCGATGCTCAGTGTATTCTAATACTCTGTGTATATGCTCACAAAGGAAGACACTTCAGTTTATGTCTACCTTGATTTCCATTTCTTACTTCAGCCACTTTTATTGCTGTCTACATAAGAATGGGTGTTTCTCCAATGATATGCAGACTTTGGTCTTCTGCTATTAGTAAAAAATCTCAAAAGAAACATAAAGTTCAGTGATGTTTTATAAAATATGGATTGTACAAGGCGTAATTTTAAACTTGGTTAAAAAATGTGTAGACAGTTGTTTTCATAATCTATATGCTTAGTTTTGAAGAATTTTGCATGTTTTGTGTCAGGGCTTCATACTAGTTTTTGCTAATATCTAAAGGTACTATATACAATTAAGGGGAAAAAACTATTGATAAGGATAGTGGATGTAAATCCATATTCTGAACACTGCTCTTGATCATTTAGAATTTTTTGCATGATTTCCCATCAAGCTTCCACTGGCTTTTACTTAATAATATGGATAACAAATACTGGCAATAGGAGGAGTGTCCACACTGTTATTTCTTACCCTGCCTGAGTTCATTGTTTTATCTTTAGTTCATGGTTTCTTTGCAGGATTCTTTTTTAGCTACCTTTCCATTGTGTGAGGGTTAGATTAGATGAAATTCCTAATTTCTCCTAACCTTGAATATTTTATGCAACACAGAGAGTGGAGAGCTGTGTTCACCTACATATATTCATCAAATTGAATTTCTTTTTTTATTTACACACGTATACTAAAAACGAATAGAAAAAATAGAAATTCTAATATTTTCTTCCCATAATCCATTGAATCATGTTATATCCACTTGATATACATTTGTCTTTGGAGACCACTGGTATCACTGACTGATACAATGTGAGGGAATTTCAAACATTTTTTTTACTATGACGATAATGAGAATCCATTTCATATTGCAATCCTGTTCACACACATGCACACATACAGATGAACAAAGTTTTTATAAAGTAATACTGTGTATGATGTGCTCTATTTTGATTATCCCGTTCCATTTTTTAAATAAATTAGCTTTGACCTTTGACTTGAAAAGGACTGTGCTATCATATTCTATGCTCTGTGGTCACTCAGTAGGAAGCTGAGTTTGTTTTGTAGCAACAAAACAAGTATGTGGGAGTCAGGCTGGTGTTTGAAACCCAGTCTGGTCATGGTATAGCCTTTTGATGCTATAAAATATATTCAAAGTCTCCCCTCTCCATTAGCCCATCTGTAAATATCTACACATGCTTACCTTGCCATAGTCAGGAGAATGAAATGAAACAATGTCTGTAAAGCATCTGCCACCATTTCTGGCATGTGCTGGGTACTCAATACATAGATGGAAATCATTGTTAGTAGTAGTAGTAGAATAATAATAATAATAATAATAATAATAATAATAATAATAATGTTTCTGGCTTTCTAATAAGAGAGATGTATAGGCCAAGAGAAGCCAGAAATGATAACAAAGGGGAGGATTAAAAAAAGAAGAGTAGTCCTAGGTATATACCCAAAGAAAGTGAAAATCGGGTTTTAAACAGATACTTGTACACCAATATTCATAGCAGGATTATTTACAATAGCCAAAAGATCAGAACAATGCAAATGTCCATCAACATATAAATGAATAACCAAAATGTAGTATACCCATGCAATGGCATACTATTCAGCCTTAAAAAAGAATAAAAGGAATGAAGTACTGATACATGCTACAACATGAATGAACCTTGAAAACATTATGCTATGTGAAATAAGCCCAACGCAAAGGAGCAAATATTGTATGACTCCACTTACATGAAATATTTAGAGTGAACAAATTCGTAGAGACAGAAAACAGATAAGAGGGTACCAGGGTTTGGAGTTGGTGGAATGGAGAGTTATTTCTTAATGGGTATTGAGGGTTTCTGTTTTGGGTGATGAAAATGTTTTAGTAATGGAAGGTGGTAACGGAAGCATAACATTGTAAAAGTAATTAATGCCACTGAATTGTACTTTTAAAAGGAGTTAAATGGCAAATTTTATGTTATATGTATGTTACCACAATAAAAAAAAAAAAGGATCAAAAAAAATAAAATAAAAAAGAACAGTAGTAAGAAATTAGGACTGTTCAGATTCAGATTCTACCACTACTTCTAGGATTACTTCTAGAATGCCAGGTAACCCATGCACATTCTTTTCTTGAATAATATAATTCTCGGGCAAAATGTCTACGCAGACTCATTTTATAAAGGAGGAAAGTAAGGCTCTAAGACAGTATGTTTCTGACCACAGGAGTGGTGGAAATGTTACATGATGAAGATTCCTACAATTTTAAAATCCAACTGCCCTTCTAATTTCATTTTCCTCAATTAGAAGCCATCTGGGTTAGGCTGTAATTAGCAGTTACATGATAGTCTGTATATACAAGGAGCAATGTTTCACCTGTTTTCTTAAATTCCAAAATTTTCTAGGCTAGCTATCTTATAAGAAACCTACCTAGGGATCAGCAGCCAAAGAATCTGCTGGAAAATCTTGAGCAAAGAAGCCAAGAGAAGCTGGGCGTAATGGTGGTTAATTTGTCCAGCTAGGGTATGTTGTCCAGCTGTTTGGACAAACAGTGGCCTAGTTGTTCCTGTGGAGGCATTTCATCGAGGGCTTTGCTTCAATGTTCAATTTACTTTAAATAAAGGAGATTATCCTTAGCAATGTGGTTGGGCCCCATCCAATCAGTACAAGCTCTTAAAAAGAACTGAGGCTTTCAAGAATCAGAAGGAATTCTACCTTAAGACTATACCTTCACTGACATCCCACACCAATGATTCTTCCCTGCCCTAGTTGTAACCTTCTGTGATCCAAAGCATCCTCAAAACATACATATAAATTATATAAATGTGTTCAAATGTTCATGGGGCATTGTCACAGTGAGTGGAGATTCACACAATAACTGAGAGAATATTGAATTGATATAATGGAGAGCTCTGGCTTGTTCTCCAATTGAGCAGCAACAGTCCCCCAAGTGCAGGGGCAATGACTGGCAAAGGAGGATGATTCACTGATTGGGTCTTTGATATTGACCTCTATGCTTATGAGCCTTTGCTCTTGAAATTGAAACTTAGTCTATTGTTGTGGGGTGCCTAAGACTTACCTCTCGAGAGCCTCCTTCTTGTTCAAATGTGGTCTCTCTCTAAGCCAAACTCAGCATATAAATGCACTGCTTTCCCCTCAGCATGGGACATGACTCCTGGGGATGAGCTTCCCTGGAACCAAGGGATTACTACCAAGCATCAACTAACATTGCAACCAGAAAAAGATCTCAAGTAAAAGGGGGAAAAGGTAAAGACAAATGAGTTTACATGGCTAAGAGACTTCAAAGTGACACATCACAGCAGGATCTCATAGACTGCCAAAGTGGATATTACCTCAAATAGTGGGGCTCCTGGGGGCTCCAGAGACACCCAGGTCCTATGGTCAAGGCAGATAGCTCTGGAGTTTGGTGCCTTGCCCGTGGGCCCTACTTTGGAGTTTGTGCTCCTGAGAATGACAGAGTTGGACTCAGTTAAGGCTTCCTTACACATGGATCATCTGTCCCTTCTATTTGAACCTATACTTGGTGCTGGAGTTGGTAGACTTGAGTCTTTGGGCTGTCCATGTGCCAGCTGGGCCCTGATCCTCAGCAGAGTTGCAATACCTACTCTCCAGTTCATTGGACTCACCCAGGACAACTAACAAAGAGGTGAGAATTGACAACCACCATACCAAGGAAATGAGAGAGCCTACAACTGCAAGCAAGAGAGTCCCATCCATCGGCTGTATGGGATCGAAGTTCCCTCTCAATTAGAGGTGGAGTGGACATCACCATCACAGAATCCTCAGGATTGGGGAATGAACTATGGACTAGAGTGGATTTACTGGTGTTCTATAATAGACTTGTTGTGATTCTAGCAATGGAAGAAATCACAACATTGATGTGGAGGCAGTGGCCACTGGAGGCTCTGGGTGGGTGGAAGACAGGTGTAATATGGGGGCTTTTCGGGACTTGGGAATCATCCTGAATGGCATTGCAATGACAGATATATGCCATTATATATCTTCCCTTAGCCTGCAGAATTGTGTGGGAGAGAGTGTGAATTACAATGTGAACTATGGTCCATGCTCAGTGGCAATGTCCCAGGATATGTTTATCAATTGCAATGAATGTGCCACACTAAGGAAGGATGTTGCTTATATGGGAGGATGTGGGAGGTGTGGGGAGTGGGGCATATGGAAATCCCTACATTTTTTGTATAACATTTGTGTAACCTAAGTATCTTTTAAAAAATAAAAAAATATATATTTCAAAAATAAATAAATAAAATACCTTCTCCTCTTCCCTGATGTCCCCTACAGACTCAGTATAAAAACTTCAACACCACTCCTCCCTGAATACCAGGTTTCAACCTGCCATATGAAATTCAGAGTTGCCAGCCCTTACAACATGTAAGTCAATGCCTCATAATAAACTGCTCATATATATGTATACATATATGCATATCCTGTTTCTTTGCTTCTCTGGGAACATTGGGGACCCCAAGGAAGCAAAGTGAGCCACCCACCGGCACACAGGGGACACAGTGGCTCCAAAGTTCAGGCTTGGAAGCACCAAGCTACCTTGCCTACAGGAATCTGCTGCAATGTACTGCCCCTCAATATTCTTACTTGATATTCATTTCTATGTCATTTTAGGGATATCATCCATTTCCTGGACCTTCCTTTGTTTGCAGGATTTTTAGCAGTCAAACCGCATTTGCAAGTTCTCTGCCTTCCATGGTTATCCCAACAAGAGCTCCTGGTTTTTGAGCCAGACCCTTGTTTCATAAAAACTTCAGTGTTTACCTCAATAAAACTTTCAAAGCCCATGCCTTTCCAATAGGTTTTAGTTTACTTTCAGTGAAACTTCTCTCCAAACTCATTTTTAAGTTTTATGGTCCATTGTCCCATCAATATCTTATAATGACCTGATCTGTGAGCATTATTGCAAATTGATAAATACCTGGTTAGTATTTTGTTATAATTAGTAGGGTTATTCTGAGATTTTATTTCCCAGGAGATGAGAGAGAGGAAGAGAGCGTCTATGTGGTTATTTATTTGTACAGTTTCCTATTGGACATTTGCCTCATCTATCAGTTTGCAACTCACTGTTGGACCCTTTCCACCTGGTTATGTGCTAACTACCATGGCTCATTAGCTCTCTTTAGTCTTAGGATAGTTAATCTTTTTCCAGAACTATTTGGCTTACTCACAGTTTCCTATGTCTTTCTTTTGTCTCTACTTATGGAGAAAGAAAAGTATACAACAAGAATTTTTAAGTAGATATATACTTAAAAGAAAAAGTCAAATACTAAAATACATCAATACTTGCCCAATTAAAGTTCATTAAAATAAATGTATCCTATTATATTTCTTTCAATTGGTATTAAAAATAGTTTTCATAGACTTTTTTTTAACTTTTCTCACTTTGAGTATCATTATGAACCCATAACTTCTCATAGAGAGACTAGACTTGCTACAATGAATGGTAACTTTTTCTTACTGATATCCATATATTCACATTTGAACTAGTGGAAGCAGTTTTAAATTGGATCCTTTGTCATTACAACATTACCCCAGGCATTTTTTTTAAGTAGTCTTGTTTCCTGATTCAATTTGGCCTCACTTTAAAAACATCTTCAAAGACCCTATTTGCAATATGATATTATAGGGCTTTCTGGATCTTTTCTTGCACCCCCAAATAGAATCAGCTACTCTCAGTGGGGTCTTGTTTCTAGTGTAGGATGCATATCAGGAGCTTTCACATGAGAACTGCCATTAGTTCAGATAATTGGGCCACTTCAGTGAGATAGCCAGAAAAAAAATCTATCTATCTATCTATCTATCTATCTATCTATCTATCTATCTATCTATCTACCTATCTACCTACCTATTTATCTAGATTTCAAGTTCATGTGACATTTCTAAATTAACTCTAAAATTAAGAGTAATATTTTTAAAAAATTCTGTTCCAATATAAAAATTGCAATTTGCTATGTTATTTAGGTTTTTAATCCTTACCTATGAAGAATTGTCTAGATGACTTTCATCTAGACAAGAATCTGCCATTACATTGACCAAAGCAATCACCTCTGTCTTAGTTTGCCAGGGCTGCTATAACAAATACCAGAGACTAGTTGGCTTAAAGAGGAATTTGTTGTCTCACAGTTTTAGAGGCAAGAAGTCTATCATCGAGGGGTCAGCAGACCATGCTTTCTCCCATGTCTGTAGGGTTCCGGTGGTGGCTTGCCCTTGGTATCTGCCACCTTCTGTCTCCTCCTCCTGCTTCCTCCCATGCCCAAATGTCCTCTGCCACTGACTTGGCCCACCCTGATTCAGTTAGGCTTCAATTAAACATCCTCAAATATCCTATTTACAAATGGGTTTCATGTCCACAGGACCAGGGGTTAAGACTTGAATATGTCTCTGTGAGGGACATGAGCCAATCCATAACACATTCATTTCACAGTTGATAAGAAACATTATTAAAGAGTGAAATGCACTCTATTCCTCAAAGGCTGTGATCTGTTGATGATATGCTAGATGTATCCATTTAAATGCAATAAATTAATGTGCAATACTGAACAATGCTTTCTGTGGCTTAATTCCTCTCTTCAAACACAGGCCAGGTAATATAAAAGAGATTTTAATTTTAGCACCAGGCACTCAACATGCAAATGTAAAACGACACAAAACCAACCTGAATAGAAAGACATCATGAACAAGCATCTTCCCAGAATCAAATTCAAAGCTTCTTTGGTTGTTGGCATTTTTCTAAAAAAGGATGGTATATGAGCAGTTCTGCTTCCTTTCAACACCCTTGCATGTAACATCACAAAGCTCAGCCTTTGGAAAATGATTTAGAGCAGCCAGCCTGAATTATCAAGGAGTCTGCCAAGATTCTCTGGCATTTTGGATTTGGCAGAATGTTGCAAAATAAGTTTTCTTAGACAAGCCTGGTTTTGCTACATACCCAAATGTCTGGCAAGTATTTTCAAATGTTTTTCTGACCACATCTTTCCACAGGTCTCCCTCCACATCCTTTGCTTATGTTATTTTTTTATCGACCTGGGTTCAAACAGCAAATCTCATAAGCTTAGAAAGAAACCTAATACCTTACTTAATCTATATCAGTGAACCCTTTCAAATTCTCTTTAAATATATATATGTACAGTTAGAATTAATATTTTTTCAAAGTAAACTGGCCAAATATGGGTCACTTCTTGAATTTTCAATTTTCTGCACAGTAAATTTTTTTTCATTCCAACATTGTTACATGGCTACCGGGACTCACATTGGGCCAGTTTCAGAGACCTGCCTCCTCTACATTGGCTGTGGGAAGCTCTTATCACCGCTGGGATTTCTAAATTCTAAAATAATAATTTTTCACAGGTATAAATATTGCTTATAGCTGGCAATACAGAGGAAGTTAGGCTGTCTAAAATGTTTTCCCCCTCCAGATTGTATTATATACTAGTAGGTGGGTTCAAAGCACTTTGTAATGCATGACAAGCATTTCAATGTCAAAAGGAGGAGTGAAAACATTTTGGAGTAGAGGACTTGACTTCAGAGAAGGGTTAAGAGGACAAGAGAACAGAGGAAGAAACTTTTGGAAGAAGTCGGGGTGGCAGGTAGCCTGAGAGAGACATGTTCTGGATAACTGGAAAAGGGAAGAGTGAATATTCAAGATAGAAAAGGCATTGCAGCTGAGCACGCCATATCAAGGAAGTATCAGGTCATGGGTCAGCTTGGAGTAGAGTGTTTTTATGGGAAAGAAAAAGTGGGTGGGGCCAAGTACAGGGGTAAATTATGGAGGGTTTTGAAAGACAGCCTTAGGAGACTAAGGAGGCAATAACCATCCAATATTTTCTATGTGCCCTTCATTCCACTCTGATGTCAGCTACTTTGCACCATTACCCTGTGAAGAAATCAGTGGAGATAAAAAAACATAGACAGAGAGAATGCATAGCTTGCCTGAGGCCATGCATTTCAGTTTTCACTCTTTTTACTCCATTAACCTAAAACAATTCTAAAAGAAAGTATTATCTCACATATTTTAAAATTAACATGCAAATGTATTTTGAGCCCAAATTATTTTCATGAGGTGGTAGAAAAATGTTAAACCTTTTATATGATGAAGTATCTACAATAAAATTAATATTCTGTATCATGATATGGTGAAATAGGTTTAATCTAACATGTGAGCATATTAAGCATGCTGAATTGGAAAAGAATCAGGCACAGTTTTGATTTATAAGCTTTATCTAGTGTGTCTTGAAAGTTTTTGGTAGTTCTGGACAGTTAGGTAAATTTAGGTGATAATTGAAAATTGGTTTTTATAATGGAAACAATATTTTTTCCTATCTAAATCAAAGAAATATTGATATCCAAATAACAAGATTGATATTATTTTCAGTGGAACTGCAACTTCAGAGAAATGTTTGTTTGCTGATTCAGTTACGGTAGGTACATAAATGAGAGAAGGTAGAGTATGTTCTTCCTTTGTAACAATCTCATCAAGAAACCAATCATCTGATTGAAGTAAAAGAAAGAAGGTGTTGATTTCCTGGAAACATTGTGACATTCCTCAGGAAATACACCTTTGACATTTCTAATGAGATTAACATGTCAAATAAGTTATGAAAAAATCAAAATAAATCGAAAATGAACATGCCACACACTCAAGCAGTTTAACTTGGTGAAATCATCAGAAATTTTGGCCTATAAAGCCTGCAATATTCAGTGTCACTTTTCAGTGGGTGGCTTTGTCACCATGTGTACATAACATAGGTTGGCATTTTTGGGTTGCTAACTGAAGTGTCTGAGAGCTCTAGAACCAAGGTCGATGATTAGATGCCTATTAGCTTATTTTCCATTTGGCATTTAACTTCTTAGTCAACAAGAGAGATATTGTAGAGCTGTGGTACAGTTATCATCACCCTCTATTTACTTAGATCTCTATTCTAACAGATAAAAGATATATGGAGATGCATTCAGTGATGTAATCTATTGATTGCTAATTCTAAATTTATGTAGTGCATCTGGATGTGTTGACAGCTGCTATTTGCCTAAGCTGTCTTACTTTCCTAGCTGCTAAAGCTAATGCCATACGATGGGTTGAATTAGCAGCTGTAATTTATTTACTCACAGATTTTAAGCTAGGAGAAGTCCAAAATTGCGCTGTCAGCAAGGCAATGCTTTCTTCCTGAAGAGCATGGCATTCTGGGGCTGACGATCCTTGGCTCCTTGACTTTTCTGTCACATGGCAATGCACATGGCCATGTCCTTTCCTTTTTCTTCTATTTCTGCTCCTCCATGTGGTTCTGTTTTTATAAAGCTTCCAGTAATAGAATTAGGACCCAATCTTAATCAGTTGGGCCACACCTTAACTAAAAAATAACATCTTTCAAAGGTTCACATCCACAAAAATGGTTTAAGACATGTTTTTTTTTTTCCCCTAGGGTACATAATTCAACCAACTGCTCCTACTTAATCATCATTTCCCTCATACTCCCTGACTATTTAGGGTGCCAGTTTGCCCAGCTCTATATTTACATACCCTAGCCTTCCTTGCAACAGCTCTGACTAAAGAGATACAGTATAATCACAAGCCGCTGGGAACAAGGGGGTGCTACTATTTGGAAAGCTCTTGAAAGGGAGCAGAGTGACTGGCTCCTTTTGGTCTTTCCCTTCTTCCTTCTTGAAACAGATGATGGTTGAACTCCAGCATCCATCTTCAGAGGATGGGATTGTGGTCCTTGCCTTAAAGATGGTGGAGCTGAGACCTAAAAAGAGGTTGGATTTTTGTCTTAGTTTGCCACAGGACTGACCATACAAAGTACCATGGGGCTGGCTTTTATAAAGGGGATTTGTTTGGGGTAAAAGCTTACAGTCCTGAGGCCGTGAAATGCCCAGATCAAGGTACCATCAGAGGTGCTTTCTCACCAAAGTCAACTACTGTTGATCCTGTTGCTTGGCCACCAGTTTCTGCCAAGGTCCCTGCCTTCCCCTCCAGATTCTACTATCTCCCGGATCTCAGCTGTAGGCAATCAGGCATAGGGCTTATCTCTTTCTGGGCCTCCACCCTCAGTCTCTTGGGATTTCTCTGCCTTTCTGCAGCTGTGGGCAAACCCAGAGTCTTCTCACATGGCCGTATCAAATGGCAGAGCTCCCTTTTCTTGTGTTTCTGTGTCTCCTTTTATATCAGACCCAGCAAGAGGATGGAGACTGAACCTGAATCACCTCTCACTGATATAGTCCAATCAAAAGCTCTAAATGGATCTTATCAAGTAATCTAATCAAAGGTCCCTCAACTGAATTTAAAGCAATCAAAGGGTACCATTACCCACAGGAATAGATTAGTTTAAGAAGATAATCTTTTTCTTTTTTGGGAATCATAAAATAATTTCAAACTATCATAGTATCCAATGAGCCACCACACCAGCCTTGGACCATCCAGCTTGGGACTTATTTTTTGTGAAAGAAAAATAGCCCTGTAATTGGGTTCAATTCTGAACACATATACTGGACACATTGCTATATTCAGCAACTTAAGAAAATTAAAATAAAATAACATGACTTTAAAGCCTTTCCATTTTTAAAATATAAAATGGAATTATATCACAAATATAAGCATCCTGACAAATTTGAAAGAAGCCAGACAAAAGAAACACAACTTACAAAATGAAAATGTAAAAAACCAGATTTTCTAAAGCTTTGCTGAAAGTTCTATGTGATTACCATAGATTCCAGTGGTAGTCAGTATATATATCACTGCCCCATTTGATGGAATAGAGAGAATGATTAGAGGGTAAATAATTAAGTCTTTGATTTTCAAAATATACATGGCTGAAGAAAAGAAATATCTCTTCTTTTGATAGAAAATAACATTATCTGCCAAAATCCTGGAGGAGAATGCCAAGGATTAGATGAGTCAAAAATTTTGCTGGCAAAAATAAATGCATAAGTTTCAAAATTAATGACATTCTTTGAAAAATGCTTGTGATATCCCTTATTGTTTTTGTGCCCTGGGAGCATGAGCTGTATTATTGAAGGAAAGAGTCACATAGAGTCCTTGAAATATAAAGCAGACACAGCATGGTCATATCAATATTTCAGCCTGGATTAAACAACACATTTTCCCTACATAGGATATCACCCTTCTTGGAGTAACCTACATATGCAAACAGGCTTACTGTTCATTGTTTTGTTGGCAAGAACACATTCCCAGGAGACAGAAACTGATGGAAATTCTCTGTTGTGAATGAATACTTAGAAAGGTGCACTTGGATTACAATAAATAAAAGTATCACTTGCTCATTTTTACTCAAACTACTTCTTCATCCACATTCCTGAGACTTTGCATTAAGACGATAATGCCTCAGAGTTATTTTAACTATTGAATCAATTCTATGTTTGAACACTTTCTTACACGGGTATACAATAAGCAAACCAGAATTAAAACAGAGCAACTCTGAACTGAAGACACAGAGTTAGATAAACATATCTTCCAAATCCCAAAGCTGGTGTATTATTTGGATTTTATAGATAAGGTAATTGAAAGGTAATTCTCAGGGAAAACAGGATTGTATTTTCCTGTATCCTTCACCTTTGGATGCTAACATGCATAATGCAAAAGCAAGTGAAGATTCTTTCAAATAACAAATTTCTTAAGTGCTGAGTCGAATCAAGACACCATGGGGGATAAAAAGTATGTTTCTCGTTCATGGTGGATTTTGATTATAGATAAATTGGAAATGTTTCTTGAATACTTTTGAAGCAGGTTCAATAGGTATTTTGATTTATGTTTTATAATATTCAGGCAGGATGAGGCTAAGTGTATATCTTGAAGTCACCAAAGTGAATATTTTGAAGCAGTGGCATGTGTGGAGAACATAAACTAGTCTACATTTGGACTCCAATCCGAGCAATCTAAGCCACTTCTAAGCTGAAATAAAAGTTAATAAGTGGAAATGGTGTTTGCTTTGGGGGTTTCATTCCTTTGTATCTCAAAATATAAAATGGCAGTCAAGCTCAAGTAAAATAAGTAGTTTAAGAAATCCATTCTCACCATATTTCTCCCTTCTCAAACTGTTATTCAAGAGATGAACCCCAGGCATTTCCATTATTCTTTTTTCTGTTAACATTGATAAGCAAGTCTGTTGAGAATTCCCATGTTTGGAAATCTAATGTCAAATATCTGAGAGTATAACCCCAAACTTCTTAACTTACATGGTTCCTGAAATCTTTGCAGCTCTTTGGGAATCTGCCTCCCCATCCACTCTTTGATTTGAGAAACAGAGGTCAATTGTAATTAGCCTAAATAGGTGCTTCATAAAAATCTGCTACTAAATGAGCATCTGGTTTTGTCAAAGAAAGGTCTAGGCTTTCTTTCAAAAAGAGTCTAATAAAAAGAATGAGATACAGATTAAATCATGTAAGTGAATGCAGTTCCCTTTGATTATATTGTTTTAATGTCATTATTTTAGTGAGAATTAAATTCTGCTTTGAAAATTACCCCAAGTGTTAGTATTTAAAAACACTATAGGATTCATGTAAAAAATTGAGAGCAGTTAAAAAAAAAAAAAAAAAAAAGGAATTCCTCATTAAATGTCCCTAATATACTTAACATACCACAAAGTGATGTGGTCAGCTACAAGCAATTACTTCACATTTCAAGAGAATGTACTTTTAAAAAACTCTGGAATCCAACATAACCTGTCAAAGTTTGCCAGAATGCTTTGCTCCAACCCCGAAAATATCCACTGGTAATTAAAGAACAAGTAAATTTGGAATGCCGAAGGAAAATTTTATCATGCTAGGGCACAGTCTGATTTTAAATTTATAGTTTTCACTTCCCTTTTTGGTAGCTTGTGAATATTTGTGTGTATTTAAATTTGTATTCATTTCCTTAACTTCTTAAAAATATAGTGCCGATGCATTTTGAATAATCCTATTATTTTTGAGTTGTAACAGGGCCTTTGAGAACACTTTATAGATGGAGAAACTAAAGCACAGGGAATTTAAGTGATTCGTCCATGGTTATAGAGCTGGCGAGAGGCAAGCCAGGATTGGAACTTGAGACCCTGACTCTCACTCTCGACAGGATAACTCTTTCAACTCTTGAAGAAATGAGAGGTACTTAGGAATTTTAAGCACTGCTGCTATGATATACAGTGTTTTCAAAAGCTGTTTAAAGTTCCACTAAGCATATTATTGCTTGTCAGCTGTTTGGGTCATACATAACTAAGTAAGACGACACATGATAACTTGTGGAGAGAGACAGGCAGCGTATTGTAAAGGAAAACCTTGAAGTCCCATCAATGATTACAGCTTCTAAATACTCAGCATGCAGACTGAAGACTTCATAGAACCATAAAGAACGATGGAGAATTCAGTTTTAAGTCTCCGTAGCTGAGAACAAGTTTGCAAATTCAGGAGGAAACAAAAACTTGAAAAAACCATTTAATCTTTCAAAGAGCAGAATACATGAGAGGGTAATGAAGGGTAATGTTTTTTTCTGGAAAGCTTTTCCTTTAGAAGCAAGAGAACTGGAAAACAGTGGAAGATCAATTGGTAATCAAGTAAGTGTAGAAAGGAGGAAGAGAAGAAAATGCATGAAGGGTGGGCAATCTTTATACCTTCACTTAGGGCTTTTATGGACAAACCCTGGGCTTAGTCATCCTAAATGATTTCAAACCTCTGAAATCTTAACTCTTAAGAGTTGAGTCTCTCCCTATGGGTCAAACACACCCAGCTGCTCATTTCTTCACTCCCACTACCTCTGCTCATTCCACAACATGAAGATCCTTAATTTTCTTTCAATGAACCATTGACCAATTCTACTCTCTTACTTCATCCTCCCTAACAATAGATAATAATTCTAGTTACTTGAATATGTCTCTTCCTCACTTCCCTTTCTACTTTTTCCTTCTGCCCTACCTGTTCTATCAATTCTGTATCAAGGCTTAAAAAAAAAAAAAAAAAAAAAATTCTTGGTGCCTACACTTGGGTTTCCTCTTCTGAGAATTACCTGTTCATGCAGTTTAATCATTAACCTACAGGAGTTTTTGTCTTTTATTGATAGGCACTAATATTTTATTTATTCTATGAATTGTGTAAGTGCAATCTGCATATTATTTATCTGAATGGATTGGAAATTTGGTCTCTCAGGGGCTTGTATTTTAATTCAAATCTGGTGTATTTTATTATATAGAAGTTTGAATTTGGTCAAATTTTAAATTAAAAAAATATATGGTCAAAAAATTTCACCTTTGTGTTTTAACCAAGATATCTTTCCTTACCACACTGTAAAAATATTCACTTATATTTTCTTGTAATACTTTCAAAGTTTTGCTTTTCACATTTTGATGTTTAATAGAACTGGCATTTATATTTGTGTATCACATTTGGTAGAAATAAAATTTTATCTTTTGCAATGTTGATAATTATTGGTCCCACTTGTAGAACAGTTCATCTACTCCTACTCATTTTTGACACCACCTCTGTCATATTTGTGGGTTTATTTCTTGCCCTTTTATTTTGCCTCACTCCATTTATTTAAAATAAACCTGTGTCTGTACTATATGATCTTAATTACTTAGCTTTGTAATGCATGTTGATATCTAGGAGGGCTGTTTCCAGATATTCTCCAGTACTGACTTAGCTATTCTTGGTCTTCTACGATTTTGCATGAATCCTAGAATCAGTTGGTCAAGTTCCACAAAAAAGAAATGATAGAAGGAAGGAAGGAAAGAAGGAAGGAAGGAAGGGAGGGAGGGAAGAGGAAGGAGAGAAAGAAAGATAGACTTATTGCTATTTTATTAAAGTCAAAATTAATAGTTTAAATCAATATGACTAGTAAATTAACTCATCCATGAAGATGGCATTGCTCTCAATATATTTAGGCATAATTTTATATCTTTAAATAGTTTTATATATTTTTCACATTGATTTTGCATTTATCCATATGTATCATTATTTTTTCTTTTGATTTTCTAATTAGTGGTTCCTGTTGCTTTGTATATACCAATATTAAATCCAGCATAATTTCTAATGTTCCCATTTGTACATAATTCTCTTTCATTTTCTACATCGTTATTACCTGTGAATAATGGCAATTTTGTTTCTTCTGTTCTGATGCTTATTTTTTTAAATATTTAATTCCTTTTCTTATTTACAATAGGTATTTGATAGAAGCCCTCTATCAAGGGCTTCAGGAAGTCTCCTTGTATTCCTACCTTGCTAACAGTTTTGTTTTGTTTTAACATTAGTGAATATTGAATTTTATTGAGTCTTTTGCAGCATCTTTTGAGATGGTTGTGTAAAGGATAAGAAGCCTGTATTTGACATTGATTCTCCACCAACTAATAACCTCACTTGCTGTCATTGCCCAACAAATGAAATAAATTTAGTAAATGAAATCTAAATTCTAGTAATATCAACACTGGCGTTTATTCATACACTATTCATGGAAGGAGGCTAACAGATTGTACAGATCTCAAAGCAAAACACAAACACACATTACAGAAAGCTGCATCAAACACACTTCCTTGACTTGTCGTTCCTTGATTTGCTCTCTCTAGCTAGAGGATTTGCTCTTTCTAGCTAGAGGATAATCTAACAGGAGTCTGATCTCATCTGTAACATGTCTTAAAATATACATTCGTCCTTTGTCAAATAATCACAGAAGGATATCATGGAATTCATTTTGCTCTCTTCATTTCCCTACATTTTCTCAACAGAAGAATTTTGGAAATGAGTGATAAGTAGACAGCAGGGAGGTGGCCTGGAAAAGTTGGGTCTCCCCTGGACCATCTCTGTTCCTGAAGATATGTGGGCATGAGTTTTCATCTAGTCATAAAGCATTCTCAACAGGCTTTTCCAACGTTAGACCCCCACTGCATTCCTAGAACCCTGCCAACATTTTACAAGCACCATTACTAAATTATTTAGAATTTTACACTTATGTTTATATAAATTTATATACACTTCATATAGTCATATGTATGAGATATATACATTAGTTATAACATATATATGTTTTACATAAATTTATACATTCCTTCCATCTTTTTTCTTGCCAGAGGCATATATTTTTATTAATTCTTTCAAAGAACTAGCTTTTGATTTTACTGGTGCACTCTATTATTTGTGGAGTTTTAAAAATTGTTCTCTTCTTTGTTCTTTACTATTTCCTTCATCTCTCTTTGCATTTACAATTGTTTTAGTTTATTTTCTTCCTGAAATGAATGGTGACATTGTTCATTTTAAAATCTTTCTCCTTTTGGAATACATACACTTAGGACTATTTTATTTTCTTCAAGGCATTCATTTCGCTGCATCTAAAAAGATTTAATATATGTAGTGTTTTTTGTTGTTTGCTTCTTAACATTTCATGAATTCAGTTGTTTTGGATCCATGGATTATTTAAGCATGCTTTTTTTGTTTGTTTGTTTGTTTGTTTATTTTTTGCTTTTAATCACTAATTTTATTGCATTTTGGTAGCAGAGTGTGTTGAGCATCCTGCTGCATTCTCACAATTTCCTCAGCTCTTTCAGAAATGTTGTCTATCCAGAGTATTAAATTTCAGTGAGTATATTTTTATTTCTTGTAATTCCATTTGGTCTTGTTTCAAATTTCCCTGTTTTTTAAATAGCGCCTTGTTTATTTGTTGCAGTGTTTATTCTTTCTTTTATTTTGTAATCAACTCAAGTATAATTATTGTGAGATCTCAGATTGTTAATTTCTGGGAGGGTGAATTCTGATAGGCTTATATGCTCCCTCTTACTAGCTTTTGATAAGGTGTGCTGATTTTCCAATAGGCGCTCATCTTTGCCTGGGCTGTGCTTCCCTGTGGAAATTCTACACATTGGATTCCGTGTGCTGCGTTGTAAAAACCTTCCTACTAAGAAGTCAAGCATTTTTATTTCCTTTCTCTCTTCTTTTTTCCCTTTTCCCCTTCCCTTTATCACTGTGTTATCGGATGTCTGGTGTGCCATGACACCTTCCTCCTCTCAATCCCCATTGTCTCCCAATTTTTCATTTAATTTTCAAAGAAGTTTTAGGTCACAGCAAAGTCACACACGGAGTGCCGGAGACTCCCAGATACCAAACCACCCCCGCTTCCCCACCCCATATTAACTCCCCCTCTTTTTTTTTTTTTTGGTTGTTAGCATTGTTATAACTGTTATGCAGATAGCAAAATATAGCAACTAAACATTGTCAGTGATTTACAGTATAGTTTACAATTTAGATGATACGGTTAAATAATTTTGATGATATTTACCATGTCCTGTGTCCATTACTGAAAGGTAATGAAAAACCTTCCCCATGACCACCAAACATCCCATTAGATCTTGACTGTTCCCTTCTCCCCAGCCCCCCAGGGCCCATGATACGTATATATATATATATATTTTAAAGGCATTTCCTTTGCTTTTTTGCCCATTTTTTGAATGTCCCAATCCACTAATTATATTTTATTTTGTTTTGTTCTTTGTTTGATTATTTGTTTTTTTTTCCTTCTCTCTCTTTTTTTTTTTTTTTTCCCCCGGAGTTTCCTTATGTTTGTCTCTTGCATGTAAGCTTATCACACTTGTTTCTTTTTCCTAGTAAGTGTATTTGATTATTTTATGGACTAAATGTTCATGGAGGGTTTGGATCACAGAAGGGTTACAATGGGTACTGCGGGGGATTATTGGGGGGAGGGTGTCGGGGGGGGGTTCGTGGGGATTGGTTCAACCGAATATGCATGAAAGATATACAAAATCATTCAAAGGATCGGGGGATGGGGCATGGTCACGATGGGTGGATAATCACACAATAAATGAGGGAATCTGAATTCCTAGCCTGGAGAGCTCTGCCACAATCTCCAAGGAAGCAGCAATAGTCCTCTGAGTGTAGGGACAGTGCCTGTCAAAATAGGATGACCCACTGATGTTTTTTTTTTGTTTTGTTTTGTTTTGTTTTGTTTTGTTTTGTTTTTATTGATGACTACCCTTGTGAGTTTTTGCTCTTGCAAATGAGACTTAGCCTGCAGTAGTGGGGTGCCTAAGGGTTGCCACCTGAGAGCCTCCTTGTTGCTCAAATGTGGCCTCTCTCTAAGCCAAACTCAGCATATGATTGCATTACCTTCCCCCCAACGTGGGACATGACTCCCGGGGATGAGCCTCCCTGGCATCGAGGGATTAATACCAAGTGCCAACTGGCAGCTTTGTGCAGTGGCAGTATCGTAGCCAATGAGGTTTATCCGAGGCACGATTATTGCTAATTGAAAACTTTTCCCAAGTGCCAACTGGCAACACAACTGGAAAAAGACCTTGAATAAAAGGGGGAAATGGTAAAGACAAATGAGTTCAAGTGGCTAAGAGACTTCAAAGAGAGTCGGGAGGTCATCCCAGAGGTAACTCTTACGCACACCTCAGTTGGAGCTCATAGAACATCTAAGTGCCTATCACCCCACTCAGTGGGGTTCCTGAGAGCTCCAGAGACACCCTGGTCTTATATAAGGGGAGATAGCCCCAGAGACTGATGCCTTATCAGTGGGTTCTATTTTGGAATCTGTGCTCCTGAGAGTGACAGAAATAGACTCAAATAAGTCCTCCCTGCACATGGTTCACCAGTCCCTTCTATTCAAACCTACATGTGATGCTGGAGTTTCTTAGGTATACTTCCAGAGACTGGAGCCTCCCACCTACCTATGTGCCAGGTGTGCATGAAATCTAGGTGGAGCTGCAACTCCTACCCTACAGCTCAATGGACTCATCCAAGTCACCTGGTGAGGAGACAACGATGGGAAATGGCCATCCCAGGGAATGGAGAGGGCCTGCATCTGCAGGCAGGATCATCCCACCCACCATATCCATGGGATATAAGCCCTCTCTCACTTGGAGTTGGAGTGGACATCACCATCCCAGTCGCCTCTGGATTGGGGGAAGAACTATGGACTAGAGTGGACTTGATGGTATTCTCTTGCTCACATATGGTGATTCTTGCAATGCAAGAAATTATAACAATGAGGTGGAGCCAGTGGCCACTTGACAGATTTTGGGTAGGGAGGGGATGAGCAATTGAAATACAGGGACTTCTTTGGGAGTTGGAGGTTGTCCTGAGTACTGTTGTGGCAATGGATGTAGGCCATTTTAAATCAGCACACACCACTCAGTTCTGAGTGGTGTGTGCTGATTTAAAATGGCCT
>JAKSZT010054487.1:3868656-3949254 GCA_026826555.1 Tolypeutes matacus | reverse complement strand
TTACCCATAATAAAAAATAAATTAATTAATTAAAAAAAAAAAAAAGAAGTCAAGCACTTTTCTCCTAAAGCCAGTTGGGAATCAGTTTTCACATTAACTATTTCACTAGGTAAGAGAGAGTAAATTTAGAGTCTACTACCACTTGTGCAAAAAAGTCCTTTTAAATTTATCCCCACAAGAGGCCCAAACAGAGGCAACATTTCTTTTTTTCTGCTGCTACTTCCTGGGTGGATGGACAGTATGGTGCCAAAAAAGGTAGCCTTTCCACGGTCTCCTGCAGGTACCAGACCACATCTATCCTAACAGTATCTCAATGCCAGTGTCTGGGCATTTTCCCAGGTCCCTGACCCCCTTGGGTGCCCCAGAATCAGAGGATGTACATTTATCGGGGGGTGGGGGTGGTGGTGGTGACGGGTGCATTATCACGTTCTGGACATGTTGCCACAACTGAATTTTTTTTTTCCAACTTCTTTCTCCGGATTTCATTCCCTAACTTGAATTTCCCACATTTGAAAATAAAGCAAACATTCCCATAAGCTTATGTGTCCTGCTCTAGCAATTATCTTCTCTTCCTTCCCTATTTTTCTAGATCAAGTTTACAAAGATATACTTATTGATCTCCTTTGCTCTAGTCCTCTGAGCAGATCTGGCTTCTTGCTCCTTTGCCCAGCAAACAGTACTCTGCACCTCCCAGAGACAGAAAGATTTAAACCTGATCACACAGTTCCTTTGCTTTAGTGACTGTGCATCACTCCAGGGTGAAATGTTAGCTCCTTGAAAGGATTGACTACCTTGATTATCTTGTGGTCCTGTGAGGAACAGAAGTTCCCTGATACTCTGTTTCTTAAAAACCTAATGTTATGTCGTGCCTCTTTTCTTTTGCATAGTCTTTTCTTCTGCTAAAATAATTTCTCCCTATCTGCACAAAGAACTTCCAGTCATACTAGGAAACCCAGCTCAAAAATTCTCCCCTCAGTGGAGACTTCTCCACTTACTTCAAACAAAATTAAATCTCTCTCTTTTGTTGTGATGAATATTTAGATTCTCCACCTAGTACTGAATTTAACCCACAATAATGTAAATATTTTCCTCGACATTTGTTCCCATCCAATATACTCTATGCTTTTTAAAAGGTATATATATATTTTTTATATATATAATATATATAGTCAGTGTTTCCCAATAGCTAGTACAGTGCCTGGTGCAGGGAAGGCACTCAAAATATTCTTATAAATTTTTATTCTGACTTTAGAATAAGTTACCTTGGTTACTGGAAAAAATTAATAAATGTTCTTATAAAATGAAAAGTCATTTTAAATTATTGTACATGTGGATCTAAAGGTTATGGATAAATGAAGAATTTGGCAATGACACCCAAAATCTTGAGATGCCCTGTATTTTCCAAAGAACACCACTACCAATCCCCTGGGAATGACTGGGATTGAATATTGAATCTGCCCAAGGACCTTAGCCAAAGCCTAAGAAAAGCATGACTGCTCCTGGAAGTTCTAACATGTTCATGAGCCATCAAGTTATAAATTACATCATTAGTCCTTATGAGTTTGGGTGTCCCTGGACATTTGGTTGAAGACATCTGCTGTTAAGACAGCTAATATCTGTACAGAGCTTAGATATTAGCTTTTATCTGCTAAGTAATGTTCTGTAAATTCTCTGGATCTCCATTAATTCTCCCTGAATCTCTCTCTCTTCTTAAACTCTGAATTTTCTTAATCTTTTAAACCACTTTTTCCTGCCATCAGCATCTCATCATTGTTTGTGTAAAAGGTTGTTCGGCCAGTGTTTGATATTTTGGATCAGAAAAATGCATGAGCATGTTTTTGTCTGAAAGAGACAATGAATTAATGCATTGCATCAGACTGTAAAGGGATAGGTTAATTCAATGGATTAAATATTCCATATGGATTTAAAATAGCATTTAAAGCCTTCTAAGAACTAATTTATTACTGTTCTTACAATGTCCCGGTAGTAATGCTGCCTCAAATATTTTTCAGAGTACTTTATAGTTTGAAAATACTTTGGATAGATATTCTTTAATTTGATATGATGGGGCAGAAGGGAATATGGTGATTTTCTCTTGACAGGTGAGCACATGCAGACCTCAGTGTATAGTTCATCAGCAGGGTACCCCTGACAGGAACCCAGAATTTCCCTCCTAATGCGTGATACACTATCTGCCACATCCCTGCCCATGTTGTGTGGGATTAGGGTGCAAGCATAAATAACATAGACCTCTTTTCCATCTAGAGTAAGAAACAAAAACCTGCTCAATGCATAGCGTGGCCTGGTGCCAATGTCTGAATAATCTCTTCAGCTGTTCAGTGAAAGACTACAAGTCTATACCTTTGGTGAGGTTATATTATCCCCTTATCCCAAACCTTTGGGAATCTCTACTGTAATTTAGTTTCAAATATATTACCTAACTCCAGAATATGTCCCATACCATCTGTATTAGTCAGGGTTCTCTCGGGAAACAGAATCAGCAGGAGATATCTGTGAATAATATGGAACTCTAAAAGAGTCTCTCAAGCGACCGTAGGGACTCACAAGTCCAGGTTCCTCAGGCAAGCTGCAAACCAGGGGCTCCGATGAAAGCCCGATGAAAGGTCGTTGATGAGTCTCTGGGAGAAGTTGCCTGTCCAACGACGAGCTGGGAAATTCTCCCTGAATGTTGAAATCACTTCCACTTTTAAGTCATTCAACTGATTGGGTAAAAGCACCACCCACTGATAATGTAATCTCCCTGATTGATGCAGATGTAATCAGCCATCCATGCAGTAAACTCACTGGTGATTGAAGTCCATAAATGCTCTTGTATTACAATTAGCCCAGTGCTTGCTGGAACAAACACCTGGACACAACTACTTGGCCGAGTTGACACATTAGCCTAACCATCACACCATCTTTTCAGCCTCCTCCTCCACTGTCCCTCTTCACATACCCAAGTCACATTCATTCCACATTGACCTTCTCTCTTATCTCAGTCCATGTTAAAATCCTCCTCCTCCTTATTCTTCAAAATGAAGTGTGACTTGCACCTCATACCTGCAGCTTCCTCCAAAACGTCTTCTGCATGCACCTTCAACTCTCCCTCCACAATATTTCAGCAAACTTGGCATTGTACTCCATTTTAGCACCAATTGCAGTCTGCTCCATATTCAACAGTAGTAACAAACCTCCTGCGGTTACAGAGCATATTTAGATAATATTGCTTCATTTTAACCTGGAATTCCACAACAATCTGTAAAGTAGGATAGGCATCATTCATTCCATTTTGAAGCTGAAACTCAGATTAGGTGATTTGGCTCCTACCCCAGACACTGGCAAAACCACAATTCAAACTCAGGCCTTTAGATTACAAGTTAAAATAGCATAGTTTTCCCACTGTTTTAGCATTGTCTGTGGATCTCTGGGGTTTATCACATTGTTTTAGGTGGCTTGGAGTTTGCTATGATACAATTTAAATTATATTTTATATTGATCATTATTAGAAAAAATATATACGAGAATAGTCAGTTTGGCTATTTTTATAACCAAGCTCTATTGCATAATTTTAGGACATATCCTGCATGCATATTTGTGTTTTAAATTGGTATTTTAAACTTTATTTATCCCTGGCAAACAAGAAAATAGAAGAGAACCTTAATATGTGGATGATGTGGTTGACTCAATGGTAGCTGGTCTCATGGTTTGCTGTATAAAGGTTTTGTCATAGTTTGGTTACAGAGAAGTTGGGGGGTGGGCACAATTGAGTCTTCAGGTACTACATGGTAGTATAAATATGTCAAGCTCAAAAGAAGCTGCACACCCCAAAAGCTGGTACTGGAGTCTCTCAGAAGTCACAATTTATATTCAGAATGTAACGTTACCAATCCCATTAAATTAATGGGAGAATTTGAATTGTCTTGATTTTTTTGGTGTTGCTTTCATGTAATTTGTAAATCTGTTTTTTGGTTTTGAGTAATAAGTGGCAGTGGAGGTATGAGAAATTTGTCTTATGTTTTATGTGTGCATGTTTAAGTATGGTAATAAAAATAATTTAAGTCAACACTTAGGGGTCCTTTTTATTAGTGTTCTCTTTTTGCTTTTAGAGAAATCAGTACATGATCCAAGTTTGTGCAACATATTTGATTGGACCAGGACCAGATGCCTGATCCAAGCTGAGCCAAACACATTCTTGCTTGCAGACATTTTAAGTTTGACTCAGCAATTCCGGAATGTCTCTGTGTTTACATTCTGGACTTGAGAGTTAAAACCCAAGTGACTACCTTTGTCAGGCTGCCTTTTCCAGGTGCACCCAATATGCAGAGAAAGATAACTGAAAGCTAATTTGGAAAGGGAGGGGCGTCATGAAAGAAGGAGACAAAATATTGCCTGAATCACTACCCACTTTTCTGGCTCTAGGCCCAGCCCTCTTGGAAAAGCACCTTAAATAAGAATGAGAGCTACTGGACAAGAGTGACAGAATAGAAGCATCTAGGTAGAGTATGGTTCAAGTGCATGCATCTGAAATCAAACTCTGCATATGTTCTTGATATCAAATGACACAGTGTGAAAGTGCATTTTATTCAATTTCTTTGGCCATTTAAAATGCTCACTTGCTCGAAAAAGAATAATACTGCATTTGCTTCTTCTATGGTTATTTTATCTGACAAGTAGGCCAGTGGGCTTATGGAAGCCAGGGTAGTTGATGAAAAGTTCTGAAATTACTTTTGGTTCTGTATTAGAAACCACAAAAGCCTTTAGTCCTGAGCCCAATAGTAATACCTAACTTCGACGGAGTCCTAACCTGCTCAGGTTAATTCACTCTTCCCAACAAGTCTGTGAGTTAAATCCTATTATTATTTTCATTCAATAGATGAGGAAATCAAGCACAGCAAAGTGGGACTTCACAGAGCCAGGAGTGACAGAGCCAGGATTTTAACTTAGTCTATCTGGTGGGAAAGTCCCCATTCTTACAGCTTCATTTTGTCATCTCTAAAGAAAAGAATTGGGAAAACAAAAACTTAAATTGAAAACAATATATGTATATCTTGTTTTAAGAGGTTGGCAGTAGACATGAAACATGTAAACTTGAATAGCACTAAGAGTTGCTCTTTTAGTTTCATATTGGTCAGGGCCTTATGAAATGGTAGTTTTTGACAAGATCAAAGCAGCACGACTTTCTCTGGTTTTACTGCCTTTGACTGAGGATGAAGGGCCAGTGAAGACTCTGACCAGCCAGGAATCAAATGCCTTTAATGAATTCCTGAACGTAATCCACCACATCTGTGGGCTTGTTTCATTTTTGTTTATTGTATCCATTCTAAAGTTTTTACTCCAAGTTTTTGAAGCTATTTTTCAGAAATGCTTACCAAATCTTTGTCTTTAGTGGCTAACTCCTAACATAGTAATTATAATCTTATTATGCCTTTGATTCCATTTTTCAATTCCCTTCATTATCTTTTCATATCTCATGAGCTCATATATTCTTTTATTACTTAAGACAATGAGAATAAAATTTTCTGTTGTGTGCAACCAAAGCATTCCCACTGATGTGCTCCTTTACGAATCTAGCTCTGTGTTAATCTTATTACAAGGCACCTGAAGTAGGCTCTGGTGGGCTGCTGAGTTGCCCCTCCCTCATCCTCATCCCTTTCCCAGGGGAGCCTAAAACCAATGATTGGTCAGTGCTGAGATATAAACCCCCTCCATGACTTAGGGCAAGGCACTTTATGAGGCAGCCCCAGCTTTAAGGCTCCTATGAAGTCCTCAGAAAGACTTTGTTGTAAACCACATCAAAGTTCAACTCTCCCTCTGCCTGTACTCCCACATGTTGGGTAATCCTAAGGATATTCCCCAAGAACTTCCTGCATGCAAATCTTTTAGAAGTCTGTTTCCCAGAGAATACAACCTATGTAGAATATTTGAAATAAGAAGGGTACCCAAAGGAGGGATTTGTGTATTTTTTCCTTGGTGAGAACTGTTATAAACACATAAATATTCAGAAGGACTAAACATATTTGATCCATTGGACAGTAAAGAGTTAAGGAGAGCAAAATTTTACTCCAGAGAAACTGAACCTCTAACGTGTTTTTGTCAGTGATGAGGTAAATTAAATCATCTAAGCTCTCTGGGCTTCAGAATCCTCATTTTGAAAAGAGATATTGTAAATCAAAACCAAGACAGCATGTGTAAATTTGTTTTATAGATAATGAACCCCTACACAAACAGAAAGCTTTCATTATTAAAGAAAGAAGTGACTAGTTTCTACCTCTAGTTAGGATTGAGAAACTGTTACTGGATTAACCCTCCCACCAAAAGGGACAAAATGAGGCAGCTTTGGACAAGGGGTACGGCAGAATTGCAATCCCTGGGAACATTTTTAATATGTTGCCAGAAAACAGAGGTCTGCTGAGCTGTGGAAGAAAATTGTCGGTATGTAGATTATCATGCTTATTTTTAGCTAATAGCATTGGTATGGGTCAATGGTTAGGAAATTTCTAGAATTTGGGGGGGAAATTGTTTTATGAGCTATTTTAAGCCCCTGCTTTTTAAATTGAAATAGATATTATAGGCAGATTTTAATTTATGCAATTGGGATTTTAAGGACAAGTAGAGCTTAATGAATTAACCTGGCTTTCCTATGGGTTCCTATGTTCACCTTTTTTGATAGGAGTTATACTCTTTTTCAGTATCTAGTATTAATATTCACTTTTTCTTCTATTAAATTAATAAAGATCCTCATTTTATAGGCAACCTGGGAAAATAATGCCTCAACAGAGCCAAAAGGTCCGTCTTTCTTGTCATAATAGGGTATTACTTTGCTTTTATTGTTTTTATTTACAGTAGGTACATTCTCATCAGTGAAAATGTGTTTAAAAAAATAAAGCCATCACTTTTGGATCTGAAATTTGGCTTCTGTCTCTTTTCCTGTGAAAATTTGGACTAGGACCTTATGTCAGATTTTCAAAGGTGACTTCAGAATTCCAGAAGAGCTTCACATCCATAAAATGCTCAGCTAGCTTCTTAACATGAAAGTTTATTTGAATAGAAAAAGGAAAATATCTGGACTTCATGATTTCCTTTCGAAACTTTACATTTATGTTTAGTAACTTAAGACAGCCTCATTATTCCGCTGATTTGAACAGAGAGCATCTTCTTGAGTTTTAAGCCAAAAGAATGTCTACATGGTCATTTTAAGAGTGGGATTACTTACAGCTACATTAAAGAAATGAAAACTACAGTTTAGAAGTATATCGGAAACAGATATTTATAAATGATACTAAAACACTGGATTTAAACTGGCAGTGCCTGATGGCAGCTTAAGGGATGTATGTGCTTAGCCAATTTAGAAGTAACCACATAGAAGAGGGGAAAAAATGCAGATAATTTATTCTCCAGGAAAAGAAACCCTCAAACTCCCAAACTATTAAAAAAAAAAAAAAGGAATACAGAGGCAGAGAAATAGATGTTTTTCCAAATATGAAATTTTTGTTTCTTTCCTACTCTGTTGAAAGAGATGTTGATAACTTCCAAAAGGAATATTCCTCTAAGCCATTGGTTGTTTACTCCAACTTTCCCTACTGTTCCAGTTTGCGCAAACTACTCAAGCAGATACCATAAAATGGGTTGGCTTTTAACAATGGGGATTTATTAGTTTACAAGCTTTCAGTTTTGAGGCTGAGAAAAATGTCCAAATTAAGGCAACATCAATGAGATGCTTTCTACCCAAAGACTATTTACTGGTAATCCTGGACTCCTCTGTCACATGTCAAGGCACTTGGCGGCATCTGCTGGTCTCTCCCTTCCTTCTGAGTTTTGTTTCTTTCAGCAGCTTCTTTCTTCTGTGGCTTGCATTCCCTTCTCTCCATATTCATCCTGTTTAGAAAGGACTCCAGTAAGAGGATTAAGACCCACCCTGAGCCACATCTTAACTGAAGTAACCTAAACAAAAGGCCCTACATATAATAGATTTACACTCACAGGAATGGATTAACTTTAAGAACATATTTTTCTAGAATCCATACAGCTTTAAACCATCACACTTACTCTATCACCAAGGTGAAAAGGGAGGGGACAAAGAAGGCCCTTCCAGAAAACACTCAGTTATCTTTCTTTAGGAGAGAAAGGATAAATAACTTTATAAGAAGATTGCAGAATATTGGACCCTTTTGTATTTTGAGTTGAAAAAAAAGAGGATTTGCCAATTAGCTAGTGATCCTCTGAAGGTATTTGGGATATTTACCTTAGGAAGAACAAGCAGACAGTTATTCAAAAGGGAGCTTTTGCCCTTTTGAGCTTGGTGTCTTAGAGAACTTGGGGTGAAGGTAGGGGAGAAAGGAATGACAATATTCTAGATCCACAGGCTGTCCCCAGACTGAGTTTGAATTTCAGGATCAGTTGGCACCCAATGGGGAGACTGCTGTGGGCTCCAGGGCAGTTACACTGAATGGACATTGAACCCAGATCTGAGACAGGAGCTGTGGCTGAGTAGTTGACCCAGACACCCTCCACCCTGGGCAATAGCCACCTGTGCCCTTGGCATTCCAAGCATGGTATCCCTGGAGCCCATGTTGGCTGCTATCCCTGATTGTCACTGTGTGATTGGTATCTGCCCCATGTCAGGGGGACAGAGATTTCCAAACAGCCTTACTCACCAGCACTAACCAAGGTCAGTCACAAAGCAGGAAGCATGGGTCGCTAATCTGGGTCTGCAGCCATGTAATCCGGGGCCCTGGGAAGGAGCTGATTGGTCCCTCCACCTCCTTTAATAATGTCAAGGCATGCTTACATACCACTTTGCAATTAATATATTTCTGAATCATCATCTTGCTTGATGCCAGCAGTCCTGCTAAGCAACACAAAGAATATCATCTTATTTCACAGACAGAGAAAAACAGAGTTGGTGATGAGAAGTAACTCCCCAAGGTGAGAAAGCTCTTAAGTAGCACACATGGTATTCAGGTGCAGTGCTTCAAACCAGCTTCTAATGGCACAGCATGGCACTTCTCAGGGTTTGTCCCAAACCATCTATAGCCGTTGGGCAATTTGATGTCATTATGAATTCCAAAAATATAATTGGATCATGCTTTAAACTGATCTGTTAATCTGGGCATGATTAAGTTATGATTAGGGCCTTGACTGGGCCATGTCAGTAGGGCATTGAGCCCCACCCCTTGGTGGGAAAGAAAATATAAAAAGCATCACAAAGAACAGAGCTGCAGCAGGTTTTGAGTAGCAGTTTTGATGTTGGAGAGAAGGCCCTGGGATAGAGACAAGCCATTTGCTGAGAGTTTACAGCTGACCTTGGGGAGAGAAGCAAAGCCTAGAGAGCCTCATAGTCTACAGCTGACCTTGTGGAGGAAACAAAGGCACTGAGACTGGAGAGAAATGTAGCCCTGGGAAGAGAGAAACCCAAGAAGCCTGAACCCTGGCAAACGTCATCAGCTATCTTGCTCCAACACATGGCAATGGACTCTGGTGAGAGAAGTGTTATAACCCAGGAGATCGACCACACTCAGACTTTAACCACTTTTATGAAGTTTATTGAGCTAAGCCCACGGGCATCTGCAGCACCTCTCATGCAGGAGAGAACTGCAGCACCCAGGTTTTAAAATGGCTCCTTTTTATAGGGGGTTGCTGTCGCAGTTTGCAAGCAAGCGCAGTTTGCAAGCAAGATAAACAGAAGCGGATTTTGGCAGTTAGCTAGTGTTTGCACAGAATGCCCTGATAGCCTGGGGCACAGCTGCAGGGTTGAGATGTCCTTGCAGGATTGTTCAAAGGAGGGGAGGTTGTATGCTTGTCTGTCCTTGCGAGATTGTTCAAGGGAGGGGAGGGTGTGCTTTTCAGATAAGACACTTAGGAGACAGTGGGAAACTTTTCTTTTCTACTGTTACTCTGGTTGCCATGAAGGCCTATGGGTAGGCTAATTTAGGGTTCAACAGAAGAAACTTAACGCTTTATGGCCTGGTAACTGTGGACTTCTACCTCAAATAAACACCCTTTATAAAGACCAACCCATTTTTGGTATTTCACATTAGAACCCCTTTGGCTGACTAATACACCATCCTTCTCCGTAGAACAGTCCCAACTTGCCACTTGGCATCTGTCTCGAAAATACTAAGCTGAATTGTGGGTATATATATATGAAGCCACTTCTAAGTAAGCATTGATAGAGCGCCATTGTCCCTACAAAATGGGAACACGACCTCTTTGAGAAGCTCTGTTCCCTGCTGTCTCCTTGACCCACTGCCCTTCAGTCTGCCCCATGCCACAAAGATTTGGTATCAGATCTCTGCCTTAAGGAGCTATCTGGTGTTGAGAGCAAATTTTAACTTTTTGCGAACAACTCACTTGCCACATGTTCAAGGTATGACCAAGGTTGAAGCTTAATTTTGAATACAACCAAATTTAAAGTTTAAATAATGTAGTTAAATAATAACAAATAGAGTTTAAATAACGATGCTGCTGTAAAAATAATTAAATGATTAAAAATGGAGATGGAAAAGATTGTAACCTATCTCACAAAAAGTTGATATTTCTAGAATGTATAAAGAGTATCTAAAAACAGAGACACAAAAGGTCAACTATGCTATAGAAAAATGGGCTGAAAAGTGATCATACAGTTTAAAAAATGGAAATGACTCCATAGGAAGAGATGCTCAACCTCACTCATAATAAGAGAATATAAATCAAAATACATGGAGATATAATTTTAACTATTAACTTGCCATGTTATGATAATATGGTGTTGGCAAAGATGCCTATGTTTTATCTCTTCAGAGTCAGTAGGAGCCATATTTTATATTTCTGCATATCTTAAAAGTATCTTCATACATATCTGATTAATGAGAATCTAAGGTAAGGGTTAGGAGTGAATGCTGGGGATCCTACCAATGATAATTCAAAGTTGCCACAGCCTTTGGAACCAGTAAAAGGAATCCATAGAGGGATGCCAGTGGGAAAAATGCTTATTTTTTCTGTCTTGAGATTATTCTATTGTTCTGGAACAGTACATACAATCATCTTGTCTGGGAACAATTTTGGAAAAATAAAGTGGCAATTCACAAGTATATTGTGAGGATTTTCACACTTCTTCTGACAGTAATCTGGTATGTTAAGGGAAAGGTCTTTGGAATTATATGGTCAAGTACCTACTTCACAGTTCTTTGCCCTCTCCTTTCAGGATGTTTTAGATTGGTACAGATCACAAAGTTTTAATCAACCTAGTCAAAACAAAGTTTTAAAACAAAATGAGTTCTTAACTGGGTATGTCCAATACCTGTGATGACTGACTGTGGAAAGTTAGTCAAAATAAACTGGGGGAAGCGAAGGACAAAACAAAATGCTGTCGATTATTTTGGTTCACAGGTGATAGGAAAAATGTCTCTAAGATATTTATCTTTAGATGTCTTCCTGTAGCCTTTGCATAAGTTTTTCCTATTGGATGATAAAATGAAAGGGCTCAATTCCAAATATTATGACATCTTATGCAATCATTATTTCGAATACTTCTAAAATGTCAAAAGGAGCATAATGCTAATGAAAAACAAGGCAATTTTGCCTAGTCTTGACAAAGTTAGATTTAAAAATAGTAATACCTAATAGGAGGTGAGATTAAATCTGGAATGAATATATCTAATGAAGAAATATACTACCTGCAAGGATATACTATAAGAGAAAGATAATAATTTTCTGTGAATTGTAAAGTGAGTAAAAATCCATAAAGGAGAAGACAAATTTTCAACTTGAGTTATTAGCAAACTTCATTTTGTTAGCTTCCATACAAGAGTAGATTCAAATATTAAATAGGTTAATAGTTAAGACTGTTAACATAACATTAAAAAGCACCAACTTGTAAATTTTCAGGGCTGTAATCAAGAAAGAGAAGTAATTAAACAATTAAATGAAGATTTTCCAAGTGGAAGATTACATTTTTACTCCTTATAAATATCTAATATTTATATTATACATTTGATTATAAAGGTATTATTATGAAAGTTATTTCTAGCTTTAGGCTTGAGTTAAATGTGTCTCCTTAGTTCCTCTACTTCCTTTCAGTATTTATTTATTCATCTCCACCCCTTATATAATCTGTGATCTCATAGGCAGGTGGACCCTCAGCCCATCAAGGTAGCAGTGATGATTGGGTAGTTTAGACATCAGGGACTTTCCTACTGAGTTTACTAAAGTTGTATACTTGGCTGAAGGAATCAGTCAGCTCTGGGTCTCTCCCCACCACCACCACCAAAGGAAGAGTCCCTGATGTAGAATTCTTGGTTTCCTGAAGAAGAAGCCTATTCAACAATTTGGGTTCCCATTTTGGGGTCAATTATCATCTCAAAATCCATATTTGCAGCAAATGTACCACATTAATGAAAGATGTTATTAGTGTGGAAGAGTGGGGAATGGGGCAAGGGTGGGGGTATATGGGAATCCCCATATATTTTTTTTTAAGATTTATTTATGTAACCATTTGGCATTTTGATGTAATTATGAATTCCAAAAATATAATTGGATCATGCTTGTAAACTGATCTGTTAATCTGGGCATGATTAAATTATGATTAGGGCGTTGACTGGGTCAAGTCAGTACGGTGTTGAGCCCCACCCCTTGGTGGGTGCGGGAATTGAATATAAAAGGCAAGGCAAAGGACAGAGGAAGCAGTTTTGAGAAGCAGTTTTGACACTGGAGTTTTGATGTTGGAGAGAAGACCCCAGGAGAAGAGAAGCGAGCCATTCACCTGGTAGTCTACAGCTGACCTTGTGAAGGAACCAGAGGAGCTAAGCCTGGAGAGAAACACAGCCCCGGGAGGAGAGAAACCCAAGAAGCCTGAACCTTGGCAAACATCGGCAGCTGTCTTGCTCCAACACATGGCAATGGACTTTGGTGAGAGAAGAAACTTAACACTTTATGGCCTGGTATCTGTGGACTTCTACCCCAAATAAATACCCTTTATAAAGACGAACCCATTTTTGGTATTTCACATTAGCACCCCTTTGGCTGACTAATACAATTTATTATTTATTTACTTTTTAAAATCCATTTTAAGCCCCCCACCCCCCATTTTTGCTGTTTTGTGTCCATTCGTTGGACAATTCTCTGTGTCTGTTTCCTGCCCTCTCCTCTCATCCTTCTCCTCCTGTCTTCACAAGGATTCGATCCTGGGAACCTCCAATGTGGGAGAGGCATTCTGCGACCTGTGCCACCTCAGTTCCTGGTTTTTTTGGTGTGTCTCTTCTTGGCTCTCCCTTATGTCACTCTCCTGTTATGTCATCATCATGGTTAGGCAGGGCCTGGGTGGCTCACCTGTGCACCTTCTTTATTTTTCTTTTATTTTACCGGGAGGTCCCAGGGATCGAACACAGGTCCCTCCATATGGGAAACGGATGCCCAACCATTTGAGCCACATCCGCCCCCTCCCGATATTTTTTGATGTAACATTTATCTAATCTAAAGCTTCTTTAAAAATAAAATAAATACAATTAAATTAAAATAATTTTTTTAAAAAATCTATATTTGCTTGAAAAAAATTTTCAGAACAACTCACAGGCAAGGCCCAATACTAGGAGTTAATAGATGATAAACAATTTGGAGTTGAAAGGAGAAAAATGACTGACCATTTAGAAATGGCCTATTTCCAATGCATCCCTGGGGACAAGGGAGCTAAGAGATTGACAAGGGAGCTGATGGAGTGGTCTGCTGTTTTCAGGCATAAGGTCATTAGGGGCAGAACTAAAGTTGAATTAACTTGGCGATTATGAAACATTCCTTTCCACTGATCTTGTCTTAGACACATCAGGAAAAATGACCCAAATGTTTTTCTATTTGAAATTTCCAAATGTCCATGGAGAACCAAAACTGAAATGATAACTGAAAGAAGGAGCTTGTCCTCACAGGGGCACCATTTGAAGTGTAAGCAATATATATTGCAAGGTAGGATTTGATACAGCAAAATAGAGTTACAGAACACATGGAGAATAACAGGATTCAAAGAGGAACCCAAGGGTAACATGGAATACAGTCTGCCTGGGAGAATTTGGCAAAGCTTTCCAAAGGTGCTGGACTGTGCTCATGGATGCATGTAGTGAGTGTGTATTGCTTGCATCCAACCTGCCAAGACTGAGCTGGGTGCCAGGGGTGGTGGAGAAGACAGACACTTGCTACAATAATCACAATATATATTGGAAGAGCAATGATACAGATGTGTGTTTGTAGGTTTTGAAATGCATATGAGGGTTGGCCTACCCAGACCCTAGGTGGAAGCCCCCTGAAAATTTCCAAAGGAGAGGTGCTTGAGCTGAGTGCAAACAACAAGAAAAACAAAAAGCAATCAAACCAACAAACAGCCATGTCAGGGGGTTAGAGAGTAAAGACAAAAAAAAAAAAAAAGGAAAATCTGTGCAGAGAGCACACCCTAAACAAAGCCACAGAGGGATAAAACAAATGTTAGGAAGTAGTGATGGGCAGCTTTGGAGTTGGCAACAGTGAGATCAATGGCACCAAGATGAGAAAATGTCAAGAAGGTTCAGTGACTAATGAATGAGAGGCCAGAGTGCTAGGGCAGTTGGAGAAAATATGCCAGAGGGAGAGAAGTGTGAGCAAGGAGAGGTATCCCAGAGATGACATGGGAGGAAAGTGAGAGCTTTGAAAGTCATGTGAAGATGTTTGGTCCCATTTTCTACCTGTCACATAGCCATGACACTATTGTGGTTTGGACTGGAAAATAGCAGCAGTGTGAGGGAGGATAGGATAGGGAATGAGTTGAGAAAGCAGCATGACCAGCTAGCAGTTATTACAATAGCAGAGCAGTCCTGGTGAGCAGGGATGCCTCTGAGCACCAAGGAGATGGTAGACAGTAGGGTGGTAGGATACGTGAAAGATATTGTATGGTTAGGATGGCTGATGATGGTCTGTGGCCAAAGAGCCAAGTTAAAAATGGCTAGCTAGAGTGTCTGGCTAGCCTGGACAAGACTGAAGTAAGGAGAAGGAGAGTTATACAGATAAAGATTATGATTCTGGTTGGCTCTTGTACAACATGCATATGAAATTCAAAAGGCCAGTGAGACCTGAAGATGGGAGCGTTTTATGCAAAGGTAGAGCAAACTTCAAGGAAATGAATGAAGTCACCATAGAATAACACATTTGCCTTCCCTAAGTCTTTTCAAATTCTGGCTTCCCTTTATTCCACATCTATAGTCTCTCCCATATCTAATCAATTTCCAAGTTCCAGCAATCTTTCCCAGTCAAGTTTTGGGCTGTTTTATCATGTTTGTTTTCAGAGCTGGCCTGTCTAATATGATGGCCACTAGCCACTTGTGGCTGTGGGTACCAGAAACCAACTCCCCAATGAGAGTTGGTTTTTTCATTTTTGTTTGTTTGTTTGTTTGTTTTTGTTTTTAAGAGGTACCAGGGCTCAAACCTGGGACCTCTTACATGAGAAGCAGGCACTCAACCACCTGAGCTACATCTGCTCCATAGAAATTTTTTAAAATTCTAGGAAATTTCAAATTAAATATGTAGCTTGTGTTATATTTATATTGGACAGTGCTGTTTTTGAGTATTGTTGCAATATGGTAATTTTATATAACTTATAAGTAGGATATAAATTATTAAGGCCACTTATGAAATCCAACACCTGTAACTCTATCTCTTTGAGCACAGTGACTTCCTGTGATCTACTGTACATCAGTGTATGATATTCTCCAATATGGAGAGTGTGAGGTCACTAAGGACCTCACCTAAGCAGCCCCATCATATGAATAAAAATTGTCGGGGTATTTTCTTTCTGATAAATCCTTGTGTGACAGTTTGAAGTTCTTAAGTTCTTTTATGAATCCCGAAAAGAAAAAGGTTTTTTTGTTTGTTTGTTTTGTTTTTAACTAATCCATTCCTTTGAGTGTGAGACCCTTTTGATTGGACTACATCAGAGAGGTATAACTCAGGTTGAGTCTCCACCCTCTTGCTGCATCTGATATAAATGGAGACACAGAAAAAGGTACCTACCTCATTTTGACCCAGCCATGTGAGAGAGAGGACTGCAGAAAGATAAAGAAACCCCAAGAGGGTCAATGAGTTGAGCCCAGGGAGAGATGCCCACAGACCCACTGTCTGGCTTTACCATAAGGCAGCATGCCAGGATCAACAATAGTTGACTTCAGTGAGAAAACTTCTCTGACGGTGCTTTGATTTAGACATTTCACAGGCTCATAACTGTAAGCTTTTACCCAAAATAAAGTCCCCTTTATAAAAACCAACACATTTCTGTTACTTTGCATAGGCGGCCCTGTGGCAAACTAAGACAGCTGGGAATAAACATTGTCAGGTAGTGGTAAGTTGGTAAATCAGATCTTGACAAAACAAAACAAAACAGAAATCTTGTTTTGAAACTTCCTGTGGTGCAAATGTTTCCTCCATGCCTATTTTGTCAAATAGTCTGAAAACTGGCTTGCAAAATTTCTGAATATTTACCAATAGGCTCTGGCAAACCAGTTCCAGTGGCTCCAGCACACCATTGTCAAATGCCCAGCCATATGGTGAGCCAAATAATCAAATGTGACAATATAAATACTTTAAAATCTGTGGCTAGTGAACAATGGCTTTCCTTGGTATGGTAAATCATGTCCAGTGGCTAGAATGATTTAAATTCCCGTAGTCTGTAAGAACATTTACCTGTTATTGTTAGAAACATTATGAATGGTTTCTATCATATTTCTGTTAATTAATCTGCTAAAATTTGATACTTTAATAACTGTACAATGATGTTGGAAATGACCTGTATGCTCCTTGAACCTCTTTCTAAAATAAATATTTTTAACCAAAAAAAAAAAGGAATCAAGTGTGAGTCTAGACCTGTGATGACCAATAGAACTTTCTGTAAGTGATGAAATGATGATAATGTTCTAGGTGGGTGCTCTGTGGCTATTGAGCACTTGAACAGTGGCTTGTGTGACTAAGGAAATGAAATTTTAATTTAATTTGATTTTAATTAATTAACATTTAAATGGTCATGTGTGGCTAGTGGCTACCATACTGTGAAGCACAGGTCTAAAGCTACATAGGGCAGACCAAACCATGATTTTTAACGCAAACAACACAACATTTCATCTGTAAGGAGCGTAATGAGAGAAAGAGAGAGATTGATTGTCAAAACCTAAACCAGCCCAGCTCCTAACTTGAGTAAAAGAGATATAGCTGGGGACATAGGGTAAAGAGTAGGGGATTACATACATCTGTCTACTACCTAAAGCACCTCAATCTCTTCTACTAGGAGAAAGAAGAAAACAGAAACTGCCCTCAATATGTTTTGTTGATCATTTTTCATAAAACTCTGGTGAATATTCCTTAAGTTCCCATTAACACAACTTAAATTTATGGAAATGACCCCTGAAACCTTCTCTAGCATACTGACCAAAAATGTTTAAGCTTCTTAGATAATACTAATATTTATAATTAGTAGTAATTAGCCATATGATTAATATTATTATTAAATAATAAAAAGAAAGATATTTCCATCCTGAGGATTCTTCTCATCTTGGTAGTTAAAGTTCAGTCCATGGTTATTTACTCAGTTCTCTGACTACAGGGGAGAACTCAGTTATCATACAACAATCATCTCGGTCCTTCAGAAAGTTCTAGACTACTGAATTAGGCCTAAGGAAGAAGTTCCTACTCTGTATCCAAGTTAGGAGCCTCAACTCTATATGCACCTTAGGAGCCTCAACCAGTTAGCACACACTTTTCCTGAGCATCTGAGTTTCAGAAACAATAAGAAACCTCATGCCTTATTGCAAGGAATATTTGACAATAGCTGAAGGCATATTATGTTTGTCTTAACCACATAAGACGCATCAATCTCATTTCCATTGCTTCAGACTCTAAATGAACTCACTATCTTGTTGATTCATTACAAAGTTGTTGATAAAATGAAACCAGAATTTAGACAACAGATTACGATCAGTTCTGGTTTCTGAAGCCCATTTAGCTGAATTCCAGAAACTAGAAACTTTACAATTGATCCAAAGTTTGTATTTCTGTAATAATATAGTAATTTCTTAATTGTTTCATTTATTCCAAATGGGCACATAAAAAAAATTTAATTGATCAGTAGAACTTCGAATTTCATTATTTATACTAAATGTGTATGTATTTAATGATGATTTTTAAAATCAGTTGATATATTATGATGACAATTTTTCCCATATTCTGCTTTTAGGTTATTTTCCTGAATCAGTAATGATATAGCAGAGAGATTTTTATTTTAAAACTATGACTAAAGAGTTTATCTGTGAGAGCAATACCTTGAAGTCTATCACATGAAAATCACTGGCCCCTCTTCAGCCTTTGCAACATAGATTCTTATAATCTCGTCCTGGTCTGTCCCCATCAACTTGACTTTTTATAAATTATTTTTCAGTTTTTACAACCAAACACTCTCCCCATTAACCTCTAATTTGGTTTCTATCTCTATTAATTTGCTACTTCCAGTCATCTCTTGAAAGTGATACCATAGAATTTTTGCCCTTATATGCCTTGCTTATTTCACTGAGCATATTTCCAAGGTTCTTCCATGTTGCAACATACCACATAACATCATTATTTCTTAAGGCTGAAAAATATCCTGTTGTATGTATATACCACATTTTATCAGTTTATCTGTTGATGGACATTTGGGTTGTTTCCACCATTTGGCTACTTTGAATAATGCTGCTATAAACATTGTGTACAAGGATCTATTTGAGACTCTGCTTTCACTTTCCTTGGGTACATAACTAGAAGTGGAATTGCCTGGTCATATGGTAATTCTATATTTAACTTTTTGAGGAGGCTCCATATTGCTTTTCACAGTGGTTGCACCATTTTACTTTCCTACCTATGATTCATTAGAGTTCTAATTTCTCTGCATCTTCCCTAATTCTTGTTATTCTCCATTTTCCAATAATAGCGATCCTTGTGGGTATGAAGTGGTATCTCATTGTGGTTTTGATGTGCATTCTCCTAATGGCTAATGATGATGAACATCTTTTCATGTGCTTTTTGGCAATTTGTATATCTTCTTTGGAGAAAGTCTATTCAAGTTCTTTGCCCATTTTTAATGGGGTTGCTTCTCTTTTTGTTGTTACATTGTAAACTTTACTTATATATTCTGGATAATATCCAACATATGCTTTGTAACTATTCTTTTCCATTCCAAATATCTTTGATAATTTCCTGCGATGCACAAAAGTTTTTAATTTTGGTGAAATCAAATTCATCTATTGTTTCTTTTGTTGTCCATGATTTTGGTGTCCTTTCTAAGGATCCATTGCCAAGTCCTAAGTCATAAAGATTTTCCCCTATATTTTCTTCCAAGAGTTTTATAGTTTCAGCTCATATATTTAGGTCCTATATCCTTTTTGAGTTGATTTTTGTATATGGTGTGAAGTAAGGGTATAACTTCATTCTTTTGCATATATTTTTCTTATGTTCTGAAAAAATATTTATTTACATAAACAAATGAACTCTTATAATTTAATCACTGAAAAATTCTTAATTATTTATGCCACAGAATTACCAGGTGCTATGGGAACAGATAATAAAAAGACATTAGTAATTTAAAGTTTACCTCAAAAGGTAAGTTAGATGGTTCCAATAAGTATATATAAGAACTGCATTGTTGAAAAAATGCAGATTTCAGGATGCAAAAGCTCAGTAATCTGCATTTTGATAATTATCCCAGTTTTTTCTTATACAGAATTACTGGCCTCATTGGTGAAGAGTCTAAGAACCTTGCAAACCACCCTAAGTATTACCAGTAGCTATTTATCTGCATAACTCCCCCCGCCACCAAAAAAAAAAAAAAGAGAATTTGCATATTCAATTGCTTAACATCTACACTCAAGCATTACTCCCTAGAAAGTATGAAATATGCTTTACAAGCTTAGATACCTATTACTTAGTGATTTAAAATAAAATCTTGGTCCTCAATATTCTCAACTCATAGGAAATTGTTTACTTAAAAAAAAAATAAAAGAATCAGTCATCTAAGAATAACAGTGATTACTGGTCAATACAAGATGGAAAGAACAAGATTATTATAGAACCAATTAACCTTTGATTCTATTCATCACTTCTCTTCCACACTACTGGTAAGAACTATACTGCAAAAGAAATCAACTTCAAAAGGGTGTCCCCCTTTCCCGTGACTATATACAAAAGGAATCAAAATGAAAGACTTCATCATTAAAATCTAAGCAGTTCAGAGCCACAAACCTCTGACCTCTTCATCCCCAGGAGAGTCTTCTTCTAGAGATACTTTTTCCTGGTCCTAGAATACTAATTTGAGTTAAAAAATAATTTGAAATAGTTCTTTGGATTGAGAACATAGTCTCTCTGGGACAAAAGTGATTTAAGGCAAAACAGCAGCACAAAAATACATATTCGGTAGAAGGAGAAGAAACAAGAGGTGAAGGTTAACTATTAACAGACTATTGTGAGCAGAGTCACGATATCTGTAAATTTATTATGATTTCTCCATGAGTCAGGAGTGTTCTCAAGCATTTTTTGATGATATGGCATTAATAAACAAAGGCAGCAATACTCTGATTTGTGTTCCACTTTGTGTAATTTGAAGGGCCATCTCTTTGAGATTCAAGCATCCACAAAAGACCAGAGAGAGGAGAGCTGTATCTGCTTCTGTGTCCAGCTCAGATGTATGGGGTTAATCCCACAAACCTGGGGAGTGTTCATTGATTTGAAGCTGAGGTAGAGTGCATATCAATCTTTCCCTTAAAAAAGTAGAAGACATTAGAGAAGAGGGAAAGGGGAAAACATGATGGCAAGCCATAATATACAAGGGCCAAGGGCCAAAGACCATAAAATAAAAACAAAGTTGTATTTACATGTTGTGTTTGTACCTATAACAATGGCTTACTCAGATCACAGCATTACCTTTGTTGCTTTTATGGCTGAAAGAACTTTACACTTCAGCTTTTTCTTGTTGCCAAGTTATTTTATCTCTTTCAAGTTATTGAACCCTTTGTTAAAGGCCATGAATGATGCCTAGAATTGATCTCAAAAAACAGTAGGTAAATAAGAAAATAACCTACCAGTTCACTTGGATACCCATTGTTCATATGAAAATGTATTGTTGATTTTATTAAATTTCTAGAGTTTGATCCTTTAGTATCTGACCACCATTCTGTTAAAGTTAGTATATTAAAACTCTCCAAGTAACTGTGGTTCAGTCTGTTCCTAAACCAATTCCTTCTACTACAAATGAGTGGGCAGATATCAAGAAATGCCAGGTCTTTCCAATGGCTCAAGGAGATAAAGGAAAAATATGGGAAAAGAACAAAAAAAATGAGGAATATGAGGAAATGAGGAAAACAATTAATGAACAATGTGGTAAAATCTCCAGAGAAATCTTTTAGTTAAAGAACACAGTGAATAAAATGAAAAATTCCCTAGAGAGTTTCAATAGCAGATTGGAGGTGGCAGAAGAAAGAATCAGTGAGGATAAAATTGTGTTTGCCATAGTAACTTGGGAGTCTTTATGTGTAAACGGGCAATATAAATCATCAAGAGGGGTATAGCACATCAGGAATCTTATCCTTTTATAGGTCCTCTATGATAGGGTATCCTAACAGATCACCGAACAGTCATCTTGACACAGTATGAAATAATTTAACTATAAATTAGTTTCAGTTATTTGTTATCTTAATCATAAAATGTTATTGTGCTTTTAATGGTCACATTGAATTTTTGAAGATAAGTCTTTATACAGGCTGGGAAAAACGTTATTACTCATATTTTCCAGTCTTCCATTATGGTATTTGTCAGCTATTTGGCCATCTTATCCTTCCTTTTCTTTCCTCTTTGAGACTCTTTTGTTGGCAGAATGTGGTATTGACATGGGCTCTGTGGTCAGTCTTTGATTCAAACCTCAGCTCCTTATTTGTAGCTAGTAATAGTTATGTCATGTTTGCTGTGATGAGTACATTTATGCAATGGGACAGTACACACTTATATTAAAAAATGCGGTTTCCTTCCTATGCATTTTCATCTGGGACATTTCTATGTGTGGTGATTTGAGTCCTTTGTGGGCCCCAGAAAATTATGTTCTTGGACTTGTCCATTCCTGTGTGTCTGAACCTATTGTAAGTTTCACCATTTGATTAGATTACTGCAGTAAGGCATAATCCAGGGTGGCTCTTAATCCTTTTACTGGAGTCCTCTATAAATGAATGAATATGGAAAGAACAGGTTGCAGAGACACACAGGAGCTCAGAGAGAAACCCGCAGAGGCTGAGAGATAGGGTTCCAGAGGCCGGAGGCTGGAATTGGCAGAGTGCGAAGACGTGGAGAGAGGCTTCCAGAAGCTGAGAGAAGAATTTGAGAAAAGCAAGAAGCTGAAAGCAATGAGACCTGCAGGATCCCAAGTAGCCTGATGCCTTTATTTGGACATTTTTAAAGGGCTCAAAACTGTAAGCTTATAAGTTAATAAATCCCCATTGTAAAAGCCAACCCATTTCTAGTATATTGCCTTGGCAGCCTTTAGCAAGCTAAAACACTATGTAAGGTTACAGAGCTAAGAACAGGTTTGTAGAGGAGTTTCTCAAAATGATTCATCAACAGCCAATTCTGTGCTCTGTTTTAACCACAGTACTGTATAGTCTTCCTCTTGTGTTCTTACCTACTTTCCTGATAAACTACATCTAGCCTTCTGTTCAGACAAAGGTTGGAAAGCTCCTAGATGAGCATTCAGCTGACACCAGACAGGGAATACCTACTCAAAAGCAGCATCTTCAGACTCTTGAAATGTCACCAGCTGCATAGTCTTCTCCCATCATGTCCTACAATTATCTTCAGCAAGTGGACCAATGAAGCAGCTCCACCAAAACTAAATCCACCTTCAGAAATGAAGTACTTGAAAAGGTTATAGGTTTTCACTTAAAATAAATAGACAATTCAAATTATTCAGATTAAATAAATAATCTTGAACATTGAGAAAGAAACCTCTCAACTCAGAAAAAAATAGTCAAAAGTACAAATTTGATTGAGATCCCTGAAAAATAATTAAAAATTAAAAATGCATACATACACACATACATATGTACATCTGTTTTTTTCTTGAAAAGAATCAATATAATAGATGTTGTAGACTCAGTGAAGACCAAATAGAATTGTTTCCTTGAATCAGGTTGTCAGTTTTCAAATCCAGATATCATAACAGGCTTTTGAGCATGGGCAACATCTCTGAGTGTCAGTTTCTTCATCTCTAAAGTAGGGATAATAATACTTTCTATATTAACAATAAAACAAGGTTAAATAAGATAATGAGAACAATGCCTGGAACATAATACTTTCAAATTATTATTATTCTCCCATCAATAACTCACAAGTGGTCAGTAGACAAAGGAAGTGGATACACATTGCATTTCCTAGGGCACAGGGTTCCTTCCTTTGCCAGACTCTGAGGGGTACACAAGCATCAGATCATCATGGGTGAGAGTCCTGTTCTGCACTTTATAATTGGGTGACTTGGATAAGTAAATTAACTGAGCACTCCCTCAATTTCCTCTTCATGAAGTAGTGCTATGAATACTACTTCATATGATTAGTATGAAAATTAGATATGTAGTCATATGCAACATACCTGGCAGAGGGTACTTCCCATAGAGTATAGATAGTTTATTTTTAATCCCTGGAAATTGCTCTTTCAATACATTCCTGAATAACTCATCCATCTGCCAAATCCCTTCCCCTCATCCAAAACAAACCATGAAGGCATGCTAATAGTAGCCTTAAAAATCACAATTCACTAGTTCTCTATTCTGTTCTAGTTTGGCTTCTTCTGATTCCAGTATAGAGAGGAAAATGAAGGAAGGGGGAAGAAGTTGAAGATTATAGAGAAAAGTGGGAAGGGGTGAAACAGAATGAACAGGAAAGTAGGAGAGAAAAATAGAGCAGATTGGTATAGAAGGTAAGACTTAAGGAAAGGCCCAACTGATTTTGTCACATCAGCTCTATGAAAGCCAAACTCAGAACAAGTTGTCATAAGCTTACCCTTCTGTCTTGTGTGTTCTTCCCTGACCCCTTGCATTAGAATCCTTCCCAGCCTTCATATCTCAACTCATATATCACTTCTTCAGAGAAGCTGCTTTAGACCATCCTATGAAAAATAGCTTTGTCTCAATTCTTTACTCTTATCTCAGCTCCTTATTTGTTTCGTGAATAGCACTTTTTTTTACTCTTTGGTCTAATAGATGCTTTAGCATCTTTATTCCTGAAGAGGATTATGTACCCTGAAGGGAAGGAGCTAGTGACCCCTATTCAGATTGAACTCCCATTGTCTTGCACTGTGCCCCACACAGATAAGAATGGGTTCATTTATTGAGTGATGACTCTTTTATAACACTTAGCATACATTATCAATTCATTGATTCATTTAATCCTCTCATGAACACAATGTGGTAGGATTATCATCTCCATTTTACAGTTGAAGAAATTGAGGCTCAAGGGGTTAAACGAGTTGCAATAGTTCACAGAGCTAGTAAAAGATGGACTTGGGTTCAAGCCTGCATCTGTCTGACCGAACAGCCCACACTCGCAACTCCTCCGTGACATGGCCTCGATGATGGTCCTCTCGGGGCATTGTGGTGAAAAAAGCATCTACAGGCCCTTACAAGACACATTCCCAAGAGTCAGCTGTGGTCATATTGAACCTGCATGGCTCCAAAAGAAGGGGGCCTTTGGACCCCTGAAATAAGGAGAAGGATTGTTTTATAAAGATGGTTTAAACCCCACCTAAAAAGATTAAATGTACCTCTTCTCGTCTGTAGAGACTGAGGGAAATAATTTTATTGGTTGTTCTTATTCAAATTTTTGGTTGGTCCTTTCTCTTCAACCCTTTTTTTTTTTTTTCCTTTTTATTTATTTATTTATTTATTTATTTATTTATTTATTCTTCTTTTCTCTCTTCAACCTTTTAATGTTAGAGATTTCTAGGGCTTAATTCTTGGACGTCTTATGCTCTCCATCTATTCTTATTCTCTTAGTGATTCCATTCAGTCTCATGGCTTTATATAACATCTATGCCATTAACTACCAAATTTATATCTACAGCCTGGGCTTCTCTTCTGAACTGTAGTCTCATATATTATGTAATCAGTATCTCCACTTGTATACCTAATGGAGATTTAAAAATAAACTCTAGTTCTTCCCCTTCTGTTGTTTTCCCCACTCAGGTTGAAAGCAAAAAAAGTGCATTGTAGACAAAAATCTTGGCATCAACATTGATCCCTCTCTTTCTTTTGCACCCCAGGTATAATTAGCCAGTGCCATTGAAGCAGTACACTCAAAATTTGTCCTGAATCAAACCATGCCTCGCCACCTCCACTGATACCCCGGTCTCAGCTACCATAATTTCGTGCCTGAATGACTACAGAAGGATTTCCTGCTTCAAGTTTTACTTCCCAAAATCTGTTCTCAACATAGTGGTCAGAGTGGTCCCTTTAAAATATAAGATGATGTAACTTCCCTGTTCAAAACTCAGCAATGGTTCCCATCATACTCAGAGTTGATGTAAAACTCTTACTTATCCATAAAGCCCTACATTATCAGGCCTCTATTACCTCTCTGATGTCCTAGTCTATGGCTCTTCCCACAGGTCACATTACTTTAGCCACCCTGGTGTCCTTAATGTTCTTTATACACTCCTGACACACTCCTCTTTTATGAGAAATGGCTCTTGTCTAGCTGTCCCTGTCCTGAGAAGCACCTTAAAGTCATCACTCAAATTTCACTTTCTCAAGGAAGCATAAGATACCACCTCACTTGATACTCCAACGTTTGCCTCTCATGTCATCTGCTTTACCCTGAACGAATTTTTTCTATAACCAATATCACCTTTTAAGGTGAAATGAAATGCTCTAATTTAGAATGTTTATTGTTTATTGTCTGTCTTCTCCCACTAGAATATAAGATGAAGGCAGACAAGAAATTTAATATTTTTTTCAGTGATGTATCCAAAACATTCCAAAAATGTGACTTGTATGTACTCAATAAATAGGTGTTGGATGGTCAACATTAAATTTTATATTCCACACTACAAAAGTTTTAAGTCATTCTCCAGTCTTTTTCAGTTTGCTGAAATTATGATCACTTCTGAAAAGGAAGAATTAGACAGTTTCCAAAATTTTTACTAAATATGAAGGAAGCCATAAATACAGACAGAATGAGAAAACTGAAGGTAGAAAGAATAAATAAAGAAGCTGAAGCAGAAATGAGAGGGAAAAAATAGAATCCAAGAAAAAAAGTTATGTAAGAATGAATGAGAAACTAGAATAGGAAGCATAAAAAGGAATCTTAAATATGAGGTGAATAAAAACAGAAAAATCAAATGGCATTGAGTTCAGATTAAAAGTAGAATTAAAGCCTAACTCAGTTTGTAGCTCATTGTGAAAAATTCGTTTTTATCTTAGAAAAAAACAATGTTTTTTTCTTTTTGAGTACACATGATCTTAAATAATTCTCTCGTCTATTCAATAAGAAGTGGTAATCAGTGTTGAAACATTACTAATCCTATATTATTATTTAGAAGCTTCTTTAAACACAAAAATGCTCACTATCATAGTTATATTTACCTATTCATTTATCTTTTCCAGTGCTCTTTATTTCTTTGCATAGATTCATATTTCCATCTGATATCGTTTCCCTTTTATGTGAAGCGGTTCTTTAGTATTTGTTTTAGTGAATATCTGAAGTTGGTGAATAATTCTCAGCCTTTGTATGTTTGAAAAAGTCTATTTAATGTCCATTTATTAGAGACATTTTTACTAATTATAGAATTCTAGGTTGATGGGTTTTTTTTCCCCCAATACAGTTCTACTGTGGTACTTGACTGCATTGAAACTTGTCGAATTTGATACTCAATGAATTTTGACATGAAAATTTTGTCCCAGTACTGGTCATTTATTTGATACTTGATGCACAAGCTAGCACTTGTCGGTGTTGGTTGCCTCGTGACTTGCTACCCTTTGCAGCCGAAACAAAGGGTCATGCGTTAGTCACGTGGTAGTGCTTGCCCTGTGCACACCCAATTGCAGTCTTAGCTTCTGTGATCATTTTGTGTATTTTTATGTTTTTTTTTTCCTCATCATGGGTCCTAAGAAAAATGGGCAGTGATAGTGCTGAGCAGGAAAGAAAATTATTTTGCACCACCATTGAGCAAAAGAAAGAAATAATAGGTAAATAGGAGAGTGGTATTTGCATTACTGATCTTGCTAGGGAATATGGTATGCCTACAACAACGGTCTCCACCATTAAGAATAAAGAAGCAATAGAAAAGGCTGATGTTGTGAAAGAAGTTAAAGCAGTAACAAAGCAGTGTTTCTAAACACTCAAGGAAGTTAAAAAGCTGTTATTAATTTGAGTAAACAAGAAGCAGTTAGTGGGCGACAGTGTATTGGAAGCCATGATATGTAAAAAAGCATAAGTGTTGCATGCTGATCTTTTGAAAAACAAACCAGAACCCAGTGATGAGAGTTGAAGTTATTAAGGCCAGCCATGGCTGGTTTGATAATTTTAAAAAGAGGATTGGCATCCATAGTATGATGAGGCATGGTGAGACAGCGAGTGCTAATCAAAGGGCCGCTGATGAATTTGTCAGTGAATTTCAAGATTATGTAGAGGTTACGGGTTTTATTCCCTACCAAGTTTTTAACTGTGATGAGACCAGAGTTTAAAAAAAAAAAATGACGAATAGAACCTGCATCACAAAAGAGGAGAAGACATTACCAGGCCAGATTTTGTGACCAGAAACTATAACTCTGAGAGACTTTGAATGGTTTGAGGCTGACCCCAAACCGGCAAGTACAGAGGGTACAGTTGTGCAGGATATTGAATCTTTGGGTCAATCTATGGGTTTGGAGGTCAATGCTGATGATTTTGAGGAGATAGTGGAGGAACATTGTGAAGAGCTCAGCACTGAGGAATTGCAAGAATTACAGAAGGAGCAGCAACAAGAGGTGGCTGAAGAGATTTTTTCAGGTGAGGAGGAGATAAGGGAGGACGCCCCAGGTCCTTGATAAAAGAAATGTTTGAAAATGGGCAGAAGTTCAAAACTTTGTGGAGAAGCACCATCTGGACAAAGCTCTGACAAGCAGAAATGTGAATTTATTGAATGACCATACAATGTCACATTTTCGAGGAATTCTGAAAAGAAGACAGAAACAGTCCTCAATGGATAAGTTTTTAGTGAAGGTGACAAAGAATGTGTCAGAGCCTGTGGGGCAAGTTGAAAAGGGGCAGAAAAGAGAAAGCACACCTGAACTGCAAGTACCTGATGTTCTATTGGAGGGGGACTCTCCTTCCAAGCAACACTCCATGTAACCTCTCCTCCTCACCCCTCTTCTCCCTCCACCTCATTAGGCCATGGACTCTTCTCATTACAGGCAAAGTGAAGTTTTTATTTTATTTAATCTAGGTATTTATTAATTTTTAGGTTTATTTCTCATGTAAAGTAATGATACACAACCCTGTATTTTTACATATTGCCTTAAAAATGCGCATTGTCTTTGGTTTGGGAACACATTACATTTATTTACATTATTCCTTATGGGAAAAATTTGTTTGGTACTTGACATTTTTGGTACTCGTTGCACCTCCTGGAACCAATGACGAGGTACCACTGTACTTTAAAGATGTTGCTCCACTATCTTTTTTGCTTCCATTGTTCCATATGAGAAGTCTGCTGTTATTCTTATCTACTCCTCTATATGTAATGTGTCTTTTTTCTCATGCTAGTTTTAAGATTCTTCTCTTTATCACTGGTTTTAAGCAGTTTGATCATGACGTGCAATGGTATAATTTTCTTCATGTTTGTTGACATCGAGGTTCATTGAGTTTCTTGGATCTGTGGCTTTCTATGTCTCATCAAATGTAAAATTTCAGCCATTATTTCTTCAAATATTTTTTATCTTCTCCCTCCCATTTTGGGGCTCTGATTACAAATATTAGCATGATTTAAGTTATTTCACAGCTTACTGATGATTCTCTGTTAATTTTTTTCAGTGTTTTCCTCTTTGTGTTTCATTTTTATTAGTTTATACACCTATATCCTCAAGTTAACTAACATTTTCTTCTGCAAAGGTTAATCTTCTAATCATATCCAGTCCATTTTTCATCTACAGAAGTCCAATTTTGGTCTTTTTTTATATCTCCTGTTTCTCTACTTAGTATAATCAATCTTTCCTGTAACTTCTTGAACATATGCAAAATAGTTACAATAACCATTTTTAATGTCTTTCCAAATAATTCTATTATCTGTGTCATTTCTTAGTCTATTTCTCTTGATTATTTTTCCACTTCATTATAGGCTATATTTTCCTGCTTCTTTGCATGCCTAGTTGGACACTGGACATTGTGAATTTTAACTTTTTGGGCATTGGATATTATTGTATTTCCTCTACTTATTTTGGAGATTTGTTTTGGGAGGTTACCAAGTTACTTGAAAATAGCTTGATTTGTTTTGTCTTGCTTTTATGCTCTTTTAATGGTACTAGAGCCATCTTTAGCTTAGGGCTACTTTTACCTATTTCTGAGGCTGTATTGTCTAGGTACTCTACCCAAAGACCTTTGTATTACAAGACTTTCAAGTTTGGTAGAGAAACAAACTGTATGAATTCCAAAGATGATTTCTTCTGCTTCTTATGGGTTGTTCTTTCACTCTTTCACTTGCTGTGAATTGTTTCTTCACACAGACACACACATATTATCTTACCAAAGACATTCGATCATGTAAGAGATGTTATCTCTGTCTTCAAGTAGCTGATCGTCTCTATGGGCAGTATGGAGTGATTGAAAATCTCTATATGAACTAGATATTAGAACTCCTAGTTTCTGGCTTATAACTAGCTTGCTGCCTTGCTTTGGGTCTCACATTTTATTCTACAAAAATATCCCATATTTTGAAAAATTTATGATTCCAGAATTTTTTTTCTAAATTGCATGTTTTCTTTTTTACTATTGCATAGACTTACTGAATTCTAATGCTATAAGAGATGTTAGAGTACTCAGACCGAATTCCTTATTTTCATAAATGACAAAACCCAGAATAAAGATCTTGAACTAAGGTACATACAATTAACAATTGTAAGAAGATATGAGGAGGAAAAAATCTGTAATATGAAGATGACTTTATATACAAATACATGTGTATATGTAACCGAGAGTTTAGAGTTAACAAATGGTTTTAATTATTGAATCATTGTGTAGATGCCTTTTTGCTTTCTAGATATTGGAGAATATTGTAGAATAGTCAAAAGTAAATATCTGAAACTAGTGAAACTAATTGAACTTGTAAACCAAATGTCTTGATCTTTGTTAATGAGAGTATAAATATATACTCTTTACCTTCTGACTATAAAAGCCTCATGATAACTCGTGGTTGGCCCCATTTGTACCCCCTTTTCTTGATTTACAACTTTGAAGTCTTGTAATCACGTAGTCAGCCCCTTCATATTTACTGATGAAGGAACTTGAGTCTGCTCAGAACTAACCCACTGCAGTTCCTAAATTTATGAGACAAAGTTAGTTCCAACCAAAATTAGCCTACCTGACACGTGCACTAGCTTAAACCTTAACCTAAAAGTGACCTATACCTCATTATAATATTAAAAATTATGCCCAACATCATGTAAAGGACATATGTTCTGTGACTAGACATGTAAACAATCTGTGCATGTTCAATAATTAGATCATCTCTAAATTTGTCATGTTAAGCCATTATACTCATTATCCTAAACCTGACTGTCTTTGGATACTATAAAACTCTCAGAGTTACTACAGTTTGGGGAGACAGATTTAAGATCCATAGGCCTGATCTCCTTGTTTTGTGCTTGGCAATAAAACTCTTTATCCCTTTAAAACCCCAATGTCACAGGAATTAGTCATCTTGAACCCAGGCAGAGAACACCACATTGATTGGTATCAAATATACATAAAGTTCAAGAGTTCAAGATGTTGACAGAATATCTACATAAATCTTTGTAATGGGCAGTTAAGATCTTAAAATGAGGTCTAGTTCAGGTATATGGATTTGTCTTCATTTCCCCAGAGGTGAGAATGAAAGACCCAAGATAGAGCCTAGAAAATTAACCTGAGAGAAAAATTAAGGCTAAGGAACAGAAAGAGAATGTTGGGGGAGACATCAGAAATGCAGAAGAAACTAGAGAATGTGAAAATCCAGTGTAGATATAGTACCAACTAAAGAAAATGTTCCAAGAAAGAGTAGCTGTTCCATAGTACCTGTTGGAATAAGAGGAATAAGAATATAAAGACTAGAAAGTCTTAATTGAATTTGGTAACTGGAGATCATTAATGACATTTAAAACAATATTTTCCCAGAAGGATGGGCATACATTTCTATTAAAAGGGATTAATAGAAAGTGGGTATTGATATCACTCTATTTGGGAATGCATATTCAGTGTTTATTATTGTGCTGTGAGCTTTTCTAAGTGCTTTGTTAAGTATGAAGTCATTTAACCCATCTTCATACACATTATTATCACTGTTGAGATAAGGAAATGGAAGCACAGAACAGTTAAACACTTGCCCAACATCGTATAGGTCATACATAGGTGGTGGAGCTGGAATTCCCGCCCTTGCAATCTTGCTCCAGGTTCATGCTTTTAACCAGAAGTTACATTGACTTTCTGTCAGGGAGGGGATGAAGGTGGGGCGACGGGCGAACACTACAAAAGATAGGAATAGATGGAAACTTTCTGAAAATGATAAAGGGTATATATGAAAAACCCAAAGCTAACATCATTTTCAACGGTGAAATCCTAAAAGCCTTCCCTCTGAGATCGGGAACAAGACAAGGATGCCCACTATCACCGCTCCTATTTAACATTGTCTTAGAAGTACTTGCACGAGCACTGAGACAAGAAAAGGACATAAAAGGCATCCAGATTGGAAAAGAAGAAGTAAAAATTTCATTATTTGCAGATGACATGATCCTATACATAGAAAGCCCTGAGAAATCGACAACAAGGCTTCTAGAACTTATAAAGGAGTTCAGTAATGTTGCAGGCTATAAGGTCAATGCTCAAAAATCAGTAGCATTTCTATACACCAATAACCAGCAAACTGAGGAGGAAATCAGGAAAAAAATACCATTTACAATAGTAAACAAAAGAATCAAATACCTAGGAATAAATTTAACTAAAGATGTAAGGACTTATATACAGAAAACTACACAACACTGTTAAAGGAAATCAAAGAAGACTTAAATAAATGGAAAAATATTCCCTGTTCATGGATGGGAAGACTAAACATCATCAAGATGTCTATCCTACCCAAACTAATCTACAGATTTAATGCAATCCCAATAAAAGTCAACAATATATTTTTTAAGGAACTGGAAAAACTAATCACAAGATATATTTGGAGAGGTAAGAGGCCCTGAATTGCCAAAGATATATTGAAAAAGAAAAATGAAGTTGGAGGTATCACATTACCTGACTTTAAAACATACTACAAAGCTACAGTGATCAAAACTGCGTGGTATTGGCACAAGGATAGACCTACTGACCAATGGAACCGGATTGAGAGTTCTGATATAGATCCTTGCATATACAGTCATCTGATATTTGACAAGCCCACGAAACCCACTCAGTTGGGAGAGAATGGCCTCTTTAACAAGTGGTGCTTGGAGAACTGGATATCCATATCCAAAAGAATGAGAGAAGAATACCATCTCACACATTATACAAAAATCAACTTAAGATGGATCAAAGATCTAAATATAAGAGCCAAAACCATAAAAATCTTGGAAGATAATGTAGGGAAGCATCTACAGGACCTTGTAATAGGAAATGGTTTCATGAACTTCACAGCCAAAGCACGAGCAGCAAGAGAAAAAAATTGATAAATGGGATCTTCTCAAAATTAAAAACTTCTGCACCTCTAAGGATGTTATTAAGAAAATAAAAAGGCAACCTACCCAATGGGAAAAAATATTCGGCAACCATATATCTGATAGGAGCCTAATATCCTGCATATATAAAGAAATCCTTCACCTCGAAAATAAAAGGACAAACAACCCATATAAAAAATGGGCAAGTGACCTGAAAAGACACTTCTCCAAGGAAGAAATACAAATGGCTAAAAAGCACATGAAAAAATGCTCAACATCACTTGCTATCAGGGAAATGCAAATCAAAACTACAATGAGATACCATCTTACACCCATCAGAATGGCAGCTATTAAAAAAACAGGAGACACTAAATGTTGGAGAGGATGTGGAGGAATAGGAACCCTCATCCACTGCTGGTGGGACTGCGGTATGGTCCAGCCACTGTGGAGGACTGTTTGGCGGTTCCTCAGAAAACTAGCAATAGATCTTCCGTACGATCCAGCAATTCCACTGATGGGTATATACCCAGAAGAACTGAAAACAAAAATACAAACAGATATATGCACACCAATGTTCATAGCGGCATTGTTCACCATTGCCAAAAGTTGGAATCAGCCCCGGTGCCCATCAACAGACGAATGGATAAGCAAAATGTGGTACATACATACAATGGAATATTACTCAGCTGTAAGAAGGAACAAAGTCCTAACACATGGAATAACGTGGATGAATCTTGAAGACCTTATGTTGAGTGAAGCAAGCCAGGCACTGAAGGATGAACAGTATATGACCTCACTGATCTGAACTGAGGAAAGTGAGCAGTCTCTGAGAACCATTGTCTGAAAGATAGGTTAACAAAGGAGAGTAAGAGAAGAGCAGGCTTTGAGCCATCACCCATATGGGCATTATCTATGGTAAAGGGATAGAGTGTGGTTGCATGTTGGGGGATGGGTCAGATGAGTGGTGGTGTTCCTGGGTTTCGTGGTGCAGCACTGGGGGGTGGGTGGATTAGGAAGGGCTGGTTCAAATCCCCAGGGCATGTAACTGTGAATCTTGACATTCCATGGGTTGGGAGAGGGGGTATCATGGGCCCTGGGGGGCTGGAGAGAAGGGAACAGTCAAGATCTAATGGGTTGTTTGGTGGTCATGGGGAAGGTTTTTCATTACCTTACATTAATGGACATAGGACATGGTAAATATCATCAAAATTATTAAATGGTATCATCTAAATTGTAAACTATACTGTAAATCATTGACAATGTTTAGTTGCTGTATTTTGCTATCTGCATAACAGTTATAACAATGCTAACAACCAAAAAAAAAAAGGGGGCGGAGTTAATATGAGGTGGGGAAGGGGGGTGGTTTGGTATCTGGGAGTCTCTGGCACTCCGTGTGTGACTTTGCTGTGAACTAAACTTCTTTGAAAATTAAATGAAAAATTGGTAGACAATGGGGATTGAGAGGAGGAAGGTGTCATGGCACACCAGACATCCGATAACACAGTGATAAAGGGAAGGAAAAAAGGGAAAAAAGAAAAGAGAATTTTTCCCTTGAATTCCCTTGAATGTCCCAATCCACTAATTATATTTTATTTTGTTCTTTGATTATTTGTTTTTTTTCCTTCTCTCTTTTTTTTTTTCCCGAGTTTCCTTATGTTTGTCTCTTGCATGTACGCTTATCACACTTGTTTCTTTTTCCTAGTAAGTGTATTTGATTATTTTATGGACTAAATGTTCATGGAGGATTTGGATCACAGAAGGGTTACAATGGGTACTGCGGGGGATTCGGGGGGGGGGGGGGGTTTCGTGGGTATTGGTTCATCTGAATATACATGAAAGATATACAAAATCATTCAAAGGATCGGGGGATGGGGCATGGTCACAGTGGGTGGATAATCACACAATAAATGAGGGAATCTGAATTCCTAGCCTGGAGAGCTCTGTCACAGTCTCCAAGGGAGCAACAATAGTCCTCTGAGTGTAGGGACAGTGCCTGTCAAAATAGGACAACCCACTGATTTATTTTTATTTTTTTTATTGATGACTACCTTCTGAGTCTTTGCTCTTATAAATGAGACTTAGCCTGCAGTTGTGGGGTGCCTAAGGGTTGCCACCTGAGAGCCTCCTTGTTGCTCAAATGTGGCCTCTCTCTAAGCCAAACTCAGCATATCATTGCATTACCTTCCCCCCAACGTGGGACATGACTCCCGGGGATGAGCCTCCCTGGCAACGAGGGATTAATACCAAGTGCCAACTGGCAGCTTTGCACAATGGCAGTATCGTAGCCAATGAGGTTTATCCGAGGCACGATTATTGCTAATTGAAAACTTTTCCCAAGTGCCAACTGGCAACACAACTGGGAAAAGACCTTGAATAAAAGGGGGAAATGGTAAAGACAAATGAGTTCAGGTGGCTAAGAGACTTCAAAGAGAGTTGGGAGGTCATCCCAGAGGTAACTCTTACGCACACCTCAGTAGGAGCCCATAGGACATCTAAGTGCCTATCACCCCACTCAGTGGGGTTCCTGAGAGCTCCGGAGACACCCTGGTCTTATATAAGGGGGGATAGCCCCAGAGACTGATGCCTTATCAGTGGGTTCTAATTTGGAATCTGTGCTCCTGAGAGTGACAGAATTAGACTTAAATAAGTCCTCCCTGCACATGGTTCACCAGTCCCTTCTATTCAAATCTATATGTGATGCTGGAGTTTTTAGGTATACTTCCAGAGACTGGAGCCTCCCGCCTACCTATGTGCCAGGTGTGCATGAAATCTAGATGGAGCTGCAACTCCTACCCTACAGCTCAATGGACTCATCCAAGTCACCTGGTGAGGAGACAACGATGGGAAATGGCCATCCCAGGGAATGGAGAGGGCCTGCATCTGCAGGCAGGATCATCCCACCCACCATATCCATGGGATATAAGCCCTCTATCACTTGGAGTTGGAGTGGACATCACCATCCCAGTCGCCTCTGGATTGGGGGAAGAACTATGGACTAGAGTGGACTTGATGGTATTCTCTTGCTCACATATGGTGATTCTTGCAATGCAAGAAATTATAACAATGAGGTGGATCCAGTGGCCACTTGACACTTTTGGGGTAGGGAGGGAACGAGCAGTTGAAATAGAGTGGCTTCTTTGGGAGTTGGAGGTTGTCCTGAGTACTGTTGTGGCAACGGATGTAGGCCATTTTAAATCAGCACACACCACAAGAACTGAGTGGGAGAGAGTGTGGTCTACAGTGTGAACTGTGGTCGATGGTTGGTGGCAAGGCTCCAGGATGTGTAAGTTCATTGAGGGTGGTGGGTCACACTGTGGGAGATGTTTGTGTGAGTTGTGATGGGAGGTGTGGGAGGTGGGCAACATGGTAATCCAGTGGGTTCCGTGTAATTTTTTGGGTAATCTAAGCACCTCTTAAAGTATATGTATATACATATATATATAAAAACAACATTTTTGTAAGCAAATACACATATATGCATATATATTTATATATCATTTTGCAAATGTTTGTATGTATTGTGAGAATTTTTATTTTTACCCATAATAAAAAAAAAAAAAAAAAAAAGATACTTCGATTACATAAGTGTAACAGAGAATATATAAGGGGTTCCCATATGCCCCGCTCCCCACACCTCCCACATTTTCCCACATTAGCTTTGAAGAACTACAGGACTCTTGAAGATCTTAAGGTCTATGAAATTGAATTTTCTATTGTTATGCTAACTCTTAACCCTCAGGTTATTTTGACACTTAAAAGTTGTAATATATGTAGGAATGTTTTATAAACTTGCAAAGCATACCTCAAAGTAAGGTATTTTATTATCAGAAATTGGAAGAGGTCATCCATGGAAAAAGAACTTCGACTTGTTGACATTCTTGATCAAAATAAATGCAAAGAGTTATCATTTAGAAATTGAGTATGATGATGAAAGGTATAAAACTGAAAAACAACTGGTGTTGAGTTGAATTCTCTAAAAAATTAGAAATTTATTTTCCTGTCTTGAGTTCATCAATCAGGTCAATTCATATATAGCCTAATTTGCTGACAGGAAAAATACACACATAGGGGCTGGGTTATTCTAATTAATTAAGGCATTTGTTAAGTAAAATGAAAAGTGTGCCTGCATTGATGCCGCTGTGAGTGACCCCCTTTCCAATAAATGGCAGCAACTTTCCAAAGAAATAAAAATAAAAGAAACAGAACATACCCTACAAAATTCCAATTAGAGCAACAATTGGAAATAAGCTAGGTTAAATCCAATAAAAATAACCTATCAGAAATAAACAAATATACTTTAATAACCAATCTAAGACCATTCTCCACTTTGTGAGACCCTCCTAAATGTCGATCAATTGTAATTTTCTCCTTTGTAAATCTCCTAATTGTGTTTATAAGCCAATATAATTTGCTAACCATTTTGAGACTCGTACTTTGTCCTGAGATTTCCATCTCCCAGCATGAGCAGTTTCTCTTTCAATAAACCTACATTATTTATTATTGATAATTTTTGGTGATCCAGTTTCTTTTAACATTTTTTACCAGTTAATTTTTTTCACATTTTTATCCATACAGAGAACTGAGAACCTCTTTTATTTTTTCTTTTAAATCTGTGCTAAAAGTTTTTTGAGGTTTAGACAGATATCATACTTAAGCACTTCTAATAGATTTTAGAAAAAGGAACATGTAAAGAATTATGAAAACACCCTTGTATAATAAAATAACCAATTTCTGGATTATAGTACATACTTTTCACTTATATCTCACTCCAGGGCACAAAGTATTAAATCCAAAATTGTTGTAATGATGGCTTATACTTTTGAATAAGGTATACTATCTCTTAATGGAATGATTGTATGTGTGATTTTATACATAGAATTATGTGAAAATAGAACTCTAACCCATCAATAATATTGGAAAGTACCACATTTGCAAAATGATTATGAAAATGCCCCACAAACAGATATTAAGAGGAGGGAAAATATACTGAAATATAGTGCTCCACTGATTTGTTTTTAAAGCCTAGCTTTATTTTCACCTGGTAAAATGCTTTGGTCCTTTCTCTTCACAGAGAATTTTCTGACCAGGTCCAAGCAGTACAAAGTTCACCTCATGTTTTGTATATTCTATTTCAATGTGTAAAGACTTCAAATGTCCACCTGTAAAGATTGAGGAAGTCTCCCAAGTGACCCTTGACTTGTAAATGCTTCCCATATCCATCAATCTACAATAGAGTACTGAAGAAAGTGGATTATTAACAGGGCTGCAGAGATTTAAATATATTAACAGCTATAACTTTTGGAATGCTTTACTGTGTGGTGACTTGGAGCTATGGATCCCAGAAAAACATGTTCTTAACCTTAATCCATTCCTGTGGGTGTGACCCCATTGTAAATAGGACCTTTTGAGGAGGCTACTTCAGTTAAAATGTAGCCAACTGAATCAGGATGGGTCTTAACCTTATTTCTTGCGTTCTTGAGAAGCAGAATGAAATTAAAATATATATAGAGAAAGCCAGGGGTAACAGCCAGAAGCTGGAACTCAACTGAACCTGGAAGAGAAAGAAGGAAACCAGGAGAGGCTGCCATGTGCATTACCAAGTGCCAGAAAAGCCAAGGACCAAAGATCGCCAGCAGCCAGCCCCAGAATACCACAGTCTTCTGGGAGAAAGTATTGCCTTAATGACACCTTGATTTTGGACTTTTTCTAGCCCCAAAACTGTGAGCCAACCCTTTGCATGGTATTTGTTTTAGCAGCCAGGAAACCAGAACGGTATCTAACAGACACTGCTCTAAATAGTTGCGAGTCGTCCTTATTGGATCTTCATAATAACTTTACAGACTAGGTATTGCTAAACCCATCTTACAAAGAGGAAATTAAGGTTCAATTATAAGGGGTATTAATTAATAGTTAAATCCTGGATGGCCTGATATTCCTAGTCCACCAACCAGTCAAGCTGCACGTACAGAGCAACCTGTGTAAATTTATGAGTCATATTAGCAGTTCATTACAGCTGATTAGAAGTATTTTAGCAGACATAATTACTATATTTATTGATTTAGTGATTGGCTATCCTTTAAAAACATAAGTTAACCTTACAGAACAAGACAGCAAAGAAGGTCTGTGGTATAGTTTATATTTTTATGGGCCAAACCCTCTAAAGGCAGGTAACTTACAGTTGAATGTAGCGTGGAATATTTTTTGGGGGAAAAAACGATTAGCTAACCCACTACTACTACTAACTGTTATTATATAACTATCTACTGCTAGTTGTCACATTTGAGGGCCTAGGTTAGTGAAATGGTGAACCTGAATATAACAAAATAATATTATGTCAAGCCATTTGAATTAAATTCCACTAAAAATTGATCATAAAATTGGAGCATTGTAAGAGGTGGCTCACAAAAAAAAAAAAAAAAAAAGTTTACTTGCCCCCAGGATACAAGCAATGAAAGAATAAAAGGGATAAAGTCAGTGAATTACTAAAGTCAAAGAGAACATTAGTGTGCCCAGTTTCTTTTAAGTCATCCATTAAGAATTTGGTCTGTGGCCTTTGCCTTTTGGAGTGATGTGGATGGAGAAAATAGCAGATATTAGTCATGCCCTTTGTGCCTTTAACCATTATTGGTTTATGCGAATTTTGAAAGAAGTTGAGCAGAGAATGTTGGTTTCCCGAGTTGGCGGTGGTTGTTATTTATTTATAGACAGACTGTAGAATCTTGTTGAAGATTCTATTTTATCCATCTAAGGGCATTTTTTTTTTAATTAAAAGCTCTGAGAAAGCCAATTTGTTAGATATTAAGTGGTTCATAAGATTTAATTTTCTTGCTAATGTAACAAGCCATCTGGACACTTTAAATTTGAAACTGCCGGAAGGAAACCGAGGCAAGCCTGAATTAAAGGGAATCCGGGTGTCAGACATGTGTGTTAAGCAGGCCACGGAGGCTGCCTTTGTTTCCCCTTACAGGAATGAGCTGATGCAATTGAGGGTTTTGAAAAATAGCAGAGCTGGAGAAACGGAGATGATGTCACAATTTCTGGGAAGAGTCACAGCTTTTTCTGAGTGGTTCAATGGCTTTTGCTGCTTCTGGAGCACAGGACTCCAGGAGTCTCTGAGCAATTATCTTTCACTCTGCCTGTGGCTCAATGTCAACCTGTCCACCCAGAGGACAAAAGTTTCCGGGATATAGTGATGAGTCCGTTCATTCCAAATATCTCTTGAAAGAACTGGCAATGAGGCCACAGACTGGACAATTCTTAGTAACCATGAAATCCATTAAAGTATTCTCTCTAATACAAATTAAGTAATGGATATGTAGAGTCACAAATGAAATATTTTCTAACACCCTCCCCTCCATGCTGCAACTCTCAAGACCAGAAAATCTGGTAGTGAAGAATTCTTGAAGGTTCAGTGACTAGTTTTAGGCATATACTGCTCACTATTGTTTTAAAAAGTTATTAAATACTTTGGATTTGGTTTTTAAAATTTTGCTAACAATACAAATATTGAATAATTAACAGGATACACTTTACCATCATTATAAATTAAACATTTATAGTAAGGAAAAGGGTTGGATTTCTCATTTTAAACCTTTTTTTTTTTTTTTTTTTAAAGAAAAGCTTAGATACCCCTAGGATACACAGAGCTTAACCTTTCTTCATCTCATCCACAAAAAAGGTCTTGCATTTTTAGGAAACTTTTTCTCAGAATTCCTACCCCCAACAAACCTGCTTAATTTAGGCTACCCAGTATGACATCCGTCTTACAGGCATACCTTGGAGTTATTGCAGGTTCGGTTTCAGACCACTGCAATAAAGTGGATATCAAAATAAAAATAAATAAAAATAAGGTGAGTCACACGAATTTTTTGGTTTCTCAGTGCATATAAAAGTTATGTTTACACTTAATATAGTCTCTTAAGTGTGCAATAGTATTATGTCTTTAAAAAGCAATGTACTGTAAGTTAATATGACACATAGACACGAAGTGAGCACAGGCTGTTGGAAAAAACAGCGCCAATAGACTTGCTTAACACAGGGTAGCCACAAACCTGCAATTTGTACAAAATGCAATATCTGCAAAGCACAATAAAGCAAAGTGCAATAAAATGAAATATACCTGTAATGGTGTAACAAAAAGGTTGCATTCATGCAGGATGGTTACTGAAGCCTCTGAATTTCAGCCCATGATGTCATTAGCTGTGCTCAAAGAAAGACAGGCTTGTCCTCATGACGAGATCAAGAATTTTAAAATGAGCCATGTTATAATCATTATTATTATAACATTTTCATATTTCAGAGCAATTTTATCTACATTATTTTATTTTTTCTTGCTATAATCCAGACAAGTGGGACAATGTTATTCACATTTTTGAGAGGATAGCATTCATTTTGGAGAGAGAAAATAATTTACCTGGGGTCACTTGGCCAACCAGCTATAGAGTTGAGATCAGAATAGAACTCCTCTTACCACCATTTCAGCAAATTTTAGGAAAAAAGAAGAGCTCCCCAGCAAAGAACAAGGTATGCTCGTCTCTTCACTATGTCTAGCTTGCTTCCTATAGATGTGGAGTAGGTTGGGGTCAAAGTATATGGGCAAAAGGATTTCTGGAACACCTGCAGTAGGAGAAGAATAGCAGTAGGAGAAAGCAGATTGCTTCTCTCTGATTAGAGAGGTTACACTTTGTTAATAGGTGTGCTGTCACTCAAAAACCTTAAAAGCATTTTGAAAATTTAAGGGGAAATTATCAAAATAAAAAGGTAGCTTTTATAACATAGACTGCAAACAAGAAAAAAATAATTCTGCTAAACCATTCCTAGGTTACAAATGCAAGCTGGGAAGATTTTCAAAGGGTGGATGCTCTGCATTTTTTCTCATAAATGAGATTCTTATTTAAAGGGAAACAGAGAGCTTCAAGTGAATCCTAGAGTCTTCATGGGGTTAATTAGCATGCTTTTGGCAGAACCATTACCATGCAAGTATTTTACAACATTAGACACAGGTTTCAACTTCTTAGTCTCGATGGCCGCACTGGATTTTTCAGGGAAAACATATTTGAAATCTCTTGGTATAGGAAGATAATGAATCCTTAAGTCAGCCCACTCATAGTGGAGAATGCATTGCAAGCTAGCAATCATCCTATGGACTTCAAGATCTTACTAATAAGAGGGACTTTGAGCAACCATGTCTTCCTGGCTATATTTTTCCCTCTTTCAAAAAAAGATTCAGTCACACATATTGCACACAAACATTGAAAAATACCTAGAAACCATTTAGATGAACATTTTGTAGCTATTGGTTTGGATTGCTGTCAAAACGGTCTTTTTCTTTCATTTGGCTCCCCAAACTCATGCTTTGCATGCACTAGGTATTTTTCCCTGCATACATACACAACTGAGAAGCATTTGCAATCAAACTTCCCTCCTGCTCACTAATTTTAAGACAATCTTAAACAGATTTTTAATCCTTTACTGTTTTAGTTAAATTCATCAGAATATGGCCCTTAGATGTTAATTGTCTCATTTCTCTGCTACATTTTTCACCCTTTACCACTCAGAGGACATCAAAATTATTTCCTAATTGAGTTTCCAAAATCTGTTTCCAATTTATTCCTTTTTCTAATATCTACTGTCTTGGAGATCTGGTCTATATTTTTGTACCAGAGGTTTACCTCCTATCTGATTTAACTTCATTCTGTTCATCAAGACATCATTATCATCTCCACAATTAAAAACCATGAGAAGCTAAGTGTTCCCAGTTTTCTTCAGGAATCAATATTCCAATTCCTATAAAATCTTTATTGATAAAGGCAGAAAAAAGACAATGTTGCTTATGTATTCAATTCCTTCTAGTTAGAAGGAATAGTTATAATATTCCTTCCTAGTTATAATATTTTTCATGAAACATCAACTTCTTAACAGTGTGCCCTGCTGTTCCAATTATTGTATAGTATTTAAAAATAGATAAAATGCCACAGTTCATCCAGTATGGACACACACACACACATACATACCTCTTTGAGAATATTAATGTTCTGGAAAGATTGTGCATAAGTAAGGATGAAGCATATATCTTTTCTTCATAGATTTGACCAGTCAGAAGTGTGGAATTATACTTCCTACATGGACAGTGAGCTTTCTGTCTATGTAGGAACAAATCTGGAATAAATACAATGTCATAAAGCCAGAAGTAAAACAAATATGAGCAGTATTCTCCTAAAGGATGATTCAGTACTATAGAACTGAAATAGACATTTCTGACCAGAAAGATGGAGGCTGGCTAAATCTAATCATGCTTTCTGTCCTTTCTGGGACATGAAATTCTCAGGCTACACACTTTTTATGTGCCAAACAGACCGTGAAATAACACACAACTATTTATGAGAGTCCCAGGGGGGTCAGCGCATGTTACTCCCAATTAATGGCTGGGGTCTGGATTGGCATGGGGGTGGGACATAACTAAAGACTGGTCTCCCAATAATAACTGGACAAAAATAAGTTCTGTCTGATACAGCTATCTGGGGTAACTCCAGCCTTTATGGAGAATCCCTTCACTGTCAATTGCAAACTCACCCCTGGAGAGGAGAGCTGTTTTTGGCCACAGCCGAAGGTATCCATGTTTTACACACAGTGAAGGTCCTGTCATTTAGGCTAGGATTTGTTATTTTGGTGAGGATAGTGGTGAGCAGTGACAGACACAGACTACCAGAGGTTTCTTACCAGTGCTCATTACTTTAGGCTTTTTAAAGCTGGGGGAAGGTTTATCTTTCCCTCATTTTTAAATTTAATTTAATTTTTTAAATAAAATGCCAGGTCTGATTTAAAGATATCCAGTGAGGTATTGGAAGGGGGTTGGTGATTAGCTGGTCTAATTTGTTCTAAATGCCAATCACCTAACATTCAATCCTTCAGTGAAGAGTTGTAGGAGCCTACTCTGTGCCAGGCACTAGCCCAGATCCTGAGAAACTAGTGGTGAACAGGACAACTCTTAGGGATTTTTGTGCAATAGTGGGGGAGAGAGAAAACAAACAAATCAATCAGTAACTATATATTATCTTGAGGGATGTTGAAGTTCTATGAAGAATAGAGCAGGGTAATGGGATAAGAAGACACCATGAGTAGGGGGCGGGAAGAAGGGACAAGTAAAAGTAACGAGGGTAACGCTTACTGTGCAGTGGACAACAGAGCTGATAAATGATGGATGAGCCAGATTGCAGCCGTGGGAAGAGCATGTGCAGAGAGTTCCTGATGGATATGGCAAAGATCTTGACCCAGGAATATAGCATAGCTTAGAAGCAATTAAATCAGAGCCAAATAAATGCTGTGATGTTGACCACCTGCTCTATCAAATCGCCCATAAAATGGCTTCTATTGGGTATAAAGAGCTTTATGTATATCTATACTCAGGTAACACACACACACACCTGGTAAGTATTCATTTAAAAATCCACACGAGACATGCAAACTCTCTGAATCCAAAGAACACTGAGTCTCTTCTTACAAATGGTCTCTTTCTTTGTTTTATTTCTGCAATATAATATGCAAAGATAATCTTTTAATGGCTTGTAAGGAATTGATTGGTAGCTCCAGGAAGAGCACATTTGTCCTGTCCTGGGCTGATGGATAAAAAGTGAAGGTCACAGCTTCTTTCTTTTTTTGCTATAAATGGCCTGTGCTCTCTTACATTTTTGAGCTTCCACAGAGTCTTTACCTATCTTAACTCCCACCCAAACATTATCTACCTGATGGGTAAAAAATGCTGTTGAATGTTTATCAACATCAAGGCTTTCAGACACATTGACTTATCATCCTTCTCATTTTAGAGGGCTTATAAAGTAGAAAAAAAATTGAAGGTGAGAAATATTGTATCGAAAATGTAAATGGCCTCCAAGTTAACTTTTCAAGTTTAAAATGCAATTGAAAAAAGTTTTTAAAATATTTTTAATTTGGAAGATTTACAATTTCTAATTGTGAAGATTTACAATTCTAATTCTGTGAAGTAGCACAGACTAAGCATTAAAGAGATGAAAGGTTGAGTAATATTTTCTATTTTTACTCAAAAGTGGAGTAAAAGATGTGACACAGATAAAGGAGGATGCTCTGAAGAAACTGAATGTAGGTATTTCCTCCCCTCTTTTCCCATGTGAGCATATTTTAATCTTCTGAGGTCAAGCATGCAAACTTCCAAAGTTCTAATGCCTCAATACCTGGCAATTAGTAAGTTCTTGGTAAATATTTATAGAATGAATGGAAGGAGGGAGCAAGGAAAACACTCGGTAACTATTGTATTGAGAAAAACTGTGTATTGTGATTATCAGCCAGTTACATCATTTACCCCACTGGTTCAGAGTCGTTTGAGAAGAAGACAGGCCTGGGGATAAAATAGGAGCTTTATAATTGGTGAGGTTGGGTTGGAGCACACACCTTAGCTCTCATGGCAGAATAAGATATAAATCCCAGGACCCACCCATGAGGATGCTCAGTCCACAGTGTAGACTCTCCTGAGCCAGTACAGGCCATCAGTCACTGACTGTCTCTCTTTGCTGAGTCATGAGAGCAGGGATTGCGGAGTTTAGGCTAGATCAAGGAATGTCACTCTCTCACCTTATACCCACCATCCAGGAATATCAACCCTACTTACATGGGAAGGATTAAGTAAAGAATGAAGAGGGCAGAAGTGGTTGCATGGACACATTGTGACAGGGGATATGGGGTCTCCTACTACTGACATTCTCAAGGACTCTTTTAATTTTATCCTGATTTTTAAAAAGGGAGGGGTATATTCCTTGTCTTAAGCTCATAAGAAATCTCCTGCAGGCAGAGAGATAAGTAGATCCTATTCTTGAACAACACTTTGAAAACAAGGAAAGGCATTTAAACATTACTTATTCAGTAATTAAGAAAAATAACTGGGCCTGTCCCAATCAAGATGGTAGAGTGAGAAACTTCAGGCTTCCGTCCCCCACAGAAGCTTCGAACAAGTAAGAACTGGCAGAAAAATCCTTCTCTAATCTCCAGAAAACAGTTAAAATCTTGCAGAGGTAAGGGAGCAGATGTGGCTCAAGTGGTTGAGTGTCTGCTTCCCACATGGGAGGTCCCAGGTTCAGTTCCCAGTGCCTCCTAAAAACAATAAAAAGAGAAACAACAAATAAACAAATGAAAAAACCTACTCAGGGGAGCTGATATGGCTCAGAGGTTAAGTGTCAGCTTCCCATATACAGGGAAAGGGTTCAATCCTCAGCACGGGTACCTCAAAAACAAACAAACAAAAAACCTTGCAGAAACAGGGCAAATGCCAAATCAAAAAAAGCTACTTGAAAGTGGTAGAATCACATGGCACCTTGCCTTCCCCCTCCCCCATTCCCCCACTAACTTGGCACAGAGCTGGCCCATTCCCCCAACATGAGCCCATGGTCCCTGTTCCAGGGGGAGAAGAAAAGTCCTTATGCACATTCTGGAAACATGTATGTCTGACAGGTGGCAACATGAGGAACTGAACCAGAATTCCTGTCCCAAGCACACTGTACCAGAACCTGCCCTGCATGTAGAAGGCAGCTCACAGAGCTCTCCTAGAGAACTCAGTGGGAGAGTAGTCAAGCTGTAGCTGCTTTGCTGGCTATAAGACATACAGTGCAGTGTCCATGTAAGAGGGGGCTTTTTTACCCATGTAAATGGTAGAATCCTAGTGCCAAACACACATGTCCAAGACAAGGCACATGCACAGAAAGGACCAGCAAGACCCCTACTTTTTGGCCTGGAGCTATTCTCTAAACTCATTGTATGGAATACTGCTGAAGGAGTGCACTCACACAGATCAATCTTCACTCTGGGAAATGTGTTTCTTTTTTTTTTTTCTTTTTTCTTTTTTGTTAGCTCACAGCATTCAAGGAAAGCTCTGTCATAGCTCTAGCTGGATGCAAGCTTAAGGAATAGACACCCCAGAGTCTAAATTTCCAGCAATGATACATTAAAATATCAAAATATCCAGGTTTCAGCCAAAGGTTGAAAATATACAAAGAAACAGGACATGATGACCCAGGCAAAGGAGAAGATTAAAACATTAGAAATCATTGTTGAAGATGAGCATACGTGGTATGTAACAGACAAAGACATTTTTAAAAAATGTTCCTAAATATGCACAAAGTACTAAGCAAAAACATGGACAAAGATCTAAAAGAAATCAGTAAAATGATAGATGAACACAAAGAGAATATCAATAGAGAGACAGAATTTATGAAAAGGAAACAGACAGAGATGAAGATCACAGTTACAGAAATTTAAAACTACCTTCAGGGTTTCAACAGCAAATTTGAGCTGACAGAACAAAGAATCAGTGAACTTGAATATAATACAATTGAAATCTCCCAGTCTGAGAAGCAGAAAAAAAGAAAGAATGAAGAGAAATTAACAGAGCCTGAGAAAAATGTGGGACATCATAAAACAAACATTGTAGAAGTCCCAGAAGGAGAAGAAAGAGGGGAAGGGAAAAAATATTTTAAAATAATGGCTGGAAATGTCCCAAATTTATTGAAAGACATGAATATGCACATCCAAGATGCTCAACGAACTCCCAACAGGATAAACCCCAAAAGACCCATACCATGGCATATCATAATCAAACTGTCAATTGCCAACACTGAAGGGAGACTTCTGGAGGCTGCAAGAGAGAAGCAGCCTGTCATGTACAAGGGAGCCTCAATAAGATGTACCCGTTTCTTATTGTAAACCATGGAGACAAGAAGGCAGTGAGATGGCTTATTTTAAGTGCTGAAAGTAAAACATCATCAGCCAAGAATTCTATATCTGGCAAACTGCCTTTCAAAAATGAGGAATAAATGAAGTCATTCCTAGATAAACAAAAGTCGAGGGAATTAGTCACCAGTACATGGGTCTTACAAAAGATGCTAAACAGAGTTCTTTAGGTTGAAAGGAAAGGTCAATAGACAATAGAGCAAGAATGACAAAATAAAGATCTCTGGTAAGGGTAACAACAAGGGTAAAAATAAATGCCAGTACTACTGTATTTTTGGTTTGTAACTGAACCTTTTTTCTTCCTACAAAATCTAAAAGGCAAATGAATAAAATGTAATGATAAATCAGTGGTTTTGATCGCATAAAGTGTAACATGTAATTTGTGACAAAAGCTACTTAAAGATGGGAAGATAGAGGTGTGGAGGAACATAGTTTGCTTATACTGCTGAAGTGGTGTCAAAGCAGTCAATATTGTTATAGATTTAGGATGTTAAATTTAAGCTCCATGGTAACTAAAAAGAAAATATGAGAGAATATGCATGCTCATAGAGACAGAAAGTAGAATACAGGTTGCCAGAGGCAGAGGGAATTGGGAGTGAAAAAATGGGTGTAGGTTTCTGTTTGGGGAGAAGGCAAAGTTTTAAAAACGAAGTTGGTGAGGAAAATGCAACATTTTGAATATGATTAATCCCACTGAACGGTATGCTTGGGAGTGGTTGAGATAGGAACGATTATGTTATACATATGTTCTCTCAATAAAAAAAAAGAAAAAAGCATGCAACAATATGAATAAATATCAAAAGCATTATGTTAAGTGAAGAAAGCCAGACACAAAAGGCCTCAAATTGTATGATCTTATTCATATGAAATTCATAAAATGGCAAAACTATAGGGACAGAAATCAGATTATTAGTTGTCAGGAGCTAGGAGTAGAGGGAAGAGATTGATGCTAAAGGGGCACAAAGGAACTTTTTGGGGTGATAGAAATATTCTATGTCTCACTTGTGCTCATCACATAATTATACCCATTTGTTAAAATACATCAAATCGTATACATACAAAGGATAAATTTTACTTTAATAAATTTGACTTAAAAATGAGTATTGAGATTTTGAGACAGCATCGTTCAAACTAACCTAGGCATCTTTTAAATTGAATTGGAATTCTTCGAGTCTAAATAGAATCTTGTCCTCGTCAGATGAGAGAGTATAGACTTTGTTTCATGAGGACTGTAGAGCTAAGAGATGCTCTCAATGTCAAGGTGAACTTATAGAAACAAACAAACAAACAAACAAACAAATAAATAAACATTACCAAACTGTATTTCAGCTGTTAGATAAAATCAGAAAACTTCATTTAATAAATTTAGTGCAAATAACATATATTTTACAAATATTAGTATGACATAGAGCTGCTAGGTTTCACAGTAGATGTTTCACATGATGTTTTTCAAATAAATTGTATTCCTAACTCATGTTCCTTAATTTTAATCATCTCCACACTTATGATAGGTGGTGTCCATTTGTTCACATTTTAATTCCTTATTTATTATTCTCTCTGCAGATTTTCTGTATCCGTTTCAATATTCCCTGGCCCTTCCATAAATATGCAACAGCTGGCAGCAATATGGTTCACAGTCTGTGAGGTTTAAGAATCTGTCCTGGGTCTTTACTGAATGTAGGTTCTTATAATTAGAATTCATTTGTAATGCAAAGTATAGTTACATGATTTGTGTGAGAAGGCAAACTTTGAAAAGAAATAAAGTTAGAAATATGAATGGGGAAGGTATTCTCCTATTTCAACATCCCTGGAATTCAATGAATTTAATACCATTTTAATTATATGTATTTATGTTTAAATTTAGAAACTTTGTATAATTTGGAATATTTCAAGAAGATATGGATATAGTTTGATTGCAGGTCCATCCTATAGGTAATTTCACAGAAAAAACTTACTCTCAAAAGTCATCTAATATTTACAGAGGTTTCTCTGCTTGGAAAGAACAGTCACAAATGCTCAAGATTCCATCATGAATGGATCATTTTCATTGTGGATATTTCTAGATAAATTGGGAGGGCGGTTGGCTACACATTTCAGGAAATCTGGGGTAAAGCAGGTTAGACATTGCTCAGGAAATTAAAGAAGAATGGGTAAAAATGTATGTGTTTCCATTTGAAAATAGATTGTTCCTAGCTGGTTCAAGGCATTTTAAAGGGAAACGAATGATGAGCTGGCCAGAGCTATTGGGGTGAGTGGGGAGAGCCTGGATAACTGACTGGCTGGCAAGGAACCCCCAGTATTTTCAGGTGGGGCCAGGACGGGTGTCTCCAGCTGGAATTCAGCACCCTCAGGAAACCACATGGAAGGAAACCCTCGTGAATCTCTTTCTTTGAAATACATAAAAGATTCACCTTACTGTTTTCAATTTATTCTTGGTGGGATATTTTACATCAAGATGACAAGCTGATTTTTAACTTGTTTTGGACACTTTAAACTGGAAGTTGGAGCGCAAGCATTTCCTGTTAAAGGCCAGAGAGTAAGTATTTTAGGCTTTGGGAACCACTCCGAACTCTGTTACATACTCTTCTTTTTGTTTTGTTTTTTCTTTGTTTATTTGTTTGATTACTACCCTTTAAAAATTCAAGAACCATTTCTTCGCTTATGGCCCATACAAAAGAGGCTGAGAGTTTGCCAATACCTCCTTTGAGGCATTTTTATTTTAATGGTGCTGTAACTTAGAGCATCTCACAAAAAGCATTTTGCAGAGGTCTTGCCACCATCACTGTCATGGACACCTTATATATGCAGTTTTGGGTTGTGGTTCTTTGATTGTATGGTCACACGTATGTGCTGTCTCAGAAGTGGAGCTATACAAAGAAAGCACATTTTTGGAGCATCTGAAACAACTGATAAGGGGAAAGTGATCCAAATAGAATAGGTCCGATGGCTACTTCTACCTTTATTTATCCCTGTACAGTCACAGTATTCAGTATTTATTTCCCAGTGAGTGAAGATACAAGAATGAAGAGGTCAAGAATGTGTGGGATTTGTGAAAGTGTAGCACATCAGACAGGTTTTTCTGTAATGCTAGAGATGCTGGATCAAAATAGGAGACTGAGCAAACCCATCAGCTGCCTCCACATCCCCCCAAGTGAGTGAAACAAACAATAAAACAAATACACAGACTTAAGGCCCCATTAAGGATTCCAGGCCCTCAGTGGGAGTCTCACTGTATGCTTATACCAGAAAATGAATTAATGAATGAATATATGAATGAATGAAATACAAAGAGTGGTTTAAAGGACTGTAGAACAGTACGTCTATTCAAGTAATTCACTTTGACAATTATCCAGATTATTATAAATAGAGAAAAATATCTTATCAGAAAAAGTACCCCATGCATAACATATAAAAAGTCATTTCTATTTGAGGTGAAATGAAAAACTTGGGGTGACCGATGTTGGCATTGGCAGCACAATTCTGCAACTGTAATTGTACGCTTGAAAGTGCTTAAAAGTGGGAAATGTTGAGCTGTGTATGTGTTACTACAAGAAAAAGTTTAAAACAAAAATAAGAACAAAAAACAATGACAAGATAATCATAAGTTATCATTTTTGAGTGCTTATTATGTGACAGTTGTTTTAAACAAAAGAAACCTATGGTTTCAGTGTGATTATTATCCCCACTCCACAGATGAGGAAACAAAGGCAGAGATAAATTGCCCCACGACACACGAATGGTCAAGCTGGTATGCAGACCACAGACACTACTGCCCATAGAAGCCCTGTGGCTGAATCGAGACTAGGATTTTGACTACTTAGACACTTAGACACGTTTTCATGAAAGAGCGTCAACAATGAGTAACTTGGTCATGATTTAATTCATTTGGTTAAAGCATAAGAGGAAAAAGATACTTCTTAATAATAAAGATTATGTTTTGACTTTTGAAACTCAAAATGCTTTTCTCCTATCATCAAACTCTAATAGTAACTACAAGACACTATCTTAACAGTAGCTGTTAAAATAATTAATAGAAATCAATCAGATGCCTTAAGATGAAGAAACAAAATACAGGCCACAGAATTAGCAGTAGTGTTGTTTTACTCCATTAGCATATTAAAAACAGTGCAATGACTTAATTGTTTCAACCAGGCTAAATATTAAAGAAATCTAAAATGCTAAGAGAAGAACCATAACCCTGAAAAGCACAAAAACCTTAGAGAACATGCTGAAAGGCGGTTCCCCAAAACATATTCTTTCTCCTTGTGGTAGCGCTTGATATTATTACATTGAAAGTTCCAGGCATTTTAATATGGTATTTTTAAATATAAATTAAATTGTGAACTATCTGTGCTCCTAGGCATTGGTGAGAAAGAACACTGATTGTTTAAAAAGATAACATTAACACCTTATACTAAAAAAGACACATTGTACAGTGCAAGTCAAAATGGCTTAAATTACTTTTCTTAAAAGTTTGTTTGAGATTTTTGTTTTTAACTCTTTGTGACAGTACTTTGGGTTAGCTTTATTTAAAAAGCCTGTCTGTATTTATTTCTTCAATTACCCAGCTCAATTTATATAATATGCTTAATTCAAAGATTTACAGTATTTACAGGGCAATACTAAGGCCAGTATTTTAAACAGTACAGACTTATTCAGGGATGCTGATTTTTGTTGGATGGTTCCTTTCACTGAATAGTAACGAAATCAGTCAGACTTTGAAAGACGGATCTGATCTGAAAATATATAGATTGAAAATGGAAGAGGGAATCCTCTTCTGGTGTGTGCAGATTGAAGTGAGGAGAAACAAAACATGTTCAGGAAGGGCAATAGTTCTATTGGCTTCGGGATAAAATGTGTTGAAGATTAGCTGGAGATTGTCTTAGTTTACCAGGATTGCTATGACAAATACCACACACTCGTTGGCTTAAAAACAGGAATTTATTGGCTAATGCTTTTAAGGCTAGAAGTTCAACGTCAAGATAATGGCAGAACTTGCTTTTTCCTAGAGTCCATAGAGTTCTGATGATGGGCAGTCCTCTGTCATATGGTAATTTGCTTCATTTCTCTCCTTCTGTGACTTCCTCTGACTTCTGGCTCTTTTGTCTGCATCCAAATTTCTTCTCTTTACAAGACTTCCCTGATTCAGTCTGGCTACACCTTGACTAATAATAACATCCTCAAAAAGTGCTATTTATGAATGGGCTCATACCCACAGGAATGTGGAATAAGATTAAGAGTAGGTCTTTTGTTGGGGTACAGGATTCAATCTCCAACCAAGATCATTGAAGAAGGAGACTAGGGCAAGATGGCGGATTGTCTGGAATGAAGGACTAAGTGATTCAAACAATTTGTTTTTTTTTTGTTTTTTTTTTAAGATTTATTTTCTTTATTTATTCCACTCCCCACTTCATTGTTTACCCTCACTGTCTGCTCTCTGTGTCTGTTTGTTGTGTGCTCTCTGTGTCTGCTCATCTTCTTTTTTGGAGGCACCAGGAACTGAACCTGGGTCCTCCCATGTGAGAGGGAGGAGCCCAATCACTTGAGCCACATCCACTTCCTGCTTGTTGTGTCTCTCATTGTTCTCCTTGTTGTGTCTCATCATTGCACCATCTCGTTGCATCATCTTGTTGCATCCTCTTGTTGTGTCAGCTCACTGTGCCAGCCACTTGTTCAGCTCACTGTCTTGCTCATCTTCCTTAGGAGGCACCGGAACTGAACCAGGACTTCCCATGTGGTAGGTGGGCACCCAACTGCTTAAGCCATATCTGCTTCCTGCAATTCAGTTTTTATCCTATAGTAGACCATGAGCCCCCATAGAGTGACAGGGGAATTGGAGCCACACCACTAGCATTGCATTCCAGGACTACCCCAGCCATTGAAAATCTAATCAAGTTACATAATCTCTCTGTGCCTCAGTGTTCAAATCGTTAATGTGGGCACAGTAGATGTCCTCTGGGGTTATATATTAAATGAGATAATTCAGGCAAATCTTTTCAAACAGGGCCTGATATACAATAATCTAAATGCAAATACGTAATGGGATCCACTCCAGTTTACAAGGAAAATGTTATTTTACATCTTATTTTGTCTTTTATTAGTATCAAGGGACATGCAGCCCTGGATGAGGTTGACAACGTTGGCTCCCCTTGACTGAAAACCACTACCCACCCAGCCCACAGAATCAGGTTCTGCACTGGGTGGAGTGTCATCCTCTGTCAGCACCAATGTCAGGGAGCCACCTGAATGTCCAGTTTCCTGTGACAACGAGCTCCTGGAGGCTGAACCACTATCCCTCAGAGCCCAGCCCTGGACCAGGATCAAGCTCACAGGATGTAGCTGTGCAAAGCTTGTTGCCTGAAGGAATGATTGAATGAGCATGTGAAGTCACATCAAAGGTGCAGGCCGGCCAGATGGTTGAGGAGCACCTTTGGCCGACATCTCCCTCAGAACCGTAGTGTCTGTGCGGTCTTGGGTGTTTCCAGGACCCGTGGTCCATGAATGCATGGACAGAGTATTTCTTTATTGACAGCAATCCTTTGAAAGACCCAGACCATGGGCTCTCCAGAGCCCACTCCCCTGGTCTCCCCTGGGGGAGCAAATCTGAACCAGAGAAGGAACATTGCCCCATTGCTGCTTTCTGCTCTGTGATGCCAGGACCATCTAGAAGAGAATTCTAATTAACATCCCATCAAGAACTCTGGAAAAATGAGTGACTTATTGACTGGCATAGTACAGGGACTTTCTTTGTGCACTGCCAGGCTTTAGGGAATTTAGAGCAAAAGCTATTTTAGGCACTGTGGTTAAATGACAGTGATTCCTTTCATTCAATTAACTGTGAAATATTACATGCATTCGTGCTTAGACACTTGGGGACTCTATTCTCTCTTAAACATTGTGAGGCCCATAATGCCCTTGTTCTAGCTTCTAGAAATTCTACCCCGGGGGATTCAGGCCAAAAGGAACACAGTCTGATCTGCTGCCCTGCCCACCTTCCTTAACCTGTCAGAAGCAACATTTCCAAAAGGGATAAACGATGAGACAGGCTCAGCCTCACCAAAATAGAGCAGTGGAATTCCTAATTCAGAGGTCGCTAAATGCGAGGTCACTGGTCATGCCCCAGGGACTGCCTCACAATCCTCGGCGAGCTGCTGATACACAAAGCAATGAACACACAAAATCTCCAACACCATATCCCGAGAATGTCCATTCAGTCTACTGGGGCCCAGAGATCTGCATTTTTAATAACTTTCTCAGGTTACTCTGATGGGCCAGCACATTGGGGAGGAATATCTTGACCAAAGTTGCGCCACGAAACTTTTTTCCGTCCACTCTCCCAGTCTCATTTTTAAATGTACTCAGAGGCAGAAGACATGATTCAAAGAGTATTTTTAAAAATCTCTTCATATGTAGGCAGACCCTGACTGCTTGTGCTTAGAGATTACAAATAGAAACTAAAAGACAGTCTTTTTTATTAATTTTTAAAAAAAACCAAGCAGACATGATAAGAAATGAGAATGCATGGGTTTCAATCCGTGGCTATGGGCAAGGAATTTTATTTCTAAGCATTCCCTTTCCCTTGCATTGGAAATGCGAATAGAAGACTGGGGGAAAAAAGCAAAGAGAAAGTGATGCAAATATAAATAAAATATAAATCACAACACTCAAATGCTTATGATCAAAAGAATATAATAAAAATTACAAGAATAGCCAGTACCCCGATTGTTTAAGGGCTTCCAGTCTAAAACAGGCAGTGTCTATGACAACGTTTTAGGCTGGAGCTACAGAAAGTGGGTGGGTGAGTAGGGTGTCAGCTATTGAGAACTGAGACAGACCAGAGGGATGGCGCATGTAAGCAGAATAGAGAATGGGGCAGAAGAAAAAGGGAGGATAAAAGTTGAGTAAAGCAAGGGTTTAACAGGCATTAGACTACTTTAGTTGTAGGAAAGTGTCACTGAGGCCGGATAACTTAAGTGATTGTGAGAATGTAGTTGAGGGGACAGCTTGAGGGTGGAGAGGTACCCAGGCACTGTGGGAGGAGTCAAAGATTCCACAATCAGCTTTCTGGTCAATGCCCCCAGCTGGTCTGGCATGTATTTTTTGGTCTCTGCCATTCGAAATTCAAATTCCACAGAAGGGAAATGGGTGCTGGGCAAAAATAATGCCAATAAAGTTCTTGTGGAATTTAATTTAGTAGACCATTCTCTAGTCCTAACCCTAACAGTTCCAAAAAAGAAAAAAAAATTAAGTAGTAGGGAATCTGCTGAAAGTTTAAATGTATATGAAACATTCAGGTGATTGTGACCTGCTTAAAGTTAAATTTGACTTCCCATCCCTCAATTTTATGATTAAAGTGAAAGAAGCTGGTAATCAACAATTATAACAAGGAAACTGACAGTGAAATATATTAGAGTCACCAAATTTATGAAAATGGGCAATTAGTGGTAAAATAACTTTAAAAGCCCCAAGATTTACAAAGATGAACGCTTTATAAGCCTGCCCTGAGTCTTTTTTTTTTTTACTCTCAGTAGGGTAATCGGTATCACATATTACTTCTCTCTCCTTGTTTTCAGAGAGAGATTGAGTTTTCATGGATTCTGTGAAAGTCAAGTGCCTCAAACAAGGTGCTACACTGAGCTGCACCAACCACATCTACAGTTTCTGAGCACTCCCAGGAAACCCAGTTCATTTGAACCCCGACGGCTAGGACTGTCACTTTACCATACAGTTTTAGCTTTCTAAGTCTTTCTGAAGAACTTGTTCCTTCTTATGAAATGACAGTGGCACTGAGCTAAACAGAAGACCTCTCAGATCTTTAAGAGTATCTCCTTGGGCTAAAGCAGAATTGCAAAAACTGTTGGGAAAAAAAGAAAAACACGATGAACTTCTTAAAATATGTCTCTTCCCCCAGCCCTCCCATCAATCCCCATGACTCCTAAATATACTGAATTTCTAAAAGTGAAGCATAATATTTATTTTGCCTGCACTGATCCAGGCACTTTGTTTGAGGCTACAAAGAGAAATAAGATCACTTCCCACTTTCAAGGACTTCATTGCCAAGTGGGAGAAGTAGACTATCAAGGCAGGAAAGTTCTTAAGCTCTTAATTCCTGTCTTAGCCTTTAGTTTCCTCCTTCTCATGCCCCTCCTTTCAAGCAGGAGGTCATGTTAGGAAAAGCTTGGGCTCCAGAAGCACCCTCATTCATTCATTCATTCAACTATTCATTCATCCTTAATTTTTAAAGCAGACAATGCAATTGTGATTTTTAAAAAAGTGATCAAGGGGAGAAGATGTGGCTCAAGCAGTTAAGAGCCTCCTTCCCACATGAGAGGTCCTGGGTTCGGTTCCTGGTGCCTCCTAGAAAAAACAAAAACAAGTAATAACCAAAATAAATGAAAAAAAACAAGTCAGGGAAATCAGCACACACCACTCAGAACTGAGTGGGAGAGAGTGTGGTCTACAGTGTGAACTGTGGTCTATGGTTGGTGGCAAGGCTCCAGGATGTGTAAGTTCATTGAGGGTGGTGGGCCACACTGTGGGAGATGTTTGTGTGGGATGTGGTGGGAGGTGTGGGAGGTGGGCAACATGGGAATCCCAGTGGGTTCCGTGTAATATTTTGGGTAACCTAAGCACCTCTTAAAATATATGTATATATATATAACATTTGTGTAAGCAAATACACATATATGCATATATATTTATATATCATTTTGCAAATGTTTGTATGTATTGTGAGAATTTTGATTTTTACCCATAATAAAAAAAAAAAAAAAAAAAAAAAACACAAGTCAGGGGAGCCAATGTGGCTCAGTGGTTGAGTGTACATACAAGGTCCTGAGTTCAATCCCCAGCCCCTGGTACCTCAAAAATAAATAAATAAATAAATAAATAAATAGCAATCGAATGATAGGAAAATACATGTTCCTGCTCTCCTCTTCCATCTTCTGCATTTCTATCTGCCCTGCTTTGAGTTTTTTGTGGACCGCAAAAAATTATGTTCTTAAGCTAACCCATTTCTGTGCATAAGACCTATTTTATGTGGGACCTTTTGGTTAGATTCATTTTAGGGACCTTTTTGCTTGGATCACCTTTGATTAAATCAATTCAGTTAAGGGCCTTTGATTGGAGTGGGATGCAGGGTGGGTCCTAATCCTTTTACTGGAGCCTTATATAAATGGAACATAGAGAAAGACAAGCTGCCATTTTTACTCTGCCATGTGTGAGAGGACTCCAGGATCACCTACAGCCACAGAAAGACAGAAAAACCCAAGAGGCTGAGAGAGAAGCCTGAAGCTGAAGAGACAAGGCCTGGGAGAGATGGGCCATATACTTGATTGCCCACAGCTGAGCAGGGGGAGAAAGTGAGATTCGAGGAGTAGCTGAGAGAGGAGTCTGGTCACAATTTTGCCTTGATATATGTCAGGAGTCCAGGATCTGCCAGCAGCCAACTTTTGGTGAGACAGCATCTCTGATGATGCCTTGATCTGGACATTTTCACAGACTTGGAACTGTAAGATTTTATCCTAATATTCCCATTATAAAAGTCAATGCATTTGTGGTATATTTGCATTGGCAGCCTTTAGCAAACTAAAATACCATCTGCCCCCCATCATAGGTAACCATTTTGTTTTGCTAGTTTCCTGTATGTCTTTCTAGAGTTTTCCGGTTAATTGTGAGATATAACATTAAGAGAAAAAAGTACATAAAACACATACAAACAGTGCAAAAATATTTTAAATTAGCACCTCAGTAGTCATCACAATATGAGCAATAGGGGAAGCAGATGTGGCTCAAACAACTGAGCTCCCGCCCACCACATGGGAGATCCAGGTTCATTTCCCAGTGCCTCCTGGAGAAGATGTGCAGGACAGCAAGCTGATGTGACAGGCTGGTGTGGCGAGCTGATGCAGCAAGATGATGCAGTAAGATGATGCAACCAAGAGACACAGCGAGGAAACACAATGAGAGATGCCACAAATGAGGGAGTGGAGATGGCTCAAGCGATTAGGCGTCTCCCTCCCACACGGGAGATCCTGGGTTCAGTTCCCGGTGCCTCCCCAAAACAGAAGACCAACACACCACAAACAGACACAACAAATGCAAACAACGAGAGGGTGGGGAGAAATAAATAAATAAAATAAGTCTTAAAAAAAAAATAGAGCAATAGATGATCTTGTCCCTGGAGCCACAGCCTTGTCTCTCAGAGGCAAACGTTCCTGACTTTTTTGGTAATCATTTTCAGACCTTTTAAACATGTGCCATCCATATATATATATACAGATAAACATTACATATGACATGTTTTTTTTTGCCTGTTTTTGACCTTTATATAAGTGGTATTACTTTTATGTACTTGTGTGTTTCCTGCTTCTTTTGGCCAACACTATGTTTATGAAATCCGCCCTTATTATCAAGGTATCTATAATTCATTCTGTTTTATTGCTGTTTTATGGCCCAACATGCACCCGATTTCTATGATGTTCCATGGGTTTCTGAAAAGAATGTGCATTTGGCATTTGTTGGATCCAGTGTTTTATACATCTTGATTAGGGCAGTTTCCTTAATTATGTTGTTTATATATTGTTTACATATTCTACCTTAATTTTTTTTTTTACCTACTTATTCTGTCAATAACCAAGAGAGGTATTGTGTGTTAAAATCTCCCAATATTTTTGCATGTGTGGTTTTACTTGTACTTATGTTTATTTTTGCTTTATGAATTTTAGCCTGTTATTAGCAACATATTAATTTAAAAATAAAATATCTTCTGGGTGGATTGAACCTTTTCAACTTGTTTGGAAATTTTACCATTTTTATTCTTTCAGTGGTATCTTAGAAATTCAAACTTACCTACCTAACCTCAAACCTTTATCTTCCTTTCAGGCAATTCAACAGACTTCAGGACATAGTGCTTCACTTACCCCTTCCCAACTTACAGACTTCCATGTTATTTGTTTTTGCCTATTGTAATTCCATCTGATTTTATCTTTAATTCAACATTATTGTTTTTGTTTGTTTGTTTTGTTTTTAGGAGGTACCGGGGATTGAACCCCGGACCTTGTACATGGGAAGCAGGTGCTCAACCACTGAGCTACACCCACTTCCCCCAAAATTATTGTTTTTAAACAGTCTTTAAAAACGTGCCACTTTCAATGATCTTCATTCCTTCTTGCATTTCAGGCTTTCCATCTGGAATCAGTTTACTTTTGCCTAAAGCTCCTCCTTTAGAATATGCTTTAGTGAGGGAATACTGGTGAGAAACATTTGGAATTTTTTGTTTGTGTGTCTGTTTATGTTTTTGTTCAAAATATTTTCATTTTGTCCTCATTCTGGAAAGATATTTTCACTGGCTAGAGAAGACTAGATTATGTTTATAATTTTCCAGCATTCTAGAGATGTTACTCTATCTTCTGGTTTCTTTTGTTGCTCTTGAGATGCCAGCTGTCATTCTACCTTCCGCTTCTTTGAAAGTAAACTAAATTTCCTCTCAGGATTCAAGATATCATCCTGTTTGTCTGTGGTGTTCCTCCCTTTTACTACTGATGCCTCTAAAATGTGGATTTATTTTAATATATCTTGCTTCAGATTTATTTGTCTTCAGGAAATTAAGGACTCTGTGACATGGTATCTTTCAACAGTTCTGGAAACCTATTTAACCATTATCCTTCAACTATTGCCTTTATGCCAGTCACTCTTTCCTACTTTTCTGGAAATTCAATTAGACATATTAGAACTTAGCATTTTATCCTCCAAGTCTTTTAACCTCTCATTCATCTCTCTTTTTTTTTTTTTCTCTGCTACACTCTAGATAATCTCTTTTGCCTTACATTCCAATTAACAAATTCTCTTTTCAGCTGTGCCTAATCTGTTGTTAAACCTTCCCAGCCTGGAAATAAATCTTAAGCATTATATTTTTTAACTTCTACAAGTCCTATTTGATTGTTTTTTTCAGTGTGCAAGGTTAGTTTTATACTTTTTCACTACCAGATGGTATTTTTAAACATGTTGTTTAATTTTTTGAATACAGTAGTATTGCTAGCTGTTTTTATAATCTATGTTGATAATTCCAGGAAACAAAGACATTGTTACTGTATTCTTTGTAGGTTTGTATTCATTATCTTTTGTTCCTATTGATCCTCAATAATGGTGTGTCATTTTTATTTAGGCTGACTTTTTTTTGTTTTGTTTTGTTTGTTTTTAATGTAAACTGTTCTTTTACCTTGGCAGATTGTGTGGATTCTTTGAGGCTTTGTAAAAGGGACAGTCCCTGCTCAATGCTACAGCCTCTTCTGTATCAGTCATGCTCCCTACAGCTGCCCACTCCAGATGTTAAAAATAAAAGTGTAACCTTTGTACTTGCTGGTGGGCCATGAACCTTTTGGAAGCCAATTTTTGTTGGCACTTTCTGAGATCTGAGATGACTTGGCCCCCTTGATCTTCTCTCTATTATAATAGCTGGGTTTGGCAGGCCTTCTCTTGCATTTGAGAATTTTCAGATTTTCACTGCCTGGTGGTTTCACTGAACATGGAGATGATTGTAGGCTTTTCATTCTCTTTGTTAATTTGGGTAAGAACAGAAGGGGAAAGATTCTAATCTCTGCCATCATCATGTTCATTTTGGAAAGAAAAACCTGTCTTCTATAAAAGCCAAAACTTATAATAGAGGTTTTGCTGGTTGTTCTGATGCAGGAAAAAGGGAGGAGTTTTTGAGAAGCAACAAAGTAAGGGAAAGAGAATTTCATTTATTAAAAAGGAGGATTTTTCTGGGCCCCATAAACAGTGGGATCCCAACAAGATTTGCATTGTCATGTGGGGAAAGACTGCAAGGAGGAGCAAACTCCCAAAGAGAGGGCTGCAGGGCAGCCTAGAAGAGAGACAACTGGGGTACCTCAGTTGCCAGCTTTGCCAAGCACTTCAATAGTTGGTGAGTGGCCTAGAAGCAGAGAGAGAACGTACTTCAGCAGGGACCTTGATGGACTGGGAAGAGGAGTATTTTCTTCTCTTTCTGCAAACAGCATAAACCTCTGAAATTCCACTGCACCTCGGAAAGGAGAATGAATCCTGAATATGAGAAGGAATTTTTTTTCCAGTCCGTGAGACAGAGAAAGATATCAAGTTTACCTGTAGAAAATAAAATATTATTTGTACCCTTCTGAGTGTGTGGAATAAGGTACATGCTCACTATGAAAGAGGAAGGACAATGTGATGTGGAAATCTAGAGGATGGTGTGACATAAATCTGACTGATGAGGCAAACTTCTAGGATGGTCTTAGAAAATGAGTAGCTTTCGAGGCAAGGAGAAAGGGAGCTTCCGAGCAAAGAAAACAGCGTGGATGAAAGCCTACAGAATGGCATACTTGCAAAGCTTCAAGTCAATTGATATGGATCACCTTTGCAAATGCTAATATTGACCTTATAATCATTTTTGCCATATTTAAAAACTCAGTAATCGGTTATAACATAATCACTGCTCTCCAATTACTATTATAGAGGAATGGAACTCAAGCGTGAAGGAAGTTGCTGTAACATCCCTAGGACTTCATATGGTTTATAGAAAATCAAGATTATTTCTGAACTTGTGGGCCTTTGGTTAGTATACTCTATCCCAGTGCCTGAAAGAATTAAAACAAATCTCCATCTCTATTTTGATAATATCAACATGGGAGGAAGGCTTAGTTTCTAGTGTTTCTTTGCTTCTACAAATAACTTAAAATCTAACTGTTCAAAAGGATTGTCAGTTCTTCAGGGGTTTGAGAAACAAAATTCTAGTGGGTTTTCTGGAAATCCTCTCTCCTATTAAAATCAATTTGCTTAGCTCTCCAAGATGCTGTATCACCTACAGTCCCAAAGACATTGCCCCATTTGATATAACGAATGCATCAATTAAATATTTCCCTAGGTCTACTTGCAAGGTTTATGTGAAAACATGTTAGGACTCTAAGGCCATCCCCGTCATTATTGCATCCCAGTATTACACTATGCTGGTTCAAACGGAGGACTTGCCACAGGAAATAAAAATGTATTTCACTCCATTTTGACCCTTACGCTCGATACAAGCAAAACTATGAAGACACTGGGATTTTACTAAACCATTGAGTTGCTCTTTGCAATGAAACATGTTCTGTTTCTGGACTTTTTTTATTTCAAATTTTAAATTAAGAAATAATTTCAAATTTACTAGATACTGGCAAAAATAACACCATGCCCAAATAGTGAACTCCAGCATACCCTCTCCAGATACCCAGAGCCACCAATTTTAACATTTTGCCACATTTGCCATACCATCTTATCTATCTATCTATCTATCTATCTATCTATCTATCTATCTATCTATCTATCATCTATCTATCTATCTATCTATCATCTATCATCTACCTATATCTTTCTATCTTTCTATCTTTATCTAATGTCTATCTATATATGTTTGAACATTGAAAGTATACTGTATACATCATGCTCCTTGAACCCACAATACTTCCATGTACATTTTTAGGAATAAAGATATTCACTTATATAATCACCTTAAGCACAGTTATCAAGTTCATGAACTTGAACATTGATATAAATCTTACTGTTGATATTCCAGTTTTTTTCATATGTCTCAATAGCAGCCATTTGAACCTTTTCTCCTCCACTATTAGATCCTGTCTGGGACCGTGTATTGCATTTAATTGTCATTGTCCCTTTGTGTGCTTTGGCTCTTACTTTTGCAGCCACGGGTCTCCCCTTCACCAGCCTTTCCCAGGGACTGCACATTGCAGGGTTCTAGGTGAGGGGATTATACCTTTCCTTCCAAAAGGAAAAAAATGATTCTTTCCATCCAACCTTTACTTTAAGAATCTATTTACCTTTGTGCTGTGTAGTCTTATAACAATTTTTGTCTTCTCTACAAACCCAGAAATAAATATGACTTCTCCATGCTTTATCCAGTTTTCAGGGTCATAAGGATTGAAATATGCACCCAATCTGGACAATAGCTAAGAAAAATGAGCTCTGTGAGAACGAAATAGCCAAGACTCAGTGCAAAACGGATTAAATCGGTATTTCCACCCACCTTCCCTCTCAAGAGAAAGATTGTAAATATATTGTTGGATAGAATTGGGAAACATCCAACTCCAATCTGCATGTTGGGAGGCAGGAGGCAGGTTTATGTTCAGAGTTGAAATATGTTAGTTGTAGAAAAGTTAATAAAAATAAAGAAATTGAGTGTATTAATTTGTGAGTGGTTATTCCATACAAATATGAACTGAATCAGGAATGGTTTAATATTTGAGTCACTAAAAAGGTGTATTTTATTGTAAGGCAGGGATGATTTGTGTTTTTAATAGACAGAACATTTATGTCGAGCCAGGCAGGATGCTGATGACTAACCATACAAAGAGGAATACACAATGATGGGCTTACAATTTAGTAGAGAAAGGTACTGATATGTGTCCAACTGTGCTTTCATTCATTCGGTTCTCCCCTAGAACATAAGCCCCTCTGGGGGCTGGGAAATGATGGTGCACTGTGCCAGCTTCTCCCCAGTGCCTGGCTCCATGCCTGGCACACAGGGGTAGCCTCCCAAACATCTGCCTAATAAGCAAGTGTATTTATTTAGGATTTACTTTGTGCCAGCTCCCTGAAGAACTGTCATCAGGGACAACAGGTGATGCACCAAGAATTTCCACAGCCTGGATGAAACTGACTATTCTCACCCCAGTGGTCTGTTGGCCACTTTAGGGAAAAAAAAAGTGTTGTTACCTTCAAAACACTGAAATTCCATTCTGGGTGTGTTTTTATACTCAAATGTAAAATGTCCTATATCTAAGGGCTGGGTTAGTCCTCAGTCATGGGTTGGTAAAGATAAAAAAACAGCTTCTAGTTTTTTGAAATATTATTTACCGATAACTAAATGCCAGGCATAGGGTACATTTTCTTAGTGTTTTCCCAAATCATGGAATTTGCACCACTGGATATTTTTAAGATAATTATAAGTGGCATATAGGCTAATGTAAATTTTCATTAGCTATAGCTTCATTTTAATGTGTTTTAGAGGAAAGAAATGTAACCTATTAAATCGGTGATTTGATGGTTATTATGATTATGATTTAGGATGAGACTACGCTCCCCAGACCCCCAAATAAACTGATTTAAAAAATAGTTTAAAGGAAAAATGTTAAGTAGAGAACAGTACAGGTGATACTTGCATATGGTGAAAACTATGAAGGTGGTATAGAAAATATGATTGTTTGGGTCCCTCTGCATGACTTCATGGGATACGTAAAAATCCTCAGAGGCTGGCAAGAGGGCAAGGGGCACCATTTGTGTCTATGAGCTCTGGGGTCAGAGTGTGGGGTCAACTCCTGGTCCTCCCATTGATTTATGAGTTAAGCCTGGGCAGGTCTCTTGCCTTCTCTGACTGCCGGTTTCCCCTTCTGTAAAATTAGTTTGATGATAATATCTACCATATGGGGTGATGTGAAGGGTAAGTGAAAACCACCACGAAGCCCTGAACTCACCTGCAATTCCATTGCTATTTGAACCATTTACTGATGCAGAAACTTAACTATAGACAGTCATGTGACTTGTTCAAGGTCACAAAGCGAGTCAAAGGGACAGAACTGAGACTCAAGCCCAGCTCACTCTGACATTCAAAGCCATGTGACGGCTATCTCTGGGCCGGCATGTGGGTTTTATCTTGTGCACTAATTTGAAGGATTGGAGGAAGCTCCCTGTGGCACTGAGTTGACAAGCATTTGAGGCTCCATGAGGGAAAGTGGCATAATGGAGGTAGAATGTTTGCCCTGATGCATGTTTCCTGCACAACACTCTGTTGTTACAGGTCTGCAGCTCAGATAACCAGATTATAAAAGACTGTCTCAAATGAGGTCCAGGAAAAACGCAAACATGGTAACATAATTTAATCCAACTGAATGCTTTCATTTTGTATTTTCTTATTTATATTACCACGGATACTAAGAGAGGAATACCGATATCTAAGAATGAATCATCTGCTTCAAAATTAACCCATGTTTTATGAAAGTAGTTTACATTATTCAAATGTAAGTGTCTCTTCAGTTATTTGCTACAAAGACTAGTTGTTTAAACATTTCAGTAACCTTATCAGTTTAGGTCAGATTAATATTAATTAATATTAATAAGAATAAACAATATTTGTACACTAAATGTCAGTCTCAACTGTTGGGTGAGATTACCAATGCATTCTCCCAAATTCTGAAGCTCTCAAGAGAAGCGAATTTGTCCAGTATTAACTGACTCTTCCTCCTCTCCTTCACCCCAGGTATTTGCTTCAGTGCAGGGTCAAGGTAGGCACACTGTCTATGACAATAACATCTAAAGCCTTTTGTAGCCACCGGGGAGGTACAAATCCAAACAAGCCTCTCAGGAGGCAACAGATCCAACCTCTGCTATGCATGGTAGTTACTTTCTGCAAGCAGTTCCCGTTCGGTCTTCCCATCATCTTGGTACTCATCGAGCCATCTGCCGTGGAAGGAGAGACAATAATTAGCACGAAAGAGTATTCAAAGATGATACATTATTAGAAAGGAAAATAAAATATGCCAAGGACTTTTAAAAGACCTTGTATTCTGGACAGAGAGACGCTCAAAACTTTTCAAACAGCATTTAGGAATTCAAGACATGTTAAATTCTCTTTAGGAGTCCAACTTCAGCAAACCTTTGTTCTGTACCCAAGTCACAAGGTCACATTGGCTCAACCTGAAATTTTGATTTTTAGAAACATCCCATAGCAAAATTGCAAATATTTAAATGTATCTTAAAATTGGTAAAAAATTCTCATTTGGCGTTTAGGTGGATGCCTGGATGCCTTTATTTCTCTCCTGATCATGTGACTAACAGGTTTAGATAGTGGTGAAGTCATCAAATTCCAAAACTGCGCTCCCCAAGAAAAATATAATGCTAGGCACAGATGTAACTTTGAATTTTCTGGCAGTCACGTTTCAAACAGGAAGAAGGAAAAGGCAAAGTTTATTTTCATAATAATGTTTTTCATTTTGCTCAATATGTTCAAGAGATTATCAGTTCAGCATGCAATCAGTGTAATAAACTGTTGAGCCATATTATGTTTTTTTTTTTTTCTGTCTTTGAAATCTGGTGTGTACATTATATGGACAGCAGATCTCAATTGGTAAGAGTCACAGTTCAAGAGTTCAACAGACACATGTGTGGTTACGGGCTCCCATAGCCACTCTAGAGTTAGACACACTTTAATCTGAATCCTGACCCCACCAACTATTTTTGGGTAAGCATCTTAATCTCTTTGGCCCTCAGTTTCCTGATAGGTGAAATAGAACAATCAAAGAGCCTATCTGTAGGTTTGCTGTGAAGATTAAATGAGTTAAGGTGTGAAGTTCTGGCTTCACCATGAAGCCCATGACATAGTAAGAGTTCAATAAAAACTTAGAGGATCTAACACAGAATAGACCCCAATAAGGCATTTTTTTAAGTTCCACAATAACACAGTAACTTCTTTCTCAGAGGCCTTTTCTCTCCTCATAATTAGAAGAAGACTAATAAATTATGATGGGGAAAATAGTATATACATGTCTTCTAATTCTCCAAATTCTTAAGCAAATTTTTTGACAAGTTAATATTATAGCAAACTCACTGTTTTGTATAGGGAATTCTTCCTTAGAGGATAATTCACAAAATCAAAGTGATGTAATAGAAATAATAGCTGGACAGACACTAAAAGTTTCTAGAGTGCCCAAGGGACCTTGCCGCTAAACCCTGTTCTCTGAATAACTGGACTATGATTTTGTGCATATCCTTCAACCTCCGGGTTCTCACTTGTCAAATGAGAGCTAGACTAAATGGTATCTATGATTTCTTCTACCTCCAATGAAACAGAAAGAAAATGTATCTCCTTCTTTTATTACTTATGTAATTCTGGGATTTCAGAGAAAATGGGCCAGGAAAACTCTCTTAGAATTGCTATAGTTAAGTGAATGATAATTATCAAATGATCAGCACCGTCCTCGCTGTCGCCAAACTGTCAGTCAAAAAGAGAGACACCTGTTATCCCTCCAGGGGAGGGATCTTAACACATGGAAGGTAGCAAGAGCATAACAAGATTTGCTATCAGGAACAACAGTCCTAGGATCCCAACCCACAATGGGGTTTGCAGGTGCCAGGGTCACCAGCACAGGTACTGATGGAAAGACACCCACATGGAGAAGAGAAGGCAAGGCCAGCGTCACCAGTGGGTATTTGTTCCCCAAGACCAGTACGTGTCTCTTCACTAGCTCATGCGAGGAGATGACACATGCACACCTAACTTGTGCCATAGTGGAATGACCCTGCTCCCTTCTTATTGGAAATAGTATACCGGGGCGGGGGGGGTGCCCTGACTTAGTCTGGGAGTGTTTCCGTGTGCTCCAGGCAAAAAAAGGAAAGGAAGGCACAGGCAGAGCATGATCTGCTAGGGGATGGGTTTTATCATTCATGCTAGGTGCCTGGGTCTATACAACTGTTATACCGAGCACAGGGTTTATTTGTGGGTCCCAGAGAAAGGCGGCAGGCTGTGCTGGGCTTCCACAATAAAATAGCAATGATATACCTGTGTGTGGTATTTAATAGTATGCAATCAAATATAGTAAAAATCTTAACTAGTTTCATCTGCATTATTTTGTTCCTTATAAATCCAACTTCCAAGGCTTGTAATTACTCCAATATGTAGGCGGTCCCTGGAGAAATAAGTCAAATCCATCTTGACTACTACATCTTTGCATTGCCAGTAAATTAATTTTAACACCGAGGAGAGTAGGTCTATTTTCACCTGCCTCTGAATGATTCTTGATTTTTTTTTGTTTGCTTATTTATTCATTATTTCTTTTTATAATTAATTTATTTTAAAGAAACTTTAGATTACATAAATGTTACATTAAAAATATAGGGTATTCCCATATGTCCCACTCCTCCCACAAACACACACTTTCCCACATTAACAACATCCTTCATTAGTGTGGTACATTTGTTACAATTGATGAACAGATATTGAAGCATTGCCATAACCGTGGATTATAGTTTACATTATAGTTTACACTTCGTCACATACAATTTTGTAGGTTATGACAAAATATATAATGGCCTATATCCATCATTGTGATGCCATACAGGACAATTTCAATGACCAAAAAATGCCCCCATATTACATCTATTTTTCTCTCTCCTTCTCCTCAGAATCTCTGGTGGCCACTGCCTCCACATCCATGAAAAAAGTTCTTCCATTGCTAGAATAACAATGAGTCAATAGTAGAATAACAGTAAGTCTACTCTAGTCTATCATTCATTCCTCAATCCTGAGGATTCTGGGATGGTGATGCCCACTCTGCCTCTAATTGAGAAGGGGCTTAGAGCCCATGGGGAAGATGGATGGAATTATCTTGCTTGCAGTTGCAGACTGTCTCTGTTCCTTGGGATGGGTGTTGACCATCATCATCACCTTGTTAGTTATCTTGGGTGAGTCCAATGAACTGGAGATCAGGTGTTACAACTCTGCTGAGGTTCAGGACCCAACTGGCATATGGATGAAACAAAGATTTAAGTCTCTGACATATACCTATCAAGTATAGTACTAACTATAGGTTTAAATAGAAGGGGCAGAAGAGTCATGTGTAGGGAAAACACAACTGAGTCCAACTTTGTCACACAAGGGAGCATAAGTACCAATGTAAAGCCCACTGGCAGGGCACCAAACTCCTGAGCTGTCTGCCCTGCCTAGAGTGTCTGGATGTCTCTAGGGTCCTCAGAAGCCCCACTATTTAAGGCAATATTTACTGTGGCAGTCAATGAGATCCTGCTGAGATGTGCATAAGCGTAACATCTGGAAAGACCTCCTAACTCATTCTGAAATCTCTTAGCTAAAAAAAACTCATTTGTATTTACCATTTCCCCCTTATGGTCAAGGTCTTTTCCAGGTGCATTGTTAGTTGGCCCTTGGTAGTAGTCCCTCACTGCCAGGGAGACTCATCCCTGGGAGTCTGTCCCACACCAGGGGGAAGGTAGTATGTTTATATGGTGAGTTTGGCTTAGAGAGAGGCCACATATGAGCAAGAAGGAGCTTCTCAGGAGCTAACTCTTAGGCAACATATAACACTAGGTTAAGTTTCAATGTCAAAAGAAAAGGTTCATAAGAACAATCTCAATATCAAGGGCTTTGGCGCAATGGGCCATCCTCCTGTTATGTTGAACCATCCTTGCATACCAGGGTTGAAACCCACTTGGTCATGGTGTATAATTCATTTGATGTGTTGTTGAATATGATTAGCAAGTATTTTGTTGAGGATTTTAGCATCTAGGTTCATTAGAAAGTTTGGTCTACAGTTTTCCTTTCTTGTGGTGTCTTTGTGTGGCTTTGGTATTAAGGTGATGTTGGCACCATAAAACGAATTAGGTAATGTTCCCTCCACTTCTATTTTCTGGAAGTGTTTAAGCAGGATTGGTGCTCTTACTGGCATGTTTGGTAGCATTTAACTGTGAAGCCATCTGGTCCTGGGCTCTTCTTACTTGGGAGATTTTTGACAACAAACTCTATCTCAATACTTGTGATTGGTCTGTTGAGTTCATCTGTTTCTTCTTTCATCATTGTAGGCTGCTTGTGTGTTTCTAGGAATTTGTCCATTTCATCTAAGTTGTCCATCTTGTTGGCATACAATTTTTCAAAGTATCCTCTTATGATACTCTTTATTTCAGTGGGGTCAGTAGTGATATCCCCTTCCTCATTTCTTATTTTATGTATTTGCATCTTCTCTCTTTTTTTCTTTGTTAGTCTAGTTAAGGGGTTGTCAATTTTATTAATCTTCTCAAAGAATCAGCTTTTGGTTTTGTTAATTTTTTCTAGTGCTTTCTTATTTTCAACTTCATTTAGTTCTGCTCTAATCTTTGTTATTTCCTTCCTTCTACTTGCTTTGGGATTAGTGTGTTGTTCTTTTTCTAATACCTCCAGATGTGCAGTTAAGTCTTTGATTTTAGTTCTTTCTTCTTTTTCAATATAGGCATTAATGATTATAAATTTTCCTCTCAACATTGCTTTTGCTGCATCTCATAGGTTTTGATACATTATGTTGTCATTTTCATTTGTTTCAAGGTAGTTACTGATTTCTTTTGCAATTTCCTCCTTGACTCACTTGTCTAAGAGTGTATTGTTTAACTTCCATATCTTTGTGCCTAATCTGGTTCTCTCCCCCTTACTGATTTCCAGCTTCATTCCATTGTGGTCAGAGAAATTACTTTATATAATTTCAATCTTTCTGAATTTGTTGAGAGTTGTTCTGTGACCTAGCATATAGTCTATCCTGGAGAATGATCCATGTGCACTCGAGAAAAACGTATATCCCTCTATATTTGGGTGTAATGTTCTGTATATGTCGATTAGGTTTAGATCCTCTAATGTATTATTCAAAGTCTCTATTTCTTTATTTATCCTTTTTTGAGATGTTCTGTCTAAAGTAATAATGATATACTAAAGTCCCCCACTATAATTGTAGAGGCATCTATTCCTCAACTTAGTTTTTCCAGTGTTTTCTGCATGTATTTCGAGGAACCCTTGTTAGGTGCATAAATGTTTGTGTTTTTTTTTTTCTTGATAGATTACCTCCTTCATTAATATATAGTGTCCTTCTTTGTTTCTTACTATAGTTTTGATATTAGTGTAGCTATTCCCACCCATTTTTGGTTATTGTTTGCATGTAAAATTGTTTTCCAACCATTTCACTTTCGACCTCCTTGTGTCCCTGGGCCTAAGGTGAATTTCTTGTAGACACTATATAGACAGGTCATATTTCCTTATCCATACTGCCAATCTGGGTCTATTGATTGGAAAGTTTAATCTATTAACATTCAGTGTTATTATTTTCAAGGAATTACTTACATTAGCCATATTTTTTTAGGTTTATGTATGCCATATGTTGTTTATATTTCTCTTTTTATCTTTTTAGTTATTCTTACACTCTTTTCCAACTCTCTCTCTCCTGTTTTTTCCTTTCAACTTGCAGAACTACCTTTAGTATTTCTTGAAGGGCTGGTTTCTTATTGACAAATTCTCTTAATTTCTGTTTATTTGTGAATATTTTGAATTCTCCCTCATTTTTGAATGCCACCTTTGCTGGATAGAGACTTCTTGGCTGGAATGTTTTTTTCTTTTAGCACCTTAATAATGTCATACCACTACCTTCTTTCATCCTTGGTTTCAGATGAGAAATCAGCACTTAATCTTATCGAGCTTCCCTTGTAGGTGATGGATCTCTTCTCTCTTGCTGCTTTCAATATTCTCTCTTTGTCTTGAGCATTGGACAATTCGACAAGTATATGTCTTGGGGTAGACATGTTAGGAGTTATACTGTTTGAGGTGCGCTGCGCTTCCTGGACCTGTACAACCATGTCTCAAAAGATTTGGGAAATTTTCAGCCATTATTTCCTCCAACACTCCTTCTGCTCCCTTTCCCTCCTCTTCTCCCTCTGGAATGCCTATAATGCATATGTTTGTGCATTTTTTTGTTGTTGTTGTCATTCAAATCCCTAAGTCCCTGCTGGATTTTTTCTATCTTTTTATCTCTGTTCTACTATCTATTTGATTTCAGATGTACTGTCTTCAACATCACTAATTCTTTCCTCTGTTCAAATCTGCTGTTATGTACTTTGAGTGTATTTTTGATTTCTTACATTGTGCCATTCATCACCATCATATTCATTATCTTTTTATATATGCTTACAATTTCCTCAGAGTGTTGCCCCAGTGTCTTCTTAATATCCTTTATCTCTTCCTTTACTTCATTAAGTTGATTCATGATACTTGTTTGGACAACCCTGATTAGCTGTTCCATGTTCTACGTTTTAGTTTGCTCATTAGACTGGGCCATGTCTTTCTGTTTCTTAGTATGGCTTGTAATTTTTTGTTGGTGTCTAGGCATCTGTTTATCTTGATGTGCTTATTTGGTTGGTTAATTTCTCTTTCTACTCTAGCATTTTATTTTTTGTGTGGGGAGGGGTAATTCTTTTTTGACACTTGGTTCCCCTTGTTCTATATCCTTGCAGTTGTGGTTTTCTTTTGGCTTCTTTATCTGTCTAGTTTCCTCCAAGATGATGTGTATAATTTTCCTGTTCTATATATCTCCAAAGCAGCTCCCTCAGATAGGTTTTTGCCCTTTTTCTGTTCTTTTTTGTGAGGGAGTTGCTCTGCCTACTTACTTTGATGCCATTTTCCCAGAAGTCCCCCTTTTGATTTTTAAAATGTGATACATTTAGAAAAAGCGGCTTCTATTTATACCTTACATCATTTTACATTATATATTTTATAATATACTTTTATTGTATTTATTCTTTATATTGTATTCAGAATAAAACATGTGGTATAGGATTAAATATACTGTAATATGACACAAAATGTCTTGTTCTCATGAAGAATCAAATGTTTTATTTACACTTTCTAATATGGAAGCCACCAGCCAATTGTGGGTACTGAGCCTTTGAAATGTAGCTAGTACAACTGAGGAACTCAACTTTAAGTTTTATTTGATTTTCATTAATGTAAATTTAATTATCCATACATAGCTAGTAGCTGCCATATTGGACTGTGCATATACAGATTTTTAAAAATAGAAAAGTCAATTATTTGGAGAGTTCCAAATACCTGGTAAGTGATCTGGAAATAAGGTTATTTCCCCTTTCATTTCCATGTGTGGCATTTTATCTAAAGATTTTCTTAATCTAAAAGTATTTCTATGACAATAACATTTACTATCATTTAGCATCTAATAATTGCAAGACTTTTTCACAGTACTTTTTGCTCATTGCCTGAAATCCTTAAACAACCAAGTAAAATAGATATTGTTATTGCTATTTTACATAGGAATTAGCTGAAGATCCCTGAGGTAGTCAGTGATAGAGTTGCAATTCAAATCCAGGTTTGAAAAACTCCAATCTTTGCTCTTTCCACTCCCCATTAATTAATAAAAAGATTTCTTACAAAAATAAAAGTATAAGATCTCTTCCCAGGACTTGCATATTCAAATGATGCATTTGAAGTGAATGTTTATTAAGAAAATAAACAGAAGAGAAGTTTTCTAAATTATACTGACAAAATGCAACTCTTAAGAGGTTAAGAGATTACCCCCTGATGGCATGACCAATGAATTACAGTCCTGCTCTGGCAACTTGATTCTCCTAATTTATATGATATCTACACCATGTTAGTGTAAGGCTTCAGAGTTCTCAGTTCAGGCACAAAATTTGCTTGACTTTACATGATTTAAATGAATGGGGAGCAATGGGAATTGTTGCAAGTTTTCAGAGCAGCCAACTGAATTTCAATGAAGTTGAGAGAACCCAAGCGCACACAGAAAGCTGAGAACAGAGCAAGGTTTTGAGAGACAGAAACACAAACCTGGTTTCTAAGTCCTAACCCAGTTGTCTTTCTATTTCAACATGATTATTCCAGAAGAGAGAAATGCTAGGTACTATGAACAGGGAAAGAATTCCTAGTGCTGATAAAATCGACCTTCCTGAGGGGAGAAGGCTTTCAGCTTCTGGTTTTATGGGTGGAATGATGTGGTCCAACCCTTGGGAGAAGGCCTGCAGATGACACAGCTATGTTGGACTGGGCACAGGGGAACATGATTTTGCACAGTGATGTATTAGGGACCAGCTCACCGGTTGCATGGAAACAGCACCTCCTGACTGCTATCTTCCTCTTCAGACTTAACAGCAATGCTCTCAAGAAACCATCCGTCACCTGTGCAAATGGACAACGAAAGTTAATTTAACTCTTGGGCATAAAATATACTAGTGTTGTGATTTCATTCATAAACTCTCCAAATGTCCTTTTTAAAATGCATGTGTTAAGCAATTTGGGTACAAAAATATGCAGCTTATACCAGCAGAAAAATAAAAGCATGAGTGAATGGCCTGATTACTTAGAGAAGTAATATCAGAGGAAAAGAACAGAACTTATTAAATTCTAAGGAATTCATTTAAAAGCACACAAGCCAGAAGTAAAGAGTAAATTCACATAAAAAAATTTCACATAAAAAAAGTAAAGAAGTAAATTCACATAAAGGAATTTCAATGCATTCATTTATAGATTGATAGGTTTAAGGAATAGTATAAAGTCACAATCAGCCATCATTCTTAATGGTGAAAATGTAGAAGTTATCACTGATTACTAATGATGAAAATATAGAAGTTATCACTGATTACTGTACTTGTCAGGGCAATTATACAAGAAAAAAGAAAGAAAAAGAGAAACAAGAAAGAAAAGAGAAATATAAAGGAAAGCTAAAAATGTTGGAAAGGAGAAAATAGAACTGTCATTCTCCAATGATATGACTTTCTAAATGGAAAACCCAAAGGAATTACAGAAAATAGTGGAATTAAAGTTGACAGGCAAAAATTGAAGGATAAAACATAAGACTCTACAATACACTGAACCCTACTGTAGACAAAAGACTATGGTTAATAGTGTAAGAATATTCTTTCATGAATTATAACCGATGTAGACACTAATACAAGTTTTTAATATAGAGTGGTATATGGAAAAAGATCCACCTAGTGTAAACTATGAACGATGGTTAATAGTACTATTTTAATAATCTCTCAGCAATTATAACAAAACTACCGTTAAAAAATAATACACGAACTGAGGGGGCAAGATGGCGTTGGTGTAGGAGGGCGCACACTGCAAGCTCCCAGAGCAAGGCGGATTGTGGACGGGGTCCTGCCCGGGGGTCTGTGCTGTGCACGCGTGGAGTGAGAGGCTTGGGACATCTATCTGCGCGGATCGGTGGCGTGGACCGAACGGTGGAGATTCGTGAGTTTTGAGGCTGCCGGTGGGGGTTGGCACAGGCGGCTGAGCCCCGCGGTTACGGAAATAAATAATAAAACGGCCATTTGGAGCCGCAGGCGGGGGCGAAAAAGTTGTATTTTCTGGGGAGCTGGCTGCCTGGCGCCCCTTGGACCTTGTGTGAGCAGAGCAAAAAGCTAGTCAGCACCCGGTGAACCGGAGAGGGGATTTTGGTCGGGGAACGGAGCTGATCTCCCTAGCCACCCAGGGATAAGACCCGGGCCGCTGCGGAGCCAGGAGGAAGGGACACTTCCCAAAGAAGGGAGGGTTCGGTTGGAAGACAGGGAAGGGTATTTTATATTTTTAGACATCGATCTGGCTGCCTGCACCGCCCCATAGCTTCGGGGAGCAGATAAGCCGACCTGAAGCAGCACCAGGCTGAGAGCAGACGCAAATCTGCACTCAAACTGATTTACTGAGCAGCCCGGGGACGCTGGAGCTCGGCGCCAGAAGGGGCGGAATCCGCCGTCTTTAGCACTCTTCACTGACTAACATCAGAGTTTCAGCTAACCTGGGGAGTCCAGAAAGTGGGACGTGCTTGATTAATTTCCACGGGCCCAGCTAGGGTCCCTTCCGTAAGGGGGTTGGTCTAGAGGAGGAATTATTTTGGGTCCTGCATTTGGCTAAAAAAAAAAAAAAAAAAAAAAGTGAGGTCACCTTAACAATTGAAAAATAAATTCTTTTTAATTTAGTTTAATAGCTAAAAGCTGCTACAGGACCTGTATATAGAACTCTGTGGGGAAATTCATTGATAAACACAAGTAGGCAGGAAGGATCCACTTGGACCCTAGGGGTATCATTGACCCCCCTTGTTTCCTTCTTTTTTTTTTTATTTTTTTTTTATTTTTTTTTATTTTTTATTAGTATTAACTTTTTCCTTTCAGACCTTTCTCTACTATTTCTCTACCTCCTCATAATTCTAGCCTTCTAAATCACTATATATATATATTCCTCCATTTGTTTTCCCAGTCCATTATAGGAACTCCATATTTTTTCCTAGTACTCTACACTGCCTACACAAGTTAAATATTCATCTCATTGAATCTCATTTTGCCCCTCTTCTAACTTTTATCAACATTTCTATTATCCTTCTGCCTTCCTTACATCTTTTGATTCCTCTGGCCCTAACCTTTTGCCTTCAAGGGAACATAGAAAGAAGTAAGGAAATAAAATAAGAAGAAAAACTGCCAAAGAGAAAACTTAACTCACACGCAGAACCAACAGCTAAATAAAATTCTAGAGCATAGAGAAAAGCTAATCAACTGAACAAACCCATCAAGATAATATGATGACCAGAGGGCAACAGAAAAATACAAATGACTCTGAAAAACTGGAAAACATGGACCAGTCCAGTGCACAAAATAAAAACCAGGAAGCAATGCAGTACATCGAACAACTAATCAAAGCTATCCAAACAAATATCATGGACCAACTTAAAGAACTGAAGGAAGAGATTAAGGATATAAAGAAGACACTGGGAGAACATACTGAAAAAATAACTAACACACCTAAAAACGTAATGGATATGATGGCGAACAAAGACACAAGTCAAGAAATGAAAAAGACGCTGGACTCACATGGCATCAGAATTGAACAGGCAGAGGAAAGAATTAGTGATATGGAAGACAATACAGTTGAAATCAAAGAGATTGTAGAAAACATAGACAAAAAGATAGAAAAAATCCAGTATGGTCTCAGGGAATTAACCGATAATGCAAGACGCACACACATACGCATTATGGGCATACCAGAAGGAGAAGAGAAGGGAAAGGGAACAGAAGGAGTGTTGAAGGAAGTTATGGCTGAAAACTTCCCAACTCTATTGAGAGAGATGGATGTGCAGATCCAGGAAGCACAGCGCACCCCAAATAGTATAAATCCCAACAGGCCAACTCCAAGACATATACTTGTCAAACTGTCCAATGCTCAAGACAAAGAGAAAATACTCAAGGCAGCAAGAGAAAAGAGAACCATCACATACAAGGGAAGCACAATAAGATTAAGTGCTGATTTCTCAGCTGAAACCATGGAGGCAAGAAGACAGTGGTATGACATAGTCAAAACACTAAAAGAAAAAAACTTCCAGCCACGAATTCTCTATCCAGCAAAATTGGCATTCAAAAATGATGGAGAGTTCAAAATATTCACAGATAAACAGCAATTAAGAGAGTATGTCAAGAAGAAACCAGCACTTCAAGAAATACTAAAGGAATCTCTACAAATTGAAAGGAAAAAACAAAGGAGAGAGAGTTGGAGGAGAGTTTAAAAACAACTGAAAACTCAAAAAGAGAAACAAAACAACATATGACATACATTAACCCAAAGAAAAAATGACTGAAGTAAGAAATTCATTACGAGTAATAACACTGAATGTTAATGGATTAAATTCACCAATCAAAAGACACAGATTGGCAGAATGGATAAGAAAATATGATCCATCTATATGCTGTCTACAAGAAACCCACCTTAGGCCCAGGGATTCAAGGAGGCTGAAAGTGAATGGCTGGAAAACCATTTTACAAGCTAACAATAGCCAAAAAAGGGCAGGAGTAGCTATTCTAATATCAGACAAAATAGACTTTAAATGCAAAACTATTGTAAGAGACAAAGATGGACACTACATATTAGTAAAAGGAGTAATCTCTCAAGAAGAGAGAACAATCATCAACATTTATGCACCTAATCGAGGTGCCTCAAAATACGTGCGGCAAACTCTGGAAAAACTAAGAGGAGAAATAAATTCCTCTACAATTATAGCAGGGGACTTCAACACACCACTATCATCATTAGACAGAACATCTAGGCAGAGAATCAATAAAGAAACGAAGGCACTCAACAATACATTAGAAGATTTGGACTTAATAGACATATACAGAACACTTCACCCAAATACAGCGGGATTTACATTCTTCTCCAGTGCACATGGAACATACTCCAAAATAGACCACATGCTAGGCCCCAAAACAACACTCAATGAATTCAGAAAGATTGAGATTATACAAAGTAATTTCTCTGACCACAACGGAATGAAGTTGGAAATCAATAAGGGCCAGAGAAACAGGTTAGGCACAAGGATATGGAAGTTAAACAACACACTCTTAGACAAACAGTGGGTCAAAGAGGAAATTTCAAAAGAAATCAGTAACTACCTTGAAACTAATGAAAACAACAACACAACATATCAAAACATATGGGATGCAGCGAAAGCAGTCCTGAGAGGGAAGTTCATAGCCATAAATTCATATATTAAAAAAGAAGAAAGAGCTAAAATTGAAGACCTAACTACACACTTGGAGGAATTGGAAAAACAACAACAAACTAAACCTAAAGGAAGTAGAAAACAGGAAATAACCAAGATTAGAGCAGAACTAAATGAAATAGAGAATAAGAAAGCACTGGAAACAATAAACAAAACCAAAAGCTGGTTCTTCGAGAATATCAACAAAATTGACAAACCCTTAGCCAGACTAACAAAGAAAAAGAGAGAACAGATGCAAATACATAAAATAAGGAATGAGCAAGGTGATATCACTACTGACCCCACAGAAATAAAGAGTATCATAAGAGGATACTTTGAAAAATTATATGCCAACAAGAATGACAATTTAGAGGAAATGGACAAGTTTCTAGAAACCCACAAACAGCCGACATTGATGAAAGAAGAAATAGATGAACTCAACAGCCCAATTACAAGTAAAGAGATAGACTCAGTCATTAAAAACCTCCCAACTAAGAAGAGTCCAGGACCAGATGGCTTCACAGCTGAATTCTACCAAACATTCCGGAAAGAGCTAACACCAATTCTACTTAAGCTCTTCCAAAAAATAGAAGTAGAAGGAATACTACCTAACTCATTCTATGATGCCAACATTACCCTAATACCAAAACCAAATAAAGATACCACAAGAAAGGAAAATTACAGACCAATTTCTCTAATGAACCTAGATGCTAAAATCCTTAACAAAATACTTGCTAATCGCATTCAACAACATATCAAAAGGATTATACATCATGACCAAGTGGGTTTCATCCCAGGTATGCAAGGATGGTTCAATATAAGAAAATCAATCAATGTAATACACCACATAAACAAACTGAAAGAAAAAAATCACATGATCATCTCTATAGATGCAGAAAAAGCATTCGACAAAATACAGCACTCTTTCCTCATAAAAACACTACAAAAGATAGGAATAGATGGAAACTTTCTGAAAATGATAAAGGGTATATATGAAAAACCCAAAGCTAACATCATTTTCAACGGTGAAATCCTAAAAGCCTTCCCTCTGAGATCGGGAACAAGACAAGGATGCCCACTATCACCGCTCCTATTTAACATTGTCTTAGAAGTACTTGCACGAGCACTGAGACAAGAAAAGGACATAAAAGGCATCCAGATTGGAAAAGAAGTAAAAATTTCATTATTTGCAGATGACATGATCCTATACAAAGAAAGCCCTGAGAAATCGACAACAAGGCTTCTAGAACTTATAAAGGAGTTCAGTAATGTTGCAGGCTATAAGATCAATGCTCAAAAATCAGTAGCATTTCTATACACCAATAACCAGCAAACTGAGGAGGAAATCAGGAAAAAAATACCATTTACAATAGTAAACAAAAGAATCAAATACCTAGGAATAAATTTAACTAAAGATGTAAAGGACTTATATACAGAAAACTACACAACATTGTTAAAGGAAATCAAAGAAGACTTAAATAAATGGAAAAATATTCCCTGTTCATGGATGGGAAGATTAAACATCATCAAGATGTCTATCCTACCCAAACTAATCTACAGATTTAATGCAATCCCAATAAAAGTCAACACTATATTTTTTAAGGAACTGGAAAAACTAACCACAAAATATATTTGGAGAGGTAAGAGGCCCCGAATTGCCAAAGATATATTGAAAAAGAAAAATGAAGTTGGAGGTATCACATTACCTGACTTTAAAACATACTACAAAGCTACAGTGATCAAAACTGCATGGTATTGGCACAAGGATAGACCTACTGACCAATGGAACCGGATTGAGAGTTCTGATATAGATCCTCGCATATACAGTCATCTGATATTTGACAAGGCCA